>JAXQQM020085287.1:0-262787 GCA_034641835.2 Pinus albicaulis
CAAAATGTTGGTCGCTTTAATTGTTTTCACAATTCGAGCTCCACATAAATTGTCAACCCGAGGAAGTCTTTTTATTCCAAAGACAATCACGCACTGGATATGCTCAATTTCAAAAGCAAAAACAATGTTGTAGTAAAAAGCCACACAATTATCAATCATACAAATCTAATTATTCACACTCTGTTTAATCAAAGCTGAAGTTACTTATGTTATAGTAGAAGTAATTCCTATATTGCAGTTTAGAATCCAAATAAAGGGAAATCAATCTGCAGGAAAGGAAACCAATCAACCATAACAGGAACAGGACCCTATTCCTTTAATTAGGAACTTCAGCACCTGCTGCCTGACACTAATCACTCTGTAGAAAAGGTAACTCAAGAGAACATGACCCTATTCCCATGAACAGGAACCTTCAGCACCTGTCTCCTGTTTCTAATCACACTGCAGGAAAAGAAAGGCAATCAATGGAAACAGGACCCTATTCCTTTGTACAGGAATCTTCAGCACCTCCTTCCTAGCATCAATCATACATTCAAGAAATTAACAGAAATAGATCTCTTAACTTATTAAGAATGAATGTACTAAACACATGCAGCGTTAAAGGAAACAAAATGTTCAATAAACTACAGAACTGTGTAACTGGTGTTTCAGCAAATAGAATCAAAGTAAAGTGCGAATGTCATAAAGAAATCTAAAAAACTACAGGAACAGCCGGGCGAATCTTGTGAGGAAGGCGGGCCCTTTCCTTCTCACAAGATTCCCCAGGGAAAGGATTAAATTGAAGTGCTCAAAAGGAAATTTTATTCATCTGTCAAAAGAAATGATACATTACAAATGGAGTCTAGCTCCTGTCCTCTCAAACACAATGTTCTCCTGTAGTTTCGAGCTCCCTCTAATGATGATGTCTCCTCTTTTTAAAGAAGAGACATCTCTTACAATTACAGTAGAGCAAATCTATATTTATCCCTAAATCTGTTCTTCTTTCTTAAAACAGGGCTATTCTGTTCTTCCATAAAAAGATATTGTTACAAGAGATACAAAAAGAGTACTATCTTCAGAATAATCCATGTAATCACGTCTTCATGTTGTTGCCATTGTTCCAAGAAATACTCTTCCAGAATCGCAAATTACGAATAGTGACGGAATCTGCGTGCCTGCTGGTTGTTTCAGCAACAGAGTCGACTGTTTCAGCAACGAAGTTTGACTGTTTCAGCAATGGGCGATTGTTCCAGCACAACATATAATTTATCTACGATCTTTTAGACTTATGTTAGCAACAATCTACTTCGATTAATGATGAAATATAAGAGTAATATGGAATTATATGTAAACAGATTAAATATATAATAAAGAAGAGGATTTTATATACCTTTGGATAAAGTGAATGAAAAGGATGATGGAATCCTTTTTAAACATGGTTATAAAGGTAAGGTGGTGTCAAAATATATAGTAAAAATGATACATAGTGAGGTCTTAACATCCCCCCCAGCTGAAAGGGTTGCATGTCCTCAGGCAACTCCTAGTCTGAGTCAGAGTCTGAGTACTGACTCTGTGCATGCAAGTTGCTCAAGCAGTAGGTGGAGAAGGTAGCTTCTGTCGGAGCTCAGAATCCTCGATTGTTCTGTCATTGCTGCCATGCTACAGCCTCATCTCTGTCAGCCAATTGGTAGTGACACTGGTATTTTTCTGCAGGCATCCATAGAATTGGAAAATGAAAATGGTAACCAATCCAGTTTTCTCCACAATGCCGAATACATCTGATATAATTAGGTACCCTGGAAAGTGCAGCTTGAAGATTATCAGGGCTGAAAGGGTGATATTCTTGTCTTTCCTTACATGACTGCTGCTGAAACATAGTGTTGGCATTCAATGCAGCAGCCTCCTTTACTCTGATTAGTTGTAGACACTTTAAAAGTGTTGAAGCCTGTAGTTGTTGTATATACCTATGCATTCCTGGCTTCTGCAAGAATCGGTGATATTGTGCTACAAACATGGCAGGATTTAGAGGTTCTGGTCTAATCCAAAGGAGCCTATTCTCCTCATTATGCCTACTTGCAATAAACGCAGTTTTCCAGGTGAGCTGATTGGCCAGGAATGAAACGAATGCCCTTATTTGTACATCACCTACAATTGGAGTGAGATTGACTTTTCTATTCTCAGGTATGGCCTCGTTATGGAGATAAAGTTCACACAACAAATGTTGGTCACTTTCAGGGACCTCAGCAAAAGTCTTAACAAATTGTTCCGCAGTAAGCAATTCATGAGGTCTGCCATCCTTTATTGCCTTCAATTGAAAATAAACCAAACATTCAGAGAGGAAGAGAGAGTAAATCACGGAGGGTTTTCGGGTAGCCATCAATTTTTGCACTAATGAAAACATCAAAACCAACTTTTCCTTTGATTCCTTGACTTCTTTCTTGGAATCCCTGAGCTGTTGCAATGTCTGTTCCCAAATATCCCAGTTGGCATACATGGGATTCTGCCATGCCAACTTATGCTACTGTAATATTTTATCTTGATCTACAGCATATTGTTTCTTCCAGTTGTTCATAAGTTCTAATTGTTTCCATGGCAGGGTCTGTGTCCCGGCATTAGAAGTACTGGGTTGGGGCATTGTCTGAGTGGCTGAGCTGACTAGCACAGGGCGAGATATCTATGGTTTAGTTTCTTTTTCCAGAATTTTTGAGAGCCCTACTGGTTCTTGTGGAGCAGTAGGGCGTTCTTCTTTAATTGCAGCTGATGTAGATGCCTCAGATAGCTGAATTTTGACTACTTTATATCATGCTCGTTGGTAAATATTACCACACTCATGGCACATGTATTCTCTGCATGGATCCTTCTTTTGTGCTGATGCTGTGTGTGCTAGCATGTAGAGATTCAATTCTCTATCAAAGGCTTCTCGTGCCATGATTAATTCATTCTTATAGGCCTCTAGTTCTGACTTCAAAAACTCATTTTCCTCCAATAAAGATGCCATAGTGTGTGAACCCTGTGTGCTGGTAATTCTGCTGGGGTTGCCTGCTGATCCGCAGATCTAGCTGGTTCTTCTGGAGCAGCTACAGCTGGTGTCCCTGTATTATCATGCTTGGTGTATGATTCTTGTACCACAGTGGTTGGTTCTTGTGTTTCAGCCTCTGGGTAAGTGACTGGTTCTTGTGTGGCAGTCACTGTTTGAGCCATAAATGATGTCATGTTATCCCGGGGCACTGGTTCTTATGTGGCAGTGCCACTGGACGAGACGGGTTGGGGAATTTGAAATGGTGGTGAGGATTGAAGTTTTAACAGGATAGTGGCGGGGTCAGGGGAAATGGGAGTAACTCCTGTTTCAACAGTCATTTTCATTTTCCTTTTTGGTAGGAAAGCAGAGAAGTCACTGTCTTTCCTTTTCTTTGTAGGAGAAGATTCTTTTCTGGGGGAAGGGCTTTCAGAAGAAGTGAAAATTTGGAATGTGGCCCTTGTTCGTCATTTTGAGACAAAGACTGTTGGGGTTCGTCTCTTTCTTTTATGAGTAGGTGGAGATGGGGGTGTTGGAGATTCATTGATAGGGATAGGAATAGTGGGAATGGGTGACTCTACTAAGTGGGACGAACTTGGGGGTAGGTCAACTGGCTCTGAGGATGGAATTACTGGGGAGTCTGGGATATCGTCCAGTTGCCCTTCATAAGGACTCTCAGGAGTTTCTTGGGAACTTCCGGCTTGTTGGGGAATTTCAGCTTGCTGGGGAATTTCGGCCTGCTGGGGAATGAGGATTGGATTATTCGGAGGGGGGTTTTGCTGAGAAAAACCCCTCTGAATTAATAATTTACATAACCGATGATGGGTAAGGGATAACAATGGGAATTTAACCCGTCTGCAATAATATGACATGTTTTTGATACAACCAAGCAGATAATAGGGAATATTAACTAATCGACCATGCCTCAAATGATTCATCAAAATGAAGTCGTGTTGATAGACTACCTGGTAACGCCCTTCGCATGTCAAGTAGTGCTTGATGAATTCAGCTATTGTTGGCCATGGTCGAGGAAGTGAATGCAGACTTATACCGCGGCCTTTATGTTCAACCGGTTCTTCTGGAAGAAGAAAATCTTGCTGTGCATTTAAAGTAACTTGCTTCCTACTGAACCAATGAGTCCCTATAACCGGCAAACCTGAAACTTGAGCTATGTCCTCCTCTGTGACTGAAATTCGGACCCCTTGAACGACTGAATAATTCCCCTGAAGATTCTGTGCGAACTCTAAAACTTGCTGCTGATCAAATTCTCCTAACCTTTCGAAGTATGTTGTCCATCCTGCTTGTTGAAAGATTTGATAGACCTCCGGGAACAATTGAAGAAGAGTTATCGAACCAGGCTCGTGTCTGATAGCCGACCCTCCCATAGCTACTAGCTTGAGTCACATGCAGAGGCGCAGAGAACAGAAACACAGGCTTTGGTCAAGCTAATTGTTGCAATAGAGGATATGGAGTCTCAATGACGGCGGAAATGGATATGAAGAATGACGGAGGATTGGATGATGTGAAATGATGATTCAGTTTTCGAAATCCCCCCCCCCCTTACGTATGGTGCAATGATGTTTAGGCGTGTGGAGATTATAATCATTATGAGCAAGATCCTCTCTTTAAAATATTATTTAACTGCATTACATAAAAACCGCATACCTTATATTTTTACCTTTGTCTTAAAATTCGAAGTATAAAGTGCTTCATAATGTCTTGATATTAATGGAAGAATCTATAGATTTCTCTGAAATGTGGAACAGGAGCATATCAGGATCTGCTCAGTACTGAATAATATTCACCCAAAGGATCTGAAGAGTAAAAGTGGAGAATTGAAAAGCTTGTATAGCAGAGGAAAGAAATGATGTTTTAATGATGAAAAGATAAATAACAGGTTGCTGAAACTGGTGTTTCAGCAATGGAAAAACGAATGACATGTTGCTAAAACTGGTGTTTCAGCAAAGGGGAAAATCAGGAAAATGGGATATAATAACTTGGGTTTAAAACAAGTGGGGGAGGTATTTGATAAGGGATAATTTCAGCAGTAAGGAATGGGAAATACTAGCTGAAGGATGATATTTCAGGAATGGTAGAAGTGGGAAAAATGGAAAAAGGGAAATAATGTAGAAATGGAATAAAGGGATATTGCTAGGAAATGGGTTGAAATGAAGGGAACAAGCTGCTGTGATTGAAGCTTCAGATCTTCTTATGGTGAATCTTTCCTCCTTAATAAGCTTTTCCAGAATCTGCAAAATTCAATTGTAATATGCCAACCCTTGATAGGGATTATTAGTTTTAAATCTAATCTAATACTAAAAATACAGTGCAGAAAATTAAATGCTGTGAGGAGCAGAAGACTCCCCTAGAAAAAGATAATGTGTATCAGTCATGCAAGTAGTCTTGAAATCCTCTTTAGAAACAGGGCGCTGGTACAAACGAAGCCTATGACCATTGACTAGTAGAGGGGTTTTAGAATCATCAATTGTCAGAAGTCTTAGTGTTCCATTAGAAAAAACAGCATCTACTTCATATGGTCCAAGCCAACGTGTACGTAGCTTACCCTGAAAATTTTCAAACCGAGAGTCATACAACAAGGCCCAATTGCCTTTTTGGAACTGCTTGTGTTTGATAATTTTATCATGCCACTTCATTCTCTGTTGTTTAATCATGGTTGTTTGGTGAATGTCATCTAATCTCTTTTCATCCAATTCAAGAAGTTGCTGCAACCTAGCTGTCTGCACATCAGTCAAATCAAGATTAACAGCTAAAGTAGTTCTTAGAGTTTTAATTTCAAATTCCACAGGAAAAACAACATTTTTACCATAAACCAATTCATAGGGAGAAAAACCTGTAGTGTTTCTCCAAGTAGTTTTGTAAGCCCATAGTGCTTCAGGGAGCCTTTGAGACCAATCCTTCCGGTTGTCCTTCACTGTTTTAGTTAGAATGGCTTCTAATACTTTATTTGTGCTTTCCACCTACCCATTGGCCTGGGGGTGGTATGGTGCAGTCATTCTATGATGAATATGATATTTCTGAAGGGTAGACTTAAAACCATGAGAATTGAATGGAGGTCCTCCATCTGTAACTAGCTCTCTAGGAATTCCAAATCTAGTAAAGATTTCTTCAAATAAGAAAGCTAGGACAACCTCTTCATTGGCTCTAATAAGTGCTTTGGCCTCCACCCATTTAGTCATATAGTCTGTAGAGACTAATATATAAGTTATTTGATTGGATGGAGGATTAATGGGTCCTATGAAATCCAAGGCCCATCTTTCAAATGGTTCAGAAACTACCTGGGGGTTTAATGGAATTTGATCTCTATGATTGGGTTGACCCATTCTCTGGCAGCTGTCACAAGCCCTCACATATTTCTTTTCATCCTTAAATAATGAGGGCCAATAGTAACCCATCCTCAAAATTTTGTGTGCTGTTCTTTTATCAGCAAAATGCCCTCCGCAAGGGCCATCATGACAAGCTTTTAGTATGTCATACACTTCATCTTCCCTAATGCATCTTCGGATTTCCTGATCAAGCCCTATGTAGAAAAGACACCCACTTATCCAGCTATACCTAGCACTTTGTTGAACAATTCTTCTCTTTTCTCTGTATGACAGGTGTGATGGTAATTTTCCTGCAACCAAATAGTTAGCAATATCTGCATACCATGGAGAGTGAGCAGAAACTGCAAACAAATACTCATCAGGAAAAGAATCATCTACCGGAATATCATTGTCAGTTTTTAACCGTGAAAGGAAATCAGCCACCACATTTTCTTTACCAGGCCGATCTACAATTGTGATATCAAATTCCTGCAGTAATAATAGCCATCTGGTAACTCTAGCATTTGTAACAGATTTGTTCATTAAATACTTAATAACTGAGTGATCAGTGTGGACAAAAGTAGAATAACCAGTGATATAGTGTCAGAATTTATTAATGGCATAAATTACTGCAAGAAACTCCTTTTCGGTCACTGTATAATTAAGCTCAGCAGGGGTCATATTCTTATTGATAAAATAGATAGCATAAGGAAGATGATTCTCCTCTTGTCCCAAAACAGCTCCAATTGCAGTGTTTGAAGCATCAGAAGATATATGAAAAGGGAGGGCCCAATCAGGTCCCCTCAAAATAGGAGCAGTAGATAACTGATGCTTGAGTTCTTCAAAAGCTTTTTGACAAGAATTAGTCCACTTAAATTCAGCATTTTTCATAAGCAACACAAATAATGGAGAAGCTATCTTAGAAAAATCTTTAATAAATCTTCTGTAGTATCCAGCATGTCCTAGAAAACTTCTCACATCAGTTTGTGTTTTAGGAACAGAAAGATTCTGAATGACCAATATTTTAGATGTATCTACCTGAATACCTTGAGATGAAATAAAATTTCCAAGCACTACTCCTTCACTCATCATCATGTGACATTTTTCAGTACTTAGGGAGAGGTGGGATTGTATACATCGTTTAAGTACCTTCTCAATATTTTGTAATGCATCTTCAAAAGACACACCATAAGGAGTAAAATCATCCATAAATATTTCCATAGAGTCATTCAGCATATCGGAAAAGATTCCTATAACAGCCCTCTGAAAAGTTGCTGGTGCATTACATAGCCCAAATGGAAGAACTCTATAAGCAAAAGTTCCCCAAGGGCTAGTGAAAGTGGTCTTGTCCTGGTCTTGGGGTGCAATTCTAATCTGATTATACCCACTGAATCCATCTAGAAAATAAAATAATTTCTTCCCTGCCAGACTATCCAACACCTAATCAATGAAAGGTAAAGGAAAGTGATCTTTTTCAGTAGCTTTGTTCAAGGCTCTATAATCAACACATACTCTCCATTTCCCGTTTTTCTTAGGGACAATTACCAATGGGGAAACCCATTCACTGTCAGATATGGGGTATATAAATCCTGCATTAAGTAATTTCTGAAGTTCTTCTTTAACAATTTCTCGTAAATTAGGGTTCATTCGTCTTTGGGGTTGACAGACTGGTCGACATCCCTCTTTAATGTAAATTCGGTGAGTACATAGTTCAGAAGAAATCCCTTTCATATCTGTGTAATCCCATGCAAATGCTTCCTTATTTTCATGCAATAACTTCATTAACTGCTGTGTTTCAGCAACTGTTAGATCAGGATTTATGTTTAATGTCTTGCCAAGTTCAATTTCAACTGTTATGCTTTTAGATGAGATGGTGGTTAATGTCTAAGATAAATCTTCAGATTCAATCTTTTCTTGGGTATCTGTTTCAAAAATTGCAGTCAATTGATTGTGTGTTTCAGCAATTACAGAAGAAGGTTCACAAATAAAATTATTAATTATTTCATCCTCTGTATTGTCTTTAAGAGTTAAAGCTTGTCCAATAGTTAGAATGGGTTGAACAGCATTATCATCATAATCCATCCACATAGAATCTTCATTATTAATTATGGGTGTAGCATGAGGATAAAGAGTAAGCTGTTTGGTTTCATAACCATTAGAAATTTTCATTGAACTAGATCTGCAACTAATAAAGGCATCAACTGTGGCCAGCCATGGCCTCCCCAAAATTAAAGGATGTCCCCCCAACTTTGTTTTAGTCTGCAATACAACAAAATCAGCTGGGTAATTCCAGGATTCAACTGAGATAAGTAGATCTTCAACAACTCCTTCAGGTTTAATTGTAGAACGGTCAGCCAACTCTAGAATGGTAGGTGTATCTCTGATTGTGTTATTCAGCTATAACAATTGTGAAGTTTCAAGAGTCATTATGTTTATTACAGCACCTAAATCTACCAGAACTTGAGGAATCATTGTTTTACCAATTTGAACTGTCACGGTAGGATGGCCGGGGTCACCATATTTCACAGGAGGGGTTTTTCCGGACATTAATGCAGATAAGTCACCCATCACATGTACTGTAAGGGGATCTTTAGTTTTCCTACCAGGTTTCTTAACACAAATATCCCTTATTGTTCTGGCATAAATTGGTACATCTCTTAATGCCTGTAAAAGTGGAATTTTAACATACAAGTTTTGCAATTCCCCTAAAATATTAAAAGCAGGTGTTTTAGGCGTTCTAGTTAAAACCAAATGCTCGGGGAATGGTGGTTTTGTTATTTCAATACTTTTGTTAGAGGGTGGTTGTGCTTTCTTGTGTTTCTCAGTTTCCTCTTTATCGGAATCAGAAGAAGTTATGTCATCAATAATAGGCTCTACTATTTTCCCAGATCTTAAATGAATATCATTACATTGCATAGTAGGAAATATAGACTGCTTCTGAATATCAATGACTTGCACAACTTTATTATTGGGGTTAGGATTTGGTTGCACAGGTAGCTGGGGTCTCATCTGGTTATTTGGCAGAGCATTTGATGGCAGAGGAAGTGGTTGTTGGAATTGAGGCAATTGATTTGGATACGGGTGTTGTTTGCTTCTCCAATTTGAATTCCAAGGGTTAAAAGAAGATGGCTGCTGTGGAGGCCAAGGATTCCACATTGTAGGATCAACAAAGGGAGGGTTTGATTGTTGCATGGGTGGGAAATTCATTTGATTAAAGGGTGGGTATTGCATTTGATTAAAGGGAGGGTAATTTGTTTGACCGAAAGAAGAATAATTATTCGAACGATTAAATGGCATACTAGAGTTCATACCTTGTCCTTTTGGTTTCCATTGTCTTCTTTGAGTTAGCAGGTAAACTGCTTCAGCTTCTTCTTCCGTTGGCTGCAATGCTGCCTTTATTCCTGGTAGAGATGGACATTGTTGTGTCTCATTATCTTTCTCACAAAGGGTGCAGATTTGTATTTTGTCCAATGGGCACTCCCTTAGTGGATGTTTGTCTCTGCACTTCGGGCAAAAGACAACCAGAGTTGCTTCTGCTTCAGCCTGCTTCTTCTTAACCTGCAAAGTGTCAATTTGTGAAGCAAAAGAACTTAACATCTCAGTTTTAAATTCTTCAAGTAAATTACCTATTTCAGCTCTTGTTGCTCCCCCACTGTCTGATTTCTGCACTCTTGAATAGGTGGGATCTCTATTACTTACTCTATTCCTTGCAGCTCCCCTTGAACACCTCTTACAAAGTTCAAAAATCTCATCATATGATTCTTTAGATATATCTCCCTTTCCAAGCATATTTAACATTTCTAAACAATTATCCCTTAAACCTCTAAGTAATATTGTTTTGCGAATTTCCTTAGTTATATTCAGATGATCAGATCTCTGTATATTGTTCTGCAGCCTTTCTACATAGTCCTCCAGATTCTCATCTGGCTTTTGTGCCATATTGAATAGTTCATCCTTGTTTTCTCTCGTCCGATAGTAGTCTTGATATTTAAGCAGAAATTTATGTTTCATCTGCTCCCATGTTGTGATTACCTGACTCCCAAGGCTCATGAACCATCTCAAAGCATTTTCTTTTAATGTTGCTGGAAACAGTTTCAACTTTTAAGCATTAGTAACATAATCATAACTTCTGCATAATATATCAAATTCAAAAATAAATTCATCCGGATCTTCAGAGGATACACCATGGAAGTTAGGTAAAGCTGACAATGGAATGTTTTTCATAGGAGTTGTTCCTCTAGGGAGATCACTGATAGGAAATCCCAAGGTAGAGAGAGAATTTTCATCCTTTCCTTCTCCTTCAGGATCTACATGTCCTCCACCAAAGAAGTCTTCATTGTTTCCTTCCATTGTCTGTTCTCCTACTACACTTGCTCGATCGTCAAGATCTTCTACTGGCTCCTCAATGTTTTCCACTGGTCGTCCAATACTCTCTATTATTTCCTCAACGTGCTCTGCTGATTTGCTAGCACTTTCTTCTGACTCTCCAGCACTGACTGCTGGTTCTTTAATCACCGGCTCTTCTATGTTTTCAGGACCCACAACTTCCTCTGTTTTGTAATCCGATTGAGGGGAGTGCTGAAGTTTTGGTCTTCGAGAACTTAATCTCTGTGATGATTCAGCCTTTGATACAATCTCGTCAATGAAAGTCTTTCTTCCTCCCCTTCCTTTGCCTTTGCCACCTATGGGGTTAGTTTTCTTCTGGTTTCCGCGTCCTCTCATACAATCTGCACATCTAGAAAGAAAATATTAATGCTTTTGAAATCTATAATTTCCTTCCCCGGCAACGGCGCCAAAATTTTGGTCGCTTTAATTGTTTTTACAATTCAAGCTCCACATAAATTGTCAACCCGAGGAAGTCTGTTTATTCCAAAGACAACCACGCACTGGATATGCTCAATTTCAAAAGCAAAAACAATGTTGTAGTAAAAAGCCACACAATTATTAATCATACAAATCTAATTATTCACACCCTGTTTAATCAAAGCTGAAGTTACTTAGGTTATAGTAGAAGTAATTCCTATATTGCAGTTAAGAATCCAAATAAAGGGAAATCAATCTGCAGGAAAGGAAACCAATCAACCATAACAGGGAATAGGACCCTATTCCTTTATATAGGAACTTAAGCACCTGATGCCTAACACTAATTACTCTGTAGAAAAGATAAGTTCAAGAGAACAGGACCCTATTCCCATGAATAGGAACCTTCAGCACCTGTCTCCTGTTTCTAATCACACTGCAGGAAAAGAAAGGAAATCAATGGAAACAGGACCCTATTCCTTTGTACAGGAATCTTCAACACCTGCTTCCCAGCATCAATCATACATTCAAGCAATTAACAGAAATAGATCTCTTAACTTCTTAAGAATGAATGTACTAAACACATGCAGTGTTAAAGGAAACAGAATGTTCAATAAACTACAGAACTGTGTAACTGGTGTTTTAGCAAATAGAATTAAATTAAAGTGCGAATGTCATAAAGAGATCTAACAAACTACAGGAATAGTCGCGCGAATCTTGTGATGAAGGCGGGCCCTTTCTTTCTCACAAGATTCCCCAGGGAAAGGATTAAATTGAAGCGCTCAAAAGGAAATTTTATTCATCTGTCAAAAGAAATGATACATTACAAATGGAGTCTAGCTCCTGTCCTCTCAAATAAAATGTTCTCCTGTAGTTTCGAGCTCCCTCTAATGATGATGTCTCCTCTTTTTAAAGAGGAGACATCTCTTACAATTACAGTAGAGCAAATCTATATTTATCCCTAAATCTGTTCTTCTTTCTTAAAACAGGGCTATTTTGTTCTTCCATAAAAAGATATTGTTACAACAGATACAAAAAGAGTACTATCTTCAGAATAATCCCTGTAACCACGTCTTCATGTTGTTTCCATTGTTCCAAGAAATACTCTTCTAGAATCGCAAATTACGAATAGTGATGGAATTTGTGTGCCTGCTGGTTGTTTCAGCAACGGAGTCGACTGTTTCAGCAACGAAGTTTGACTGTTTCAGCAACGGCCGATTGTTCCAGCACAGCATATAATTTATCTGCGATCTTTTAGACTTATGTTAGCAACAATCTACTTTGATTAATGATGAAATATAAGAGTAATATGGAATTATATGTAAACAGATTAAATATATAATAAAGAAGAGGATTTTATATACCTTTGGATAAAGTGAATGAAAATGATGATGGAATCATTTTTAAACATGGTTATAAAGGTAAGGTGGTGTCAAAATATATAGTAAAAATGATACATAGTGAGGTCCTAACAAAAAGGTTGGAAGCTATGGCCAAAGATGAGTGAACTCTAATTATTTGCCAGTAGCCAGTGGTAACGGGTAAGTGTTGAAACCTGATAAATAATGGTAAGTGGTAAGCTCTACTTGTTCTTCCAGAAAAAGGAAAATAGCTTTGTAATCTATGACAGATCCAGAAAAAGGATCTGTCATCTCCATGAGAATATGAACATCGAGGATCAAAATCACTTCCTCTTAGAGTGCCCCGAGTACAACCACATTAGAGCTCAATTTCATAATCTTTGTTGCAATATTGACCTTCCTAGCCTTTTAAGATGTCAAAATTATAGTGAGCTTGAGAGGCTTCTCTCCAAGCTTTTTGAGTATAGGAATAAAATCTTAAATCAAATTAAATAACTCTTTTCTTTAGGTTCGATAAACCAAAGATTGATCTCACGTTAACCCTCATCATCATCATCATCATATTGTTTGTCAATAAGTCATTATTATTAAAGACAAAAATTATGTTTGAAATGATTTATTGGTCATCTATTTATTATATCATTAAATTATTTATTTACATTTAAAAAAATGAATTATTGGCCAATTAAAGATATTTTTAAAACCTTATTCTTGATGAAATAATATTCTCACTAAATATAATATGTGTATATGACTTAGTTGCACGTATTAATCATAACCAATGTTCTAGCAAAAAGTGATATAATTGTAATTAAATGAAATATATATATATATATATATATATATATATATATATATAACGACCTCTATTGGAATGTGTTAAATATTCTTAGCTTTCTAGTAGTATCAATAGTTCTTTTTTTATTCACTCTATTCAAGAATAATCAATAGTCAAGCATGCAACATGCATTAGTATAGCCATAATGATCATTCTAAAGATGTTTTTGAAGAATTATCTATTATCTTTCTAGAATATTTTCCATGAGTTTTTTGGGTCTTTTTATTCTTGTATCCTCAAGAAACTCAATTAGAATTTATGTTAGATAACCACAATTGTTTATATTTAACTATGTGGTTTTTTTCTGTACTATTGTGAATTATTTTCTATTGTGAATTATTTGTGTGTTTAAACTATTGTAGTAACCACTCTTTCCATCAAAGTGGTATCAAAGTAAGTGGTATCAACCCGACAACAAATGTTAGCTACCATTGTTGAGGGAAGCATTGTTGGCTTCCAACCCTAACCATCATAAACACATGGTCAAGTGGTTTTTCCTCAAGCCATTGATTTTATTTTTCTAATTCTTTGGTAAATATAAAAACCCTCAAAGGTTAGGTTCAAATTTTCTTGGTTTAAAATATACTCAAGTTATAATATTTCATCATTGTGTTGTCAATATTCCCATAAAATGCAATTAGTTTGAAAGATTTTCATTGGGAGAGCATTTCTTTCTTAAAGTCAAAACCTTTTCCAAAAAAATTTGAAGGATGAAAAGTTATCTAAAAGTTTAGAAACCATGGTGAATCTTACTTGTCCCTAATATGCAAACCATAAAATATTTAGAGATATTTTTTTAAAATATTCAAATTTCTAATGATTTTATACATTCTCTACAAATTTTGACAATTTTGAAGGTAGAAAATTGTATGCATCAAAATCTAGGTCAATCCTTTTTAAAAAAGATGGAAATTGACAAATAATTTTTTTTAAACAAATTTTGAAAATTGACCCACTTGTAAATATTAGCCCCTAAAATTTTCAATGCCTTTTTCATTTTCATTTATAAATGTTTTATTAAAAATTAAATACAATTCCTTCATTGTGCTAGAAAGAATTTTTTGTTTTGAGATATTTTTAAAGTGATTTTGATTGTTGCATTAAAAGACCAAAAAAATAAAAGGTATTTGAATTATTAGATTCCATGTGGCTTGAAGTGTTTATTGGCATATATCTTTGCATATTGACATTGATTTGGATTTTTTTTTTTTATATATGGATTTAACCGGTACATAGAAAAAGTATTTGAAGATTAACAATAAAAAATTTTGAAAAAAGGAAAAAGTAATTAAAAGAATAAATTCCAGTGGAAGTTTAAGAAAAGCTAACGAAAAAACAAAAGCAAAAAAAAAAAAAAAAAAAGTGAGGCAATAGAGATAAAACAATAAAAAGTTAAGAAAAAACAAAAGAAAATGATAAAGTGTTACAATAATAAGAGAAGTTGTTTTTGTGTGGAGTAGTGTATTCATACATTTTTCATCTTTCCACTCACAAAGGAATTATGAATATGGAGTTTTTCAACTATTCTTATATTCAACCACCTCCTATTTCTGTTGCAAAAACTATGAATTTTGGGCGTTAAAATGAGAATCGGATTATGAATAGAAGAGTTATGGATATTGTTTTGTATGGATTTGAAGAACCACCAAGTCAAAAGGATGAAATTATAGCCAACATGAAGGATGATATAACAACATTTTTCCTCATTCAAAAAGGTTTGGATGACAACATTTTTCACAATATTGCAGTAACAACCAAGGCAAGGGAAGCTTTTGATATTCTAGAAATGACATACATTGATAGGGGGAGCAACTTCATTTCATTTGTTAATGAAATGGCCATTGTAATAGAATAAGCGAAATATTTTAATATCGCAAAAGTCCCTAGAGATGCTATGGAATAGCCTACTAAAGGAGGAGAAGGTATAAAAGACATGGAGACTACAATTGGCCTAAACACTATAGGGAAGTCTATTGAAAAAAACACAAAAGAAGGAGGTGAAATTGTATAAGAAAGAGAAATACAAAATTTGAAAGCCACTCTACAAATACATGTATGGAAAATGAAATTGAAGTTGAAGATGCTGAAATTGAAGGTGTGAGAAAAACATAGTAGTGAAGGTTGAATTTTATTATAAAGCTAAATTTGCATTTCTTGAAGAGTGGCATAGAAAATCCAAGAATGATGAGGACAAAAGTAAGTATGGAAAAGTCTTCATAACTACAACAAAAGAAGGCAAAAAAAATGAAAACTATCATCAAAATTGTTGAAGCTAGTGCAATAATAGAGGAAGAGATAAAAAAAAAATGAAGATATTGTTTTTTATCTTACACAAGTCAATATAAAAGTTTAATCAATAGTAGTTGAGATACAAAACGAATGCGGAAATTTTTTTATAGGAAATATCATTGAAGTAAAAAAAATATTAAAAAATAAAACTAGAATAAAGTTAAAGAACAAATCAAACAGCTAAAAAAATATGAAATTTGGAGTTTAAAAAGAAACTTATACAACATACAACTTGCATTATTATGGAGTAAAACCAAATTTTAATCTTAGTCGTGATCATTAAAGTTAATAGTCATGATAATTAAAGAGGAATGTTGTAATGTGTTAATTATTTTGAAGAGTAAAACTAAGTTTTAATCTTAGCACTTAATAGTAGTGATAATTAAAGAGGAATTAAAGTTAATAGTCATGATAATTAAAGAGGAATGTTGTAATAATTAAAGAGGAATGTTGTAATGTGTTAATTATTTTTAGTTTTCTAATATTGTGTAAATAAAATCTAAATTTAAAAATAATTAGTCATAGATTAACATAACCATAATTGTCATCCTAAACATTTGTCTAGAAGATTCTCCATCATATTTTCAGAAGATTCTCCATTTAAAAAAAAAATTGTCTTATAGTACTGTACCCTCCACAAGATCTTCATGACCACCATTGACAGTACTTCATGACCACCATTGCACGTAAATTTGGAAAGCTTATATACTGATGTATCTTCAAAAGTCCATGCGACACTAGGAGATTCAAAAGATTATTCCAAGCGATTGTTGCAAGGGCTTTACCATAGAATCCTAAAAGCTTCGTGCCTGAGCTTTAACATAGAATCTTCGAATCCCCGTCTCTTCTTTCAGAGAAAGAAGTAAAAGAAAAATCTGTCGATTTTGATTCTATAGAGGTGTTGTGATTATTCTAACATCCTTAATACTTTCTCAAAAGTAGTTAGGGAGAATCAACAGTTCCTCAAACGAGGAATCCAACATGACTCAAGCTATGATACTATGAAGAAATATTGGTAAATTTCCAAACCAGTAACTAAAATTCCACAATAAAAATTACAAATTCAATAAAAATGTAGTAATTACTCCAACACCCCTCAAACACAATTCGGAAAATCATTACCCCTCAAACACAGCTTAAAAAAAATAAAACTTGGGTCCAAGGTCTGATACCATATTCCATCCACACCCATGGCCCACGAAATTTACGGCAGCAATTTCTGAAGTTGCACACTACGAATTTGAATTTTCATTTACGAAGATACCATTTTGGTGATTGGATACACTGACAAATACCAGTCGGCCAATTACACCAATCACACAATGGAAGGAATCCATTCAGCAACCATCAAGTTGTCTCTGAATCAAAAAGGCATCTGGCACTCTACCTCTCATGATAAAGCATCAGAGCGGCAGCATTATACTTAAAAATCTTAAAATGATATTTGAAGAAGTTAATGGACAAACTATCTAAATGATGTTTTATTTCTCTTCTGAATCGGATTCCTCCGGTTGGAATTCAGACTCCATGAATCTGATTCCTCCTGTTTGAATTCAGACCCCATCGTGTGGTTTGTATACAAGGGAATCACTCATTATTATTTTGAGTACTTATCAGAGATTCGACTAACAGGCCCACAATTATAGAACCAGAGCTCCTATTAATATGAACACAGGAGGCTATACAATGCAAGCTGCTTCCCTCAGTTCTCCTCCAATCCAACCCTCTCAAAGCTTGGTATTTATGTCCAAAAATTTTCCTCCAACACAATTTCATTTATTGGGCATTTTTAAGTTGCAATTTGTGTTGAATTGGCTTCTTCGATTTCAGTAGAATTCTATTGAATTCCCCGATCTTTATATTGTTCCTGTGACATTTCAAATAATTGGGTGACTCTTTCTAGAATTCTATTAAATCTCAAAGCATTATTGAGCGCCAATAATATAGAGATTTCAGTCCCATCTATCTTTTGCCTACATGAGTTGATCAGTTAAGTCTTCCTTTTCTGCCATAAAGTGATCTATTAGTTTTCTCCCTGCCTTTTGTCACAAAGTCGAAGTTAGGTCTTTGATTTCTGTTTTGTTACATGATTATAATATTGTTGAAAGGTTACAGCTAGAACATAGTAACTGGGGTGTTAGTTTTCTGTTTGAGAAAGTTAGAAGAACAGTTCAGCCATCTGTAAACACTGCCATTGAACTCGTTGTACCTGAAAGTGGCAGGTTCAGGCGTAAATATTGTACGTCAATGGCTGGACAATCACCTGCTCATTCTTTGTGGACTTCCAAGCAAAACAAACAGTTTGAAATGGCTTTAGCCCTCTATGACGAAGGCACTCCTGACCGTTGGCGTCATGTTGCTTCCAAGGTTGATGGGAAATCCTCAGAAGAGGTCAAAAAACATTACGAAATTTTGTTAGAGGACTTGAATTGTATTGAGGGAGGCAAAGTCCCATATCCCAACTACATATCTTCGGGGAACTCGGAATAGGGAGCGAGCTGCAATGGGTAGAAGAGACGAACAGGCATGTCTAAAATTCCTCAGTTCTTTGCATAAATGTTGTAATATTTTTATTATTATATATGACAAACCAGCAATAATGTAGCGTTATATTTCATAATAATAATGTCAGGTTAACCAGAGTTATGTGTGGTGGCATGTTTTTTTTTATTTTTTTTATTTTTTTTTCTTAATTAATAAATTATGTGGATATATAATTTTGTGCATATAATTCTTATCTTAGATGCCTACTATCTAATGTTACTACATCTTAATCATATTATTAAACTAATTATAACTATTTTAATCAGTGTTTAATTTTCTTGAGATTTCTTATAATAAATTGGAGAAAATCTCATAAATATGACAATAATAAGATTTGTTGCTAAATTGACTGCATCTAATCATGATGTGGAGTTATTGCATCATATTTGTTGTGATTGAATTTATGATTCAATTTCTACTCCCAGCTATAAAATGTAAGCCCGTAGAGGCAAATGAAAATGAGGGATGTGAGGTGAGTGGAAGAGAAGTGCAGATAAGAAACTCTACTGTTGTATTCCTCTATTGATGAATGATATTGTTGATGCTTCTGTTTGGTGGACATAGCCCAGATTGGTTGGGTGAACCATGTTAAATCTGTTGTCTTCGTGTTTGATTGCTATGTGTGTTTATTGTTTTTCCTTATCTCTAACGATTGGTATCAAAGCTTTTCGGTTGAATCTGCATGGCTGAGGTGGTTGAAACCTGGTCTGCTGTATGCGATTGTAATGCTGTGTGGCCGAATCTGCTAATAATTATTCTCGTGAGTTGGAAGCAGCGCCGTGGAGGTTGAGTGGTGTGTAAGACTGCAATCAGTGGTTTAGGCTACGTGCGACCGTGAGATGGTATATATATCAGTTTGAGGTTGCATTACCTAGTATCATATGGTGCAAAAACGTGGGGTCTGTATACGTTTTATTCATGGACTGCGCGCAGAGAGAAAGACTGTGTGGAGCTCGAAATTAATGGCATAGAACATTCATTCGTTGAAGTCATGGGTTGAAGCCATAACCCATAATAAACAACAAGGAATATTGATGGCTTGCGTAGATCGAACCGTGTGAAATTGTGATCTTCAATGAGCGGAGATCTATGCAAATGCTGGGGGTGTTAAGAGGTGGAAGATTCGATTTTTTTAGAGATTCAATTTTCTTGCCCAACGTGCTAAAGAGGAGCAGTGACCCTTTTTTTCTGAGACCCTGCTTGTAAAACGGTGGGTCCGTGTTTGCTGTATAATCTGTTTGTAGTGGGAGAAACAGTTACCCATTCCATTGATCTGCGTAGCGAGAGACCTGAACCACGTGAAACCATTAGCGCCGTGAGAACTGGTTCTCGGTCAAATAATCAAGCTTCAATTATAAACAAAGGTTCGAGCTATCTAATCGATGTCGATTGTAGCATTCGAGGATTTGTTTGGCCACTTTTAAACACAGTTTGTAGATCATCGATTGAATGTACGCAGAATTAATTTAGCTGCAGAGTTTACCAATCCCAAAATTGTGTTATGTTATTAAATGCCAATTCTTCTCGTTATCATGGTTGCTCGGCTTACATTTTTTCCTATTGAGGATCCATAGAGAAGAGTTGTTGTTGCATAATTTATATAATACATTTATGGTATCTAGTTAATTATTAATTGCGTGATTGTAAAAGAGAATTTTTTATCAAATTGTTAAATTTGATTTAAAAAGGCAATTAAGGACCCATAGAAGTTAAACATGGAAAAAACACAAAGTTCTTGATTTGAGATCGAGAAGTTCAATGGGAAAAACAACTTCGAGATCTGGAGAGTTAAGATGCATGATCTACTCATGCAATAAGGTGTGGCGAAGGCACTTTTGGGAAAATCCAAACAACCTTACACCATGATAGATGACGAATGGAGTGACGTCGATGAAAGAACACTGAGCAGCATTCAATTGTGTTTGGCGGGTGATGTTTTGTTTAACATCGTGTCAGAGAAAAGACAAAGCTTGAAAAGTTGTACATGCCAAAATCCTTAACCAATAGGATTCTTCTGAAGAGACAGTTGTACAACTTGAGCATGAAGGAAGGTACGACGATAACTGATCATCTGAATACCTTTAATACTCTTCTAGTGTAGTTAGATAGTACAGATGTAAAACTTGATTCAGAAGATAAAGTTGTAACTTTATTATGCTCATTGCCCGAGTCATGGGATCATTTTGTTACTTCTATAAGTCTTAGTTCATTAGAAACCCTTGAATTTGATGATGTTGTTGGAGCTTTGTTATCTGAAGGAACAAGGAAGAGGTCAAATTTAGAAACCTCTATATCAAAAGCAATGATGGTTAGAGGTCATTCTAAAGAAAGACACTTCAGTAAGCAGAACAACTCACGGCCAAAATCGAAAGGGAATAAGAGTAAGGCAAAGTGTTGGTTTTGTGGCAAATCAGGACATTTGAAAAAGGACAATTGGAAGAGACAACAAACATCCAAAGGAGACTCTTTGATGGAAAAGAAAGAAGCAAACACGACAGATACAGGTTCGGCATCCGTTTCAGGTATGAGTGATGAAGTGTTATCAGTTAGTTTGTCTAATCATGGTCAACATTGGTTGTTAGATTCTGGTGCATCAAATCACATGTGAATTCATAGAGAGTGGTTTAAATATTATAAATCAATCAATGATGGAGTTGTTTACATTGGAAATGATGTCACATGTAATATTGTGGGAATTGGAAGCATCCAGATTAAAATGTTTGATGGGACAAATAAAATTTTAACTGATGTTGGACACGTGTCTGAACTCAGAAAAAACCTCATTTCTCTAGGAGTGCTAGACACAAATGGATATAAAACCTTTATTCAAGGTGGAGTAATGAAAGTTTATAAAGGAACTTTACTAGTAATGAAAGAAAATAAGGCTGGAAATCTTTTTCAGTTAGAAGGAAGAAGAGAGTCAGATCATGCTTCTAGAGTATCTGAAAATGACAGTAATTCTATTCATCTATGGCATCAATGGTTGGGCCATATGAGTGAAAGAGGATTAAAAATTTTATCTGATCATAAGTTACTTCCTAGTTTAAAATCTTCTAAGTGAGATTTCTGCAAACATTGTATATTTGGGAAACAAAGCAAGCAGAAGTTTAAAACTGGAAAACATAGTAGTAAGGGAATCCTTGATTATATCTATTCTGATGTTTAGGGTCCATCTCCTACAACCTCATATGGAAGATCGTCATATTTTGTATCTTTTATTGATGATTTCTCTAGAAAAGTGTGGGTCTATATGTTAAAGAGAAAGCCTTATGTATTCACAGTTTTCAAGCAGTTTAGAGCATTAGTTGAAAACATCACTGGAAGAACCATTAAATCTTTAAGAACTGACAATGGTGGTGAGTTTACTTGAAAGAAATTTGATAATTATTGCAAGGAAGTTGGGATCAAAAGACATAAAACTACTATATATTCTCCTCAGCAAAATGGAGTTGCTGAACACATGAACAAGACTCTTTTAGAGAGAGCAAGAAGTATGCTTAGTAACGCCAATTTGCAGAAGGAATTGTGGACAGAAGCGGTGCCTACGACTTGTTACCTGATAAATCGATCACCATCAACTGCAATAAGATGCAAAATTCCTCAAGAGGTATGGAAAGGTCATCCTTGTGATTATTTTAAACCGAAAGTTTTTGGTTGTGATGCATATGCTCTAATTCTGAAACATCAACATTCTAAATTAGATCCTAATTCAAAAAGATATATCTTTGTTGGATATGGTGACGGGACTAAGGGATGCAAGTTGTGGGATCCTACTACACACAATATCATCATTAACATAGATGTTAAATTCAATGAATCTTCACTCGATAATCCAGATGTAGATGATAAATTGAAACACGATAATGTACCTAAGTTTCAACATATTCAGTTTGAAACCAGTTCAAATACTGATGATAGTCTAGATGAACAAGTTTCAGATGCAAATCATGAACAAGTTTCAGATGTAGATCATGAACATGTTTCAGATGCAGATCATGAAGAAGTTCCTACAGATAATAATCAACAAATTGTGGAAGAACCAGAAACATCTTTAAGGAGGTCTATGAGAATCAGACGTCCTCCTAAAAGGTATGATGATTATGTTACTTCAGTTGCTTTGACCGCTAATGATGATGAACCTTTGTGCTATCAGGAAGCTGTAGAAGGTTCTAACAGTAATAAGTGGAAAGAGGCTATGAAGGATGAGAT
This sequence comes from Pinus albicaulis, assembly GCA_034641835.2. Taxonomy (NCBI): domain Eukaryota; kingdom Viridiplantae; phylum Streptophyta; class Pinopsida; order Pinales; family Pinaceae; genus Pinus; species Pinus albicaulis. The sequence continues at coordinate 22,360 of JAXQQM020085287.1, forward strand.
GAAGGCATTAGACAAGAATGCCACATGGGATCTGGTGGAACTTCCTAAAGACAAAAAAAACTGTAGGATGTAAATGGGTTTACAAATTGAAAAGAGGTGTTGATGATATAGAAGATAGGTAAAAAGCAAGGATGGTTGCAAAAGGTTTTTCTCACAAAGCAGGAACTGACTTTCATGAGATATTTTCACCAGTTGTTAAAATTGTTTCAATTTGGATTGTGTTAGCATTAGTTGCTTTACTTGATTTAGAATTACAACAACTAGATGTTAAGACTTCATTTTTACATGGAGATTTAGATGAGAAGATTTACATGGAACAACTGGAAGGGTTTGTTCAAAATCGCAACAAGAAATTTGTCTGCGGGCTCAAGAAATCATTGTATGGTCTGAAGCAGTCGCCTCGACAATGGTACAAGAAATTTGATTCTTTCGTGATGAGTCAAAATTATATAAGAAGTGAATATGATCATTGTGTTTACTTTAATAAATTGAGTAATGGCATGTTCATTATCTTAGTTTTATATGTTGACGATATGCTTTTAGCAAGAAAAATCATAAGTGAGATCAACAAGTTAAAGGCTCAGATGGCTAGGACGTTTGATATGAAAGATCTAGGAGCAACAAGACAGATTTTGGGCGTGGAGATTTTTCAGAGACAAGAGCAATGGTAAGTTTTGGTTGTCACAACAAAAGTATATTGAGAAAATACTCTTGAGGTTTGGTATGAACAATGTGAAACCTGCTTCAGTCCCTTTAGCTTCCCATTTTAAGCTTTCTTCAAGTTTATGTCCTAACACAAATGAAGAAAAGAAATATATGTCTTGAATTCCATATGCCAATGTAGTAGATTTTTTGATGTATGCGATGGTTTGTACATGACCAGATATTTCACATGCAGTTGGGGTTGTCAGTAGGTATATGAAAAATCTAGGAAAAGAACACTGGTCAGCAGTGAAATGGGTGCTTCGATATCTGAGAGGCACAAGTGATTATTGTATCACTTATAACATAAGTATTGAATTTGTTTGTGGATATGTTGATTCTGATTTTGCAGGTGATTTGGATAAGAGAAGGTCAACTTCAGGATATGTCTTTACTCTTGCAGGTGGAGCTATAAGTTGGATGTCAAAGCTACAAAACATTGTTGCTTTATCCACTATTGAAGCATAATATATCACTGCTTCACATGCTTGCAAAGAAGTGGTTTGGTTGAAAGGTTTGTTTGGTGAGTTTGGTAAGTTGCAGAACAACATCAAGTTATTTTGTGATAGTCAAAGTGCAATTCACATGGCTAAAAATCCAACCTATCATATTAAATCAAAGCATATACCTATCAAGTACCATTTTGTAAGACAGGTTATCACTGAATGGGGAGTCTCTCTTAAAAAAGTGCATACAAAGGAAAACTGTGCAGACATGTTCACGAAACCAGTTTTATTAGAGAAGCTACGATGGTGTCTGGCTTCTCTTGGCTTGAAGAAAAGATAAAAATAATAATGGAACAGGGTATCAGGCTAATTGTTGTCAAGGTGGAGATTGTTGAGATTTCTTATAATAAATTGGATAAAATCTCATAAATATGACAACAATAGGATTTGTTGCTAAATTGACTACATCTAATCCTGATGTGGAGTTATTGCATCGTATTTCATTGTGATTGAATTTATGATTCAGTTTCTACTCCCAGCTATAAAATGTAAGCCCGTAGAGACAAATGAGAATGAGGGATGTGAGGTGAGTGGAAGAGAAGTGTGGATGAAAAAATCTGTTGTTGTATTCTTCTGTTGATGAATGAGATTGCTGATGCCTCTGTTTGGTGGACGTAGCCCAGATTGGTTGGGTGAATCACGTTAAATCTGGTGTCTTCGTGTTTGATTTCTGTGTGTGTCTATTGCTTTTCCGCTTCTTGTCTCTAACAAATTTATATAAGATTAGGGTGATTATAATTATTTTGTGCCATAACATTTTATATTAAGTGTAAATTTGAAAATACCTACTCCATCAAAAAAATGATTCAGTTGTGCAATTTTAAGTCTCAAAATAGTAAAATTATAATGTTAAATTGAACACCCAAAAGGTTGAACTTTAAAAATAAAATAATACAATGTTATTTGTATTTTGGCTTTTTTTCGAAATAAAATAATATAATTCTATTAGTATTTTGCTGGTCCCAAGTACTTCAAAATCCATAAATATGTTGTTTCTAAAGGTTGCATGGAATCCTACTTCAAACTTGCAAAATTCATTTTAAGAAAATTTCAATTTTTTAATAAAAACTATAATTTCTACCATTGTCATTTAAAATTTGATAAAAAGTTATTAATAAAAAATTTCAGAATTATTATCAAATTTTAATTTATTTCTATATAAACTAATATTTATCAAATAATTAATCTTTAAATTAATTTTTAAATTTCTCTAATCTAAAAAATATATTTTAATATGATTTCAATTTTTAATAAAAATTATAAACCTACAAAATTAAGACGATTTCAAACTTTTAATAAAAAATGTAATTTCCACAACTTTCATTTAAAATTTGATTGAATTTATTAATAAAACAATTTCAAAAAAATTATTAGATTTTTAATTTTTTTATATAAACTAATATTTATCAAACAATTAATTTTAAATAAATGTATCTAATCTAACAAAAAAAATCATTTTAACAAGATTTCAATTTTTTAATAAAAATTATAATTTCCAATTTATATAGAAAAAACAAAATATCAAAAACTTATATAAAAATAAGTTTTAAATAAAATTATAATTATATAAAATCACAAATTCGAAATACAAAATAATTTCTGACTTTTTTATAACATTGTTCTCAAAGTTTTGATTTAAAAACATTAAAGAGATAGAATATTCATTTACTTAATAAAACATACAGTTAAAGCTTTCAAAACTGAGGGCTTGACTTAAAAAACTAGCCATTAAATGCACTTTTTGAACTTATTGGCAGATTTTGGCTATTCCAAAAAAAAAAAAATTAAATTAAATTTTTATTTATAAAAGTTTTCTTAAATATTTTATTAAAATATATTAAAAAATAGAATATTCATTTACTTAATACTAATATCGCAAAATTTAGGGTTTAGTCTTAAAAAGGGATTAATCTTTAAATGAGATTTTTGAAGTTATTGGAGGATTTTGGGTATTATAAAACAATTGTGGTTAATTTTTTTTGTATTATTTAAACTGGTTTTTGTGTTTTTGGTACATAAGAATTTAATATTCTAAAAACCCCTGAGACATTTAGATTGTGAAGAGTCTTTTGGTGATTTCAATAAATCCCTACCAAATTCTAAATAAATTTTTCAAAAAATCACACTTAAAAAATATTTGTTCAAAAACTTTAATCTTAACATTAACTCAACCATTTCAACTTTGTACTTTTAAATAATGCATTTTATTCAAAATTTTAAAAATCTAAACTAAAAATTATCTTGACAGATATTCCATTAAGCGAGAGAAAATTACAAAATTTTTGAATACATACCCCTCACTATTTTCGCTATAAAATATTCTCGAGGGAACCTCCCATGGAGTATACTCTATTGAAATTCAGTCCTCACTTCCATGGAAAGAAGATCGATGGTTCCAGAAATTACAATCTAGAAGTAAAGGGAATGAAATCGTAAAGCTCGAGGGTAAAAGCATTCTCAATCTGTATTTTTTTAGACAATGGAGATTACTCAAGTAATCCTAACATTACCTAGTATAGTTGGATAAAATATTCTTAGCAAACTTGGTTCAAAGAAGTATCTGTCAAATGGCAGTTTATTCAATTTATTTCAGTTACTTATTTTACTTTTCAGATTTTGTGTAGCAACAAAGGTTATAATTTGGATGTCAAATTGTTCACCAAAGTTGTTTTGAAGGGAACTCATGTTGAAAATATTAAATTCACCTGCATGCCCTGAGGAGGTAGAAATAGAGTACAAAGGGGCAGTAGAGAATTTGCTTGCACAACACTGTGCATTCAAGAGAGATGGAGAAATCCGTAAGGAAGAATTTAATGTTTGATGGACGTAGCCGTTTTTGCAGAGGAATGAAGACTTTCGTGGTTCAACCACGCAAGAGCATAGTTTTATTAAAGAGGAGTCTTTTTTGGCTTTTAAGCCCTCAACAACCAAATATGAAGAAATATTGTTTAAACGACAAAGTCTTTGAAGTTTTGAATGAGACATGTGATAATGGTCCCCACCACTTCACTGTCGATTGCAATTTGAAGTTTTTGTGCAAGTGTCTTGTTGATATGGAAAAGTTCTGATGCGATGCGATGTAATCGCAATCGCAAATCGCAAAGGAACGTTGTATGTTTTGCAATCCAAAAGTTTTATCGCTGATTGTATATTTGCGATGCGATCACAGTCACCATTCACCAAATCTTATCCACCATATGATTGTGTTTCGTTGATTTTTTCAATGCGATGCAATCGCAATCGCCACATCGCATGTTTGTGATTCAACCATTCTGCCAATTTCATCACTGATGCACCGATGCGATCTCCACTGTGGTGTCCATCGCACATCGCAAATCACAAATTCCATGTTCAGCTGATCCGCCAATCACAAATCGCAAATCGCAATTGCAAAGTTCATTCCGCCAAAGTTTTTTTTCCGGCGATCGCCGATAGCCGATTGCGAAGTGGGCTCCACTCATACATCGCACCAAAGAAGATTTAGGTTAAAATTTTATGTTTCACAATGTACTTTCATTTTATTTTTGTTTTTATGTTTTTATTTCCACTGTGCCATATAAAAAGTGAAAGGCCCATTGTATTATATTAGATTGCAATTGAACTTATTGTATTTTTGTGTAAGCCCACAGGCATAGAAAAATCAGTGAACCATAATAGAGCACTGTTTTGTGTGTTTTTGAGAGACAGAGAGAGAATTTTTTTGTTGAGAGCACTGTGTCTATAGCAGTCAATCATATTTTTTGAATCCCTCCAGAGAGGAAGAAATCTATCATTTTTTAATAGTTTTAGTTCTGTTAATGAAATAGAAAGAAAAGTTCTATTCTGCAATCTTTGTCTAGATATTATCTATGTTAGAAGGGGAGTATTATTCTCTCAGTTATTGTTCTGGAATTCTCAGAAATTTAGACATGGTATTAGAGCTTATCCGGGCTCTTTGAAGGTTTTAAAGAAGTTGAAGGAAGAAGAAGATTTGTTTGCCTTCACGCAAGGCTCAACAGAAGTTAAAGTCCAGGTATTTCTCAAAAAAACAGAAGTTTTTGTTTTGTTTAAAAGAGTAGTCCTTAGAGACAGAGTTTGTCTTTTAAAGAAGGAAAGACAGTTTTTTTGAAAAACACAGTTAAGTTTAGTTCAGAGTTCATTTTATAAGCAATGGCTGGACCAAGCACTAGTATGAGTATTGGGAATGCTCAGCTTCCACAATTTAATGGAAATAATTATTGTTATTGGGCCATTACCATGAGAACCCTGTTTGCCTCACAAGACTTATGGGATTTTGTTGAAGATGGTTTTGATGAACCAACTGATGAGTAGGCTTTTAATGCCTTAACTCAAGTAGAGAAGGATATATTGAAGAGCAATAGAAAGAAGGACTCTAAATCCCTCTTCTATTTGTATCAAGCAGTACATGAGAGTGTGTTTCTGAGGATAGCAGCAGCTAAGAGATGCAAGGATGCATGAGAAACTCTTAAGATAGCCTATCAAGGTATGGAGAAAGTGAAGACAACGAAACTACAGTTGTTGAGGAGAGATTTTGAAACTCTCTGTATAAAAGAGTCTGATAACATAGACTCATTCTTCACACATGTGATTGGGATGGTCACACAGATAAGGTCCCATGGAGAAACACTAGAGGAAAGAAGGATTGTGAAGAAACTATTGATGAGCCTACTCTCAAGGTTTGATGTTATAGTTACCACCATAGAAGAGAAAAAGGATCTCTCAAATTTCACAGTAGATGAACTTCATGCTTCGTTGATGAATCATGAACAGAGATTGGAAAGAACAGTAAACCCATATCTAGAGCATGCCTTCAAGACCCAGATTCCTTTTGGAATAGGAAGAGGAAGAGGCAGAAGCCAAAACAAAGGAGGAAGGAACAACCCTTCACATTCACATGGAAGCAGCAACAGTCAGAATCACAGCCACCGCCAATGCAACAGCCAACAAGGTGGACACCAACATGTGCATGGAAAAAGGTATGACAAATCCAATGTCCAATGCCATTATTGCAAGAAATATGGGCACTATGCCAATGAATGTAGGAAAAAGAAAAATGAAATGAATAATAGACAAAATGCTAATGTAGCAAAAGAAGAAAAGAACCCAAAGAATGTGCTGTTAACATGTAATGTAGCACAAGATAGACAAGATGATGTATGGTTATTAGATTTAGGATGTAGTAATCACATGACTAGAAACATAGCAATGTTTGCCAATCTTGATGAAGAAGTTAAATCAGAAGTAACCACAGGAAATGATACTAAGATTTTTGTCAAGGGAAAAGGCAGAGTTAGTATATTCGTGCAAGAAATGGTGAGAAGAATTTTGTGCCAGATGTTTATTATGTTCCTAGTTTGAAATGTAATCTTTTGAGCATTGGGAAACTCATAAACAAAGGTTACAAAGTATTGTTTAAGAATTATGTGAGCACAATAATGGATATACCTCCAAGAAAGAAGATCATTACTCAAATACAAATGACCAGAAATAGAATGTTTCCACTCAAGCTCAACACTGACTTGAAGGGAAAAGGAAAGAGTGTAGCATCTCTAACACAAGAGGTCTTTCAAAAGGAAGTGAAAGATGAGAATTGGTTATGGCACTTGAGATTTGGACATCTCAATTTCGGAGGTTTAAATTTGTTGCACAGAAAAGGAATGGCAATAGGTCTACCATTGATTGAGAAACCTGACAGCCTATGTGAAGGTTGCATCTTGGGAAAACAACACAGAGAAAATTTTCCATCAGGGAAAAGCATAAGGGCGAAAGCACCCTTAGAGATTATTCATTCAGATTTATGTGGGCCAATGCAAACAACATCAGTTTCATGCAGCAATTACATGTTGACCTTCATAGATGATTTCACAAGGAAAGTGTGGGTTTATTTTCTGAAATATAAGAGTGAAGTCTTTGAGAAATTTTTCCACTTTAAAGCTCTAGTAGAGAAATAGAGTGGGCAACATATCAAAGTTCTTAGAACTAATAGAGGAGGTGAATATATCTCAAAAGAGTTTACGCGTTTTTGCAGAGAGGACAAAATAAACAAATTGTTTACCACAAGGTACACACCACAACAAAATGTAGTTTCTAAAAGGAAGAATCAAACCATAATGGAAATGGTGAGAAGTATGCTAAAGGAAAAACACTTACCAAATGAGTATTGGGCAGAAGAAGAAAATTGTGTTGTGTATATTTTGAATAGATACCCAACAAAAGATGTAATGAACAGAGTCCCAGAAGAAGCGTGGAGTGGCAGAAACAAGGAGTCACCCACATGAGAGTTTTTGGATGTGTGGCATATGCACACATTCCAAATAATTTTAGGAAGAAGTTGGATAGTAAGGGGGAGAAGTGCATTTTCCTTAGATACTGTGAAGATTCCAAAGGATATAGATTGTATAACCCATCCTCAAAGAATTTTGTGATAAGAAGAGATGTGAAGCTCACTGAAGAGAAAGCATGGGATGGAAGCGTTGAGAAAAAAGTGAATGTTAAAAGCTATTTGTCTCAATATGAAGATGAGGAAGATATGGCTGAAAATAACATCTCATCGGTAGCACAACCTCCACCAACACAAGGACAGCAAGGGACACCTCAAGCAAGAGTAATAACACCCTTGAGAAGAAATGAGAGCGCTTCTCCAAGCACACCACATGGAGCAGAATTGAGTGCTTCTTCAAGCACAAGTACACCAAATGAAAGAGGAACAAAGTTCAAAACTTTAAATGAGATCTATGAGCAGGAAGCGGAAAATGAAGGTATGAACTCCTTATTTGCTTTTTATTGTCATGTTGATGATCCTATTCATTTTGAAGATGCTATAAAATATAGAAAATGGATAGAAGCTATGGATGAGGAAATTAATGCCATATAAAATAACAAAACATGGAAGTTGGTTGATCTCCCTGAAGGTTAAGAAGTAATTGGAGTTAAATGGGTCTACAAGACCAAAAGTAATGCTGAAGGTAAGATAGAAAGACACAAGGCTAGACTTGTTTTCAAGGGATATAGGTAGCAGCATGGAAGAGACTATGAGGAACATTTTGCACCAGTTGCAAGAATGGAAATAGTGAGAGCAGTGTTGTCCATAACAGCACAAAACAAATGGAAAGTATACCAGATGGATGTAAAATCTGCATTTTTAAATGGAGTTTTAATGGAAGAGGTTTATGTGGAACAACCTCTCGGCTATGAGAAAAATGGCCAAGAACACAAAGTGTGCATATTGAAGAAAGCTCTTTATGCGCTGAAGCAAGCACCAAGAGCATGGTACAGTAGGATAGATTCCTATCTACTAGAAAATGGATTTGAAAAATGTGATGGAGAACCCACATTGTACATCAAAGAAAAGGATGGTAAGATGCTCATTGTTGTGTTATATGTTGATGATGTAATATTCACAGGTAATGATGATTACCTCAGTGAAAATTTTAAAACAGTCATGAAAGAAAAATTTGAAATGACTGACATGGGATTGTTGAGATACTTCTTAGGAATAGAAGTAGAGTAGAATGAAAATGGGATTTTTATGTCACAAGAAAAATATGTGAATCAAGTTTTAGAAAGAATTAATATGCAGGAGTGAAAAGCTGCAATTACTCCCACGGTAATGAGATTGAATTTGATTAAAGATGACAGTAGCAATTATTTTGATCCAAGTTTGTATAAGAGCATAGTTGGTAGCCTCATGTATTTGACTACAACTAGGCTGGATATTATGCATGCTATTAGTTTGATCTCCAGGTTTATGGAAAGGCCAAAAGAAGCACATTGGCAAGCAGTGAAGATAATTATGAGGTATGTTAAAGGAACTAAAAGGTATGGTGTTTTATATACTACTTCAGAAAATTCTGAGTTAATTGGATACACTGACAGTGATTGGGCTAGAAGTGTAGATGATCGGAAAAGCACATCTAGTTATGTATTTCATATGGGTTCAGGAGCCATTTCATGGGCTTCTAAGAAACATCCTATTGTAGCATTATCTACAACAAAGGCAGAATATGTGGCAGCTACAGCAGCAGCGTGTCAAGCAGTATAGATGAGAAGAATGTTGAGAAATTTGTGTCAAGAATAGGTAAAGGGCACAATGATATATTGTGAAAATAGCTCAGCGATTGCATTATCAAAGAATTATGTGTTTCAAAAGAGAACGAAGCACATAGATGCCAAGTTTCACTATATCAGAGAATTGGTGAACAATGGAGAAATTGTTTTACAGCATTGTAGAACAGAGGAGCAATATACAGATATTTTGAGAAAACCATTGGGGCAGAAGACTTTTGAATATTTAAGAAAATTCTTGGGTATGACTGATAACCCAACAGCTGACTTTAAGGGGGAGTGTTGAAAATATTAAAGTCACTTGCATGCCCTGAGCAGGTAGAAACATAGTACAAAGGGGTAGCAGAGAGCTTGCGTGCACAACACCATGCATTCAAGAGATATGGAGAAAGCCATAAAGAAGAATTTAATGTTTGATGGGCGTAGCCATTTTTGCAGAGGAATGAAGACTTTCATGGTTCAACCATGCAAGAATAGAGTTTTATTGAAGAGGAGTATTTTCAGGCTTTTAAGCCCTCAACAACCAAATATGAAGAAATATTTTTTAAACGGCAAAGTATTTTAAGTTTTGAATGATAGACGTGATAGTGGTCCCCACCACTTCACTATCGATCGCAATCACAAGTTTTTGTGTAAGTGTCTTGTTGATATGGAAAATTTCCGATGCGATGTAATAGCAATCGCAAATCGCAAAGGAACGTTGTATGTTCCACCATCCAAAAGTGTTATCACCGATTGTATATTTCCGATGCGATTGCAATCAAAAATCTCAATCGCCATTCACCAAATGTTATCTGTCATATGATTGTGTTCCATTGAATATTTGTGATGCGATGAAATCACAATCACAACATCACATGTTTGTGATTCAACCATTCCGCCAAGTTCATCGCCGATGCGCTGATGCTATCTCCATTGTGGGGTCCATCGCACATCGCAAATCACAAAGCCCATGTTCCGTTGATCCACCAATCACAAATCGCAATTGCAAAGTTCATTCTGCCAAACTTTTTGTTCCGCCGATCACCGATTGCGAAGTGGGATCCACTCGTACATCGCGCCAAAGAAGATTTAGGTTAAAGTTTTATGTTTCGCAATGTACTTTCATTTTATTTTTGTTTTTATGTTTTAATTTCTGTCACGCCATATAAAAATTGAAAGGCCCGTTGTATTGTATTAGATTACAATTGAAGTTATTGTATTGTTGTGTTGTATCGCTGTGTAAGCCTACATGCATAGAAAAACTCAGTGAACCATAACAGAGCACTGTTTTGTGCGTTTTCGAGAGACAGAGAGAGAATTTTGTTGTTGAGAGCACTGTGTCTGTAGCATTCAATCATATTTTGTGAATCCCTCCAGAGAGGAAGAAATCTATCATTTTGTAATAGTTTTAGTTCTGTTAATGAAATAGAAAGAAAATTTCTATTCTGCAATCTCTGTCCAGATATTCTTTGTGTTAGAAGGGGAGTATTATTCTCTTAGTTATTGTTCTAGAATTATCAGAAATTCCAACAACTCACACACATAACATGCATTTAAATAAGAAAATGCCACTGACTAAGTGTAAAAACCATGCCATCAATACCATAGATGCACGTATAACCTCACAAACTTATTGAGGTTTGGATTTTCAAGCAGTATCTATGGATTACATATGTTCAATTCTCTAACATAGATGCAATGATTTTAAATTTGTGAATAAGCTGTGTAAATTACATGTCCCCTGCCATGCACACATAGATGTGCTCAATGATTTCAAATCTGTGAATAACCTGTGTAAACTACAGGTGCTGAATGATGCACACATACCAGAGTCAGACTGTGCATTACTCCCTTCATACACACATATTATATCAAACAGGACAGAGTCAAAGAGAGTACAATCCTCATCATTCTGATTTGCATGTGAAATGTTGAACTGAAAACTGCATGGGGAAGAAATTCCAGTAGTTCCAGAGAATTTAAGAGAAGAGCCAGTAATCACATGTTTCATTTAATCAAATTACATGATATTACATGTGAACTATATAGCTTTTCACGACATATTAATTGATTTTTAATTTTCTCAATATCAACTTCGAACAGCCCAAAATCCAAAATTTATTTCCTCGAGGACCCAAAATCTTCTTAAAATAATCAAGAATTCTAATATTGACAATTTATAATATCGCACTGAGAATATCAGTTGGGTGCCTCAAATGATGCATTAGGAGCATAAATTTTTTCATTTCAATATCAAAAAATACACACCATAGGAAAAAAATTCTTGAAATTTGCAATGTATGAATACTTTTCAAAAATTTGAAATTTAGGAATTTCAACTTTTTTTTTTCTTAGCAAAATGAAAATGAACAGCATAGAAGAATTTTTTCTTCAAATTTGCAATCTATGAATATTTTCCAAAAAATTGAAATTTATGAATTTCTACGTGAATGAATATTTTACGGCAGATTGATAATATCTCCACCCAGGTACAAAATTGCAAGCAAATTGGGACATTCAGAAAAACAAAACTACGTTAAGGCATAAGAACAATTTAAAAAAATAAAAACACACTTGTGAATATCTCAGTGTGTTGGATGATTTTATAGTTCAATCAGTGAAGTTCAGTTAGCTTCCATTCATTACCCTATATCGTCCCAATGACATGGCTATATTATGAAACCCAGGGCCAAGAAATGAATAATCCGTATGATTAACACTTTACTATGGAAACAACATAAAACCAATACTGAAGCGGGGATGTGGCCATGGAAAACAAAAGTTAATGTTATGAAACCAGAAAAATTAGTATGGTATAAACCCTACAAGAAACTTATCGAAATATTTTACCAATCAAGAGGCTATTCATTTTGGTTTAACTAGTAAGACCTGTGCATAAGAGCTTGTCAATATGTTTGATATATAGTTCATTAAATTCCTAATTCATTAAAGTGAAAAAATATTAGGAGCTAGTTAAAATTAGAGATTCATTTAAGAGTTGAGTAAATGTGATAAATGAATTTGGTAAGTGTTTGCATGTTTTGTAAGTTAAAAAAGGATAAATTTGTGTAATTAATAAAAAAGTCAACCATTTTTTTTACAAAATTAGCAGACACGAATGCACTAAAGGATTTTAAGAGATTTTGACATGAGTGATATTTTAAGAGGGATAAGAATTTTTTAAAAAAGGATTTATTATAAAAGTTTATTTTATATATAAAATATTTTTTTATAAAAGTAAAAATAAAAAAATAAAACTATTTTATATAAAATAAAATTTAGGGTTTTATTATAAGAGTTATTTTTTTAAGTTTTGCAAAGCTTTTTAAAACAAGAAATTTAGGGTTTTATTATAGAAGGTTTTTTTTAAAATAAAGATAGCAACATTAAGCTGGTTTCCATAACTTCATTTTTTATGGGGAAATATTGCAGTGTGTGGGCCATTAAAATATAGACCATGTTAAAAGCGCATGATGTTTGAGATCATGTTAAGTTTGGGTTTGCAGAATCTTAGAATGAAGCAGAAGAACGGACTCTTGGTAATGGAGAGAGGGAACAATGGATGAAAGACAAAAGGAAGAATGCATAAGTGTTGCTTCTTATCCTACAGGGAGTGGGCCGAGCAGTGTTCTAAAAGATTATGATCATGTCTTTAGCAAAGAAAGCATGGGAAACTTTAGTGACATGCTATCAAGTATGACCAAAGTCAATATTGTTAAATGCAGAATACTAGGAGGGATTTTGAAAGTCTACAGATGAAGGAGACAAAAGACATCGATTGTTTCATGAATGGGGTCATGTATGTCGTAAATCAGTTAAAATTTTATGGAGAATATTTTAAAAATCAAATAGTGATTCAAAAGGTCCTTAGATATTTTTCTACTAAGTTTGATGTTGTGGTAGCAGCCATAGAAGAAGCCAAGGATTTGCAAAAGCGGACAGTTGATGAGTTGATGGGATCACTTCTATTGCATGAGCCAAGCATAGACAAAAATCAGAATTCCACTTTAGAAATTGCTTTCAAAAGTAAATTTTTTATTCAAGAGGTCAAGGTAGAGGCAGATCAAGAGGCAGAGGACAAGGTAGAAGATATGGTGCTCAAAGAGACGACCGAGAAGAGAATGAACATGAAAGTAGAAGCAATGACATAGGCTTAAAAGACAATCAAATATTTGAAAAATCAAAGGTGAGATGTTATTATTACAATAAATTTGGTCACTATGCTCATGATTGCGGGAAAAAGATAGTTGATCAAGGAAACCAGAGAGCTAATCTTAACTTACATAAAATACTAACTCCATGTTCCTACCATGCAACACCATGCATGAACCTTATGATAATGTGTGGCTATTAGACAGTGGTTGCAGTAACCACATTGTAGGAAACAAGAATTTGGTTGCAAATTTGGATCAATCTGTGAAGAAAGATGTAAAGTTGGGGGCTAACAAGACTATCCAGACATAGATGGTAAACGAGTGGTCAACATTTTAACCAAGTGGGGGGAGCCAAAGAAAATATCAGAGATATATTATATCCCTGGAATAAAAAATAATCTAATAATTGTTGGAAAATTAATACAGAAGAGATACAGAGTTATATTTCAAAGACAATAGTGTTTTATTTATGACAAACCCCCAAGCAAGCAGGTGATAGTAAAAGTGTAGATTCTAAGGAACATACTCTTTCCTCTAATCATGAATTACATTAATCAGGTTAGTTCTTTTACAGTTGCATGTTCCAATGGTTATTGGTTATGACACTTTCGGTTTAGATACCTTCACTTTTCAAGTTTAATATTGTTGCAACAGAAATAGATGCTCAGAGGATTACCTCCCATCAAAAAACCTACTAGTACTTGTGAGTGTCGCATCTTAGGAAAGAAACACCATGAAAATTTTCCAAAGGGAGTTGCATACATATCAAGATAACCTATTCAGTTGGTGCATACAGAATTTTGTGGACCTATGAGGACATAGTTGATTGGTGGAAGTTGTTACTTCCTCACTTTTATTGATGACTATAGTAGAATGACTTGGGTTTAATTTTTGTAGAAGTCTAAAACTTTTGCAAAGTTCAAAGAATTCAAAGCCTTATTAGAGAACCAAAGTGATCAATAGAACACGGTATTGAGTTCAGATCATGGTGGAGAATATGATTCAAATACATTCCATGATTACTACAAACAACATGGAATCGTAAGACAATTACAACTAGATACACATTGCAGTAGAATGGTATAGTAGAGAGAAAAAACATAACCATTATGAACATGGCAGGGAGCATGTTGAAAGAAAGTAACTTGTCTAATGTGTATTGGGTAGAAGCAGTTGTATGTGTTGTTTATGTGATAAACAAATCTCCTACAAAGTGATGAACAAAGTTCTAGAAGAAGCGTGGTTAGGTATGTCATGAAACATATATCATTTTAGATTTTTTTGATGTGTAGCCTTATTACATGTGCCTAAGAAGATAAGAGAAAAATTGGATGCTCAAAGTGAAAAATGCATATTTATTGGCTATAGTGAGTATTCAAAAGCTTACAAATTGTATAACCCTGCCACCAAGAAGACCATAATCAACAAAGGTGTTGTGTTCAAAAACAAGAGTCATGGAATGGGACTGTAGACAAAAAAATTGATGCACAAGCACAATTGATGGAAGAGGATGATGTAATAGAAGATGAACAGCAAGAATCAAAAGAGTAGATACCAAACAGAGTTACACCAACAAAAACCCCAAGATTTTGAGAGCAGCATGGATCTTCAAGTAGATCAATAGACCATAATTCCCCCAACAATCAACTAGGTGATAAATCAAGCAATGGTAAGAGGAATATGAGAAGTATGAAAGATATTTATGATGATTTGGATGTTAGTTAAAATTTTGCATTATTGTCATTCCAAACTTCTTTGTATGAAGAAGCAATGAGAAATGAAAATTAGGTGCAAGTCATGGATGAGGAAATTGAAGCTATTGAAAATAATGATACATGGGATTTGGTTAATTTTCCAAAGGATAAAAGCCACATTGGTGTGAAGTGGGTGTACAAGAAAAAGTTGAATAAGATAGGTGAAATTGATAGATTTAAAGAAAGAATTGTAGCAAAAGGATTCTCATAGCAACCTGGAATATAATTTGGAGAAACGTTTGCTCCGGTATCCAGATTGGATACTGTAAGAGAAGTTCTAGCCACAACAACTCAGAACAAGTGGGAAGTATATCAGATGGATGTGAAATCAACTTTCTTGAATGGTACTCTAGAAGAAGAAATATATGTTCAACAATCTCCAGGTTATGAAGTTGAAGATAAATAAGATAAATTTTATAGGTTGAAGAAAGCATTATATTGATTGAAGCAAGCACCTAGAGCATGGTATAGAAAAATCGACAGCTACATGAATAAAAATGGATTTTGCAGAAGTAGCATTGAGCCTACCTTATACACGAAGGTAAATGAGCATGCACAAATTTTGATTGTTTGCTTATATGTTGATGATATGATTTTTATAAGTGATCTTGAGTTAGATGAATTTAAAGCAACCATGATGAAATAATTTGAGATGACAAATCTTGGTCTCATGAAATATTTTCTTGGCATTGAAGTTGAGAAATCTAAAACATAAATTTTTATTTGCCAAAATAAATATGCTCGAGATTTGCTGAAAAAATTTAGGATGGAAAATTACAAACCTGTCCCTACACCAGTTGCAACAAGTATAAAGTTAAGCAAGGATGATGAAGGATTAGTTGTCAATCCAACTCTATTCAAAATATTATTTGGCAGCCTCATGTATCTCATGTCTACAAGGCCAGATATTATTCAAGGAGTGAGTTTGATTTCCAGATTTATGGATACTCCAAAATACATACATTGGAGTGTTGGAAAATGAATTTTGATATACATAGCAGGAACTAGAGATTATGGCATAGTGTATACAAGTACAGAAAATAAATATTTGATTGGATCTACAGATAGTGATTTTACAGGTAGTTTGGATGATTGGAAGAGCACATCTGGTTATGTGTTCCATCTTAGTTCAGGTGTGATTTCATGGGAATCTAAGAAGCAGCCCATTGCGAGACTATCATCAGCAGAAGCAGAATACATAGCAGCGGCATCAGTAGCATGCCAAGCAGTATGGTTAAGAATAGTATTGGATGTTAAATTTTCGGTACCAAGGACAAGTGGTTCCCCATGGATTTTACCTTTTTTCTAGGTAAAAATGTCCACTCTATTATACCTCTTCTTCTAAAAGTGACTTTATAAGTGGTAAATTCAGTCTAATTTAGAAGTGACTTTATAAGTGATAAAGTTACATTCTAATTTGAAAGTGATTTTATTAAAGTCAATAAATAATTAGAAAGTGAAAAGTGATTATGGAAATAAAAGACTAAGTGGGTCTTTATTTAAGTGGGTGAGTGATTAAATAGGAAAAGTGAAAATAATGCACATTTATTTTCAGCCCTTGATCTAAAGCTTTCACAACCATTGGATCTAGGGATCACTCAAAATTCACTTAGGTTAGGTAAAACGAATAGAAGAAGAGGAAAAAAAATTTATATTCTTTCATGAAAATTTAAGAGAAAGAAAGAGAGAGCAAAGGAGAAAATTTTTGAGCAGGAAGGAAGAGAAGAAGAACATCAAATCTTTGGCATGCATCCCAAGGAGTATTTTCGGCATGCTAACCAAGGATGATCCTTGACATTTAAAGCATAACTGTACAACAAATTTTGACACGCATTCCAAGAAGGGTGATGACACATATTTCGAGGAGAATAGGTTGCAAGTTGATGGCACAAAAATCGAGCCATCTGGGCATGATTTTCAAGAAGAGGACCCATTATCATTTTTCGAACAGTATGTACAAGCCATACATTGTCATCTAGGAACACTTCCCGAGGCTAGTGGTACATCATTTATTATTTTGTTTTTTGTATGAACTAGTTTTCTATAGGCACGATTTTTGAGGTGGAGTCTTGCACAAAAATCGAGATATGTATGTTTTGTAAATGATGGAATATTTTCCTATCTATTTTTTTTTCCTTGAATACTTTTCAGAAATAATAAAGAGCTCTCAAACTAGTTTCCCCAAGGATTGTAGGGGGTTTTTCCAAGGTCACATTGACCAAAAATCTCAGTGTTATTTTCTATGTATGGCTGTTATAATTTTTTTGTGCATTTATTTGCAGTAGTAGTAAAATCTCCTAATTTGTACTTTCATAAATAAATTTCATTTTCAGATTTTAATGTTTTAATCATGCTTGGATTTCACATTAAATGAATGGAGTGATAAGGGAAAATTGTTAATCGAAGTGGGGTCTAAATTTTTACATCGATGGACTGAAACAGAAACAACAAGGATCAACAAAAATATATTTTGGCAACACCTCAGCGATTACACTATCAAAAAATAGTGTGTTTCATCAAAAGAGCAAGCATATTGATACCATATATCATTTTATTAGAGAACTTGTGAGCAATGAAGAAGTTCACTTGAAGCCTTGTAAATTTAGTGATCAATTGGTTGATATATTTACAAATCCATTTGTAATATATGTGTTTGAGTTTCACAAAAGAAACTTGGGTGTTGTAAGTCTAACTGAGACATAGACCAACAGACATGTTTGAGTTGTCATGAGTTATCTTTTAGTTTAGCGATCATAATTAAGCGAGAGTGTAAAAATAGCTAAGTAACTCATGCATGAAGAGTTATTTAAAAATAGAGAGTCACTTAAGTGAGCATTGAGTAAGTCAAGTTATGTGATTGATTAATTTAGTAAGTTTTTGTATTTCAAGGCGAGTTTTTAGTCGAAAAAGATAAATACCTTTCACCGGAAAGCTCGTGTATTTAGTATGAGAATTATTTGTGTTACTTTATATTTTATATCCTCTGTCTTTCCAACATTTTTATGAAACATATAATAAAAAAACCACTTAATACAAAACCATTGTAGAAGACAAAAAAACGTAATATGATATGACTAAAAAATGGTAAGGATTGTTTTTGTGGTTGTTTATAATATGCATGCTTCAATTTTCAATATATAAAAATTTAATGAATTGTCTCGTTCTATTCATTGAGTTTAAATTCCTCTCTATGGAGAAGAATTGTATTGATGTTTACATATCTTAAATTATTTATTCTTACTTACTATTTATATTGAATGATCTTTGATACTCATGTATTACATAAATGAATGTCCATTATTGTATGAATAAGTGAATTTTGTTGTTGAATACGCTCGTCTAAATAAGAAACACTAGGGAAAAAATTACCCTAGAACAATACAATTTTGCTAGTAAAAATTGTCTTCTAAGCTTATTTCTCCACTTTTTACATTATTAAAGCATTAATATGGATGAAAAATAATATAATGATCCAATCACAATCACTAGGCCTAAAAAACCTCCTAGATAATAGGAAAATACTCATAATACACATCTTCATAAGTAGAAGTGATATTCTCTAACATTTCATTGGGAGAGAATTTTTTTCTTAAATTCAACACCTTTTCAAAATTTTCATCTTCATTTATGAATGGATTATTTGAAAGTAGATATTATTTTATTATGTCTTAGGGAATTTTTTGTTGGAGAGATATTTTTGAAGTGATTTTGGTTGGTGCATTAAAGGGGGGAGAGAGAAAGAGAAAGGTATTTGAATTAATAGATTCCATGTGTCATGAACGGTTTTATTCACGCATCTCTCCATGTTGACATTTATTTGGATTTTTTTCTTTTGGAAAGTGGATTTTAATTATTACGTAGTGTTAGACGGACAAATCCCTCTTGCGAACAAGAGTGATCTCCCTAGTATCCTAAGGATATCTAGAAACAAACACAAAGATGTAGACCATTTTCTCTAGACTAATTTGCTTAAGAATTAATAATTAAATATGGAGAGATGATCCTACCTGAAGTCCAACACTTACTCGGTCTTCAATATAGTCATTCCAGAAGGTATCGAACCAGCATGCAAGATCTGTAATGAAATACAAGCAAACAATATCAAAAGCATCTGCAAGATATGATAATTCAAAAGCAATAACCTATCTTAGTGATCAAGGAATCCAAGAATTAAATTATTCAAAATAAATATGAACAACTCAATGAGAAAATAGAATCCATTTGTATTAAATTTGAATAAAAAGAAGAAACATTACAACCTTGACGCCTTGATGTTTGTACAGGTTCTTTCGGGTCTAGAACAACCATTTTCCTCAGTTTGACTAGACTCCAATTCTCTGAATTGGCATAAGACTATGGCTATGAGTATGTAATCTCTCTCATGCCAATGATGCCAAATGTGGAGAGTATAATTTCTTCAAAAATTCTCTTCTACAAGCTAAGAAGTATCCTTGAGACTGAAACATGATCTCAATTTATAGCAGAAGGGAGGTAGTTTCAACTCCAATAAGGAAGGGATAACGCCCTCTCATCATGCTATTTCAGTTCCAAAAACCAAGGGATATCTCCATTTATGAAGGTATAAAGGTTCATGAATGGAAGGGGCAAAGCTCGACAAAACAGCGCTTCTAGAAGGCCCCAGCTGGGAGAATATTCGACCAGCTAGGCTTCTATAACTTACTTTCCTTTCGATTTTACCTTTATGGGGGTCAACAGTTTTAATGAGCGGAACGTGTGGGATGTGCTATAGTTTTTATAGCAATAAACCATGGTACCATAGGAAATAACTAGGAAAAGTGCAGAGTTAGGCTTTTTAGGGTTTTAATAATCTTTTTCCTAATTCCAAGACTTGATTTAGGAACTTTATGATTTTGGACCTCTAAGGGAGCAATAAATAGCTAATGATGAACCCATATAGATAGCTAAATGTCATGGTGACAAATTTTAGTGTAACACGTAGAACAATTATTTGAGGATTGAAAAGTGGATTTTTTTTTTTTTAAACGAAAAGTGATTTAAAAAAAATTCAAGTGGAGGTTTAAGAAAGGATAACCCAAATAAAATAAAAATATATATAAAAAGGAAGGCAAGAGAAAAGGGAGAGAATAGTAAAGGGTTAAGAAAAAAAACAAAAGAAAAGGAGAAAAGATAACAATAACAAGAGAATTTGTTATTTTGTTGAGTAGTAGATTTACAAAGTTCTCCATTTTTTCACAAGCAAAGAAATTATCAGTATGGAAATTTTCAACAATTCCTATCCTCTACCACCTTTTATTTTTATTGCAAAAATTGTGAATTTTGGGCATTAAAATCATAACCAAATTAAAAATATATGAGTTATTGGATATTGTTTTGTATGAGTTTGAATAACCCCCAAGTCAAAGGGATCAACTTATAACCAACACAAAAGATGATGAAAAAAAATTATTTCTCATTCAACAAGGTGTGGATTACAACATTTTTCCCAAGATTTCAGCAACAAGCAATTCCAAAGAATCTTGGCATATTCTAGATATGACTTATAGCGACAAGGGGAGAAACATCCATTGTACTTGTTAATGAAGAAACCATTGTAACAGGAGAAGTGAAATTTTTTGATATTGAAAAACTAATTGGAGATGTCATGGAATATAGTAGCAGACCCCTTTTATGGCCTGCTTAATATGCTCAAGACACTAACCACCTCCTATGAAGAGACGAATATTTTCTACTTTCACCTAGTGCCTTTGAACTTCCTGAATTGACCTTTATGAAAACTCATATTCATATGATATGTCCCTAGCTTGTATACTTTGATTCTCTTTAACCACCATATCAGACTCCTCTCTTCCATTTTATTAGTTTGAAGCTCCTAGTTTTGAAGGCATGAGGTCCCTTTACATCATAATTTTGGGAATTATATCTCAGAGGTACTTTTACAAATAATTGGTTTAGTGAATAGTTTATTTTTTATCACCTTTATCTCATATTGATAGTCTCACTCCAGGATTAAAGACCATCAAATATCATTAAAATAAAAATCTAACCTATCAACCCTACATGAATTCCAAGACAGTTCAAGGTTAATTGATGACTTACATTAGGCCAAAGAACAACCCATAATAACTCTCAGGTTTACTCCTTGTCATATGCCATAAATAATTCAAACTTCGATTAGTTGGAAAAACTGATGCTTTACGGGTCCACTCCAAGTCGAGAGTCGGTACCTCTCACCACACTTTTTTTGCAAATTTTCTCCAAGGGCCAACCACCAACTAGTGGGGATCATGTTTTCCATGTTCTTATATAAATAAAGAGCATGAATAATTCTTTGGAGACGACTAGTCGATTGGTGGCCCACTGGGCTAGTGGTCAGAGGTCATCTCCCTTCCTTTGGTGCTTCAGGGCACCTAACATTGAAGGCTAACTGTGTTTTTTAAAACTACGATCACAAGTTGCTAAAAATCTATACTTAAAAAGCTTATTTGACTATAAACCACCTTTTTCATTCCACATTTCATAATCCTTGAGATATAATTCCATGTTTTATCAAGAATGGTTCATAACTTCGCAAGGCTCTTGTGGCCCAATGCCAATGCAATTTTATGTTGTCCAACACCATCCTCTACAACCACACATAATGATTCCTCTCATTGGACCTCTCCAAAGGGTATTGATCCCATAATGGTCAATGATATTTGGATTTCACATATACTCGTTTCCTCTCTTCACCATTTAATTCAATCCAAAGATTCATGCTCTTATGTCAAGGCCAAAATAAACACAAGCCCAAAATTCCAGATATGATGGTAATCGCACCATTCATCCTCCTCAATAAAATTTTTTGTAAGTTAATTTCTCTATTAACACTTTATATTCTACACCTCCATACACTTAACAATATATATATCCCATTACTAGTAGTGAGTTTGCATTCACTTGGACAAGAACATGGAAATCAAAAATAAATTAATTTTATTAAACATGAAGGAATTATTTATAGAGGGATTGTTGGCTCACTTCTTGAGCTCTTCTCTCTTTTTGGGCTTCTTCTTTCCGCTCTCTACCCTACTTGGATATTTTTTCACAATGTTAATATACAATTCCTATTGGTGGGAAAATATCTCTTTAAGGCAACGAACTGGACACCTATCCAAAACTACTCAAAAACGTAGCTAAAAACATTTTAGTATTTAAAAAGGCCCACTTGGCACAAATATCAACTACTCAAAATATCCTAACGATCCAGATTCCTCTAGAATCAAGAGAGTTGAACCTATTACCAAATATTCTAAATAAAGTGTGAAAAATAATAATTATGGAATTTACATGTCCCCATTTTGGGCCTTAAAAAAAATGGTACAATTGGCATTGATGCTCCTACATCAAACTCCTTGGGTGGACAAATTTTGACCTCCCAGTCATAGGAATAAATCCTCAAGGATACCAAACAAAAAAATTTGTTGTTCACATGCACAACTTCCTTGTTACTCTATCATCATTCTACCAATATCCCACACATAATTCTGCAGTATGTCACTTATTTTGTTGGGAAAAGCATGCACAATCAATTGATTTTCCTTGGTTGTTGTTTTCCTCCTTTGATTGTAAACTTTTATCAGTGCCTTTTGCATCAACATCCTCATCTTATTGACTTCATCTTCCAGCTTGGTCCTACTGGCATCTTCTTCTAGATCAAAATTCACATGTTGAATGTATATCATATGATTCATCAACTTCTCGTCCAAAGATTTTAGTTACACCAACAACTTTAAAGTTTCCTCATCAGCCTTAATGCGCAGTTCATTTAAATATTTTTCTCCATCTTCATCAACTTCCTTCTTAAGGTATTTCCAAGAAAATTAAATCTTGTTCAATACAGCAATAGGGTTTTATCTTGTTTACTCACCCTTATTGTTTCCCATCAAGGTCTCCCCATAACTCACAGGAGATATATTTATCACTCTTGGGTTTTGTTTCTGAAAAATTCTCAGCTTGTATTTAGGACTTTCCTCTATCCACCAAATCGACTTTGTTTTCCTTGGGTAACTAGATACGTTCATTCACACTACAATTGCCAAATTCAAAAACATAAGGCTTTCCAGTCTCTTATGTTACTTCCCTCAACATTTCTCCATTATGTGTTAAGTTCTTCCTTTGATTCTCCTTATGAGGCAATAGTGTGTCCTCCTCTATTTCAGTATAATTTGGATTTTCTTCCTTCTTGAGTGATTTGAAAAACCAAGCCTTCATCCAAAATCTTTATGGAAACTTCAATTGGTTGTCCATTTTATGTTAAAATCATTTCCCCTCCTTTTATCTGTCGGTCATGTTTCTTATTTACTTCTTTTCCATCATTTGAAATATTTGGATCCAGATTTCCATGTTCATCTAAATCCTCTCTTTGATTCAGTCTTTTCTCACAATATTCTCTTTGTTGAAGGGTTGAAAACCCTTTATCCTACTCTTGTTTTCCACATTTTCCAGTTACTTTTTCTTTCAATTGCAGCTTAACATGTTGGATGCACACCTTCAAGTCAATTATCCTTTCCTCCAAGGAATTAAACTATTCATACAACTCAAAAAAAAAAATTTGATATAAAATATGTAGTCTCATCCTCTGTCATCCATTTTCCTTCATCAAATTCTTACTGCATTTATTTCAGGAACTCAATTTCTATATCATGTTTCATGATGTCTTCACTTAAACTATTTCCAGTATCTATGTCTACAATTGTAGATATGTCCCTCTTGTAAATCTATTTTCGCCTCTGCCTCCTAAAGGAAATTTCATATCCTCCCAATTTATTATAATTAGTAATGATTTTTTTCCTTTATGGTATTCATGACCGGCACATGAACAAAACACATCACATTCAAAATTGTGAGGCTTTTAAACCTTTGTAGATGATTCTAGTGCTAATTTTTGTTATGAATATTCCCCATAGTCCATAAGACTCTTGGAGAGTCTCTTCTCTTCATCATTAGCATCACCTTCACTCCTTTCCATCATATATTTTGAGGTTTTTTTTCCCAACTTAACATCTTTTTTTTCATTATTTTATTATGACAACCTCTCGTAACTAGTTGTAGCACTCCTTCTTCTCTTTCCTCTAAGTTTGAGATGAAATAATTTTCTCCTTACTAGGAATTATGCCCATGCCCTTAGTCTTCCTTCACATAAAGTTCAACCACCTTAAAGACAAATGGCCATATAGCCACATTTGGTGTTTCTCCTACAAGCTCTTCTTTCTGACTTTCCACAAGACCTTCTTCACATTCCCTGAGATATCCTCAATGTGGGTCTTATCAACATCCTGTTTTTTCAACTCCCTCTATTTCTTTGTACTTTGGATGCAGTCCATGAGACTCTAAAATAGTCTCTCATTACCATCTTCTATGAGGATTTCACCTCTCATTGGTTCACAAGTGTGAACTGCTCCCTACTTCGAGCTATTCCTCTCTTATCAAAACATTCAATAGGTTCTTCAACTTCTTCTGTGGAGTCTTAGGGATATTCTTTTTGAAACCATTTCATTTGACAAGAAACTTGAACCTCCTCCTTAAGTTAAATCCTTGTCCAAGTCTTCTTATTCCAACATCATCTTCTCTAAATTGAGCATTTCTTTCAACTCAACCATCACCTTATAAAACTCCTCTTCGCTTAATTTGTTCTGTGTGTCATTCCTATTGGAATCCTTTTTAAATTTGTTTTGGATTTTATTTGAACCCCAATTATGGCCATCAGTTGATCTGGATTTATGCAAGAACACAAAAAGATACAGAAATAACCATAAACATTGAAATACAATGGAAATAAGGCTTCATTTCATTAATATCAAATCACAGAAATATGCTTACAAACATGATGGAAATAAAATATCTAGGGTGTTGGTAGCGAATCTCTGAGAAGAGATGTGGCAGCTACAAACCTCTGAATTGTGTTACAATGAGGCTCAAGGCCCTATTTATTATGGAGAAATAATGGAGAACTCTAAACGTCCAAAAATCTAATCTTAGGAGATGAAGTGTGAAAAATATGGGCCTCGTTTGGGTAAATTGGTGTTTCAACTTCCCGGAAACGTAAATTCAGCATACTATCTCCGTTTGGGGCTTCAAAATAGCTCCGGAAGTTGAGGACCCGAAAAACTACTAAAAATAGTAAGTTGTGAAAAAAATGAAAGAGACAATGGTCGGGCCCCAAGTGGAATAGGCGGGTGGCCACCAATATCCACCTGGATCATTCCTCCCCCTTTAGGAAGCAATGGTCCCCATTGCGTTGAGTTCCTCCATGAGATGAGGAAACTTTTGTTGAACTTTTTCCTTAGTGAACCACTTGCCTTGGTGTAGGATTTCGCTAGCTTTGACAACCCTATACATTTGGATCTTCAGTCGGTGAGTGTTCTTGATTTTCATGTCAATGATACAGTCTGTGGTGGCCTGTTCCATGCAGTCTGGGTTTAACTCTTTTGGTGTCAGTTCTTCTTCAATGTCAGATGTTTCCAATAGAGGTGGGAAGTAGGGACGAAGGCTATCTACATTGAATATTGGGTGCAGACCAAGGAATGATGGAATACTGAACTCGAAATCATTATTCCCTATAACCTTGGTGATTGCGTCTGGCCCATATCGGAGCAGGTGAATCTTGCGATGGGGTCTAGTGAGGTGCCCATTTTTCTAATGTAGCCACACTTTGTCACCCACCTAGAAGTTGTGTGGCACCCGATGTTGATCATGTCATTGCTTTTACTTAGCATTGGCTCTGTCCAATATGTCATGAACCTTTTGGAGGATGTGTTGAATGTGCTCGATGAAGTTGTTTGCTTTGTCAGCTTCAGACTGGACATGAGTCGAATCCGCCTGAGTAGCTGCAAATGGCATGGCTACATGAATGGGACATAGTGGTTGGAATCCCAAGCCCACCTGAAAGGGGCTATGGCCTGTTGAGATGTGGAGAGCCCAGTTATAACTATGTTGTACATAGGGAAGGCTCTCATCCCATGTACATGGATGCTATAAATTGTACATGCGCAACATGTGTACAATTATCTTGTTGAAGACCTCTCTCTCGCCATCAGTTTGGGGATGGAAAGCTGTGGATTTGGTGAGCTTGGTGTCCAAAATTGACTAGAGGCTGGACCAAAATGTGTTGAGGAACCTGTTGTCGCGATCTGATATGATAGATTGTGGGATCCCAAAGTGCACCCACACTCATTCAAAGAAGATTTTAGCAGTGGCTTCTGCTGTGATATTCTTCTTGCAGGCTGCCATAATGGCCATCTTTGAGAATTTGTCGATGACCACGAAAACATAGTTGTTTCCATGCTTAGTAGAAGGAAGGCCTGACATGTAATCCATGGAGATGGATTCCCAACGTCGACTAGGGGTAGGTAGCAGAGTATAGAGCCCTTGCTTCTTGATGGTCAGTTTGGCAATGGCGCAAGCAGTGTAGGATCTAATCTGCTTCTCGACATCTTGTCAAAGGTTCGACCAATATAAATACTTCTGTAGTACTGCCACTATTTTCTCGACCCCAAAATTCCCAGCGACTCGACTATAGTGTACTTCCCATATCATCTTGGCACGCTCTCTTGAAGGAACATAAAGGTGTTCCAGGTGACATAATAGTGCATGTTGGAGGTGAAAATTTGGAACTCGCATACCCCCAAAGAGTGTCTTGTATGTGTAGCTGAATTCTGGATCGCTCTTATAGAGAAGCGGCCAATCAGAAGTCTCATGCCCACAAGAATTTAGAACGGTGGTTATGGCCACGATCGATGGTCGGCTGAGGCAGTCTGCAACATTATTGGTGCTACCCTTCTTGTACTTGATGTTCAAATGAAATTTTTGCAGATATGTTGACCACTTTTGATGGTGATCATTCTGCAACTTCCTTTGTGTCTGTATGAACTGCAAGGGTCGGTGGTCTGTGTGGATTATTTTATCCTTCCCCAAAATGTAATGCTTCCATTGTCGATAAGCCTGCACAATGGAATACATTTCTTTGTCATAAGTGGGATACTTTCGAATTGTGTCAGACAATGTCTCACTATAATATGCCACTGCATGCCCCTGTTGAGTAAGAATTTCCCCAATAGCATAGTCAAAGGCATCTGTCTCAATCTCAAATGGTTGTTGCAAGTTTGGTAATGTGAACACTGGGGCAGAACAGAGGCGATGTTTCAATTCTATGAATGCCTTCTGTTGAGATTCTGACCAACAGATTTTTTCTTTCGCTCCCCCCTTGGTGACTTGACTCAAGGGCCAAGTGACATGAGAGAATCCCAACATGAACCTACGGTAGAAATTAGCAAGACCCAGAAAGCTATGAAGCTCTGTTAGGGTGGTTTGGGCTGGCCAATCCCAAATGACTTGGATCTTGGTTGGATCCACATGCACCCCCCTTTCATCAATAATTTATCCCAGATATTGAACCTGGGTCATGCAAAAAGTGCACTTCTCCAAATTGGCACATATCTTGTGTTACCGCAGTGTTTGGAGGATTTCTCAGATGTGGTGGAGGTTCTCTTCCCAAGTCTGGCTGAAGATCATAATTTCATCCAAGTATACCACTACAAATGATTTGGTGAATGGTCACAATATGTCATCCATCAACCTCATGAAGGTTGCAAGAGCATTTGTCAATTCGAAAGGCATGACGAGCCATTCGAAAAGGCCCTCCTTGGCTTTGAAGGAAATATTCCACACATCAGAGGGTTTGATTGGTACTTGGTGATACCCAGACTTCAGGTCAATCTTGCTAAAAAAAATTTCCCCTTTAACTTGGTCTAGAAGGTCATCAATCTGTGGGATCGGGTACCTATTCTGGACAGTGATCTTGTTCAGCACTCGATAATCAATACAGAGTCTCCAAGCCCCATCCTTCTTCTATACCAACATGATCGGGCTCCCACAGGGCAATGAACTTGGCCAGATGTGACCTTTCTGTAGCAGTTCCTGAATTTGCCTCTTGATTTCATCATTCTCCAGAACATAGTACCTATAGATTGGTCAATTGGGTAGCAGCACACCTGGGGTCAGGTCAATGGGGTGCTTGACCTGACAGTGTAGAGGCACCCCTGTGGGTAAGGTGAAGATTTCCCTATACTCCTCCACAACCTTGTCCATTTTTTGTTTTCGTGCAGAGGAGCCATGTCTAGAGGTTGTGGCCACAGTCTTCTTCTTGCCTTAGGGGAAGATCATTAAGAAAACAAATTTCCTGGTTTTGGAAATGAGCTTACTGCATTGTTTTATAGTAACCAAAGAGATAGTGGGAGGCGGTGGTACCTCTGGTATCCTATACAATTTATTTCCCAAAGTAACAACAACAACGCGAGGCTGGGACTCATACACATCATGTCGCTTCCACAAGTATGGTTGGCCTAATAATACATCAGAAACATCAATAGGAGCAATGTCACACAATACCTCATTCGTGAAGGGATTGATGCTATAGGGAAGGCGGCACTACTGGCTGACATAGAGATCTCGTCCTTGGTGAAGCAACCCAATGGTGTATGGTTGTGGGTGCGTTATAGTCGGCAAGTCCAACTGCTTCACGACATCTACTGAAATGAGGTTCTTTTGGCTCCGATTATTGACAATGAACTGTAGCGGGGAACCCTTTACCCACATTTGGGAGTGGAAGAAATTCTCTGCCTCCTCTGGATCTTTTGGTAACTCCTTCTGGACCTTCGTAGTGGCAACAGTGGCGTTGGGCTCTGCGTCAATAATCTTCTTCCCTTTTTCATTCACCTTGTCAGGTTTTCATTCAGATTTGGAGCACGCATCTGATTCAGAAGCCCTCATCTTAGGCACGAGCGACTGCTTGGCCCGAAACTCACTTGTGTTGTGAGTGCAGCCCTTATGTAACTCACACCACTTTGCCATGTCCTTCTTTGGCTTCATGGTGTTTTTCTTTGCTTCTGTCTTTGGCAGGCTGTCTTGGGCCACCATGCCTTGGATTTGTCCTTTGTTATGCAGTTTGGGGGCACCTTTCCCTTGCTTTTGATTTGCAGATCCAAAGTCTCGATTCTTTTGTTTGAATTTCTGTTCAATCTTGGCAGCATACCAGTATTTCGTACCATGCGAGGAGATGTCAAGGAACTCCATTTACTCCTTAATGTATCTGTGCAAAAAATCGCGATACTTTATCACCAAATGTTTCTTTGAATATTTGATACCCAAATTTGTGTGCAGGGTATGGAACAAATTCATTAGCTCATGCACATGTTGATTCCTTTTTTTCCACAGCGTGGTCCATTGTATGTACTTTTCCTCATAGCTCCCCATGGGATAGTATTTTTCCTTGATGGCATCTCAAAAAGAATTCCAAGTGGGTACAGCTGAGAACAGAGAGGGTTTTGTCTCATCCTTTTTCTCACAGTAGGTTTCCCACCAGTCCTTAACATGGGGGGTAGCTTTGGGGACTGAAAAAATAATCTTCTCCTGGTCGAAAAAGTCATGAACCAAGAAATATCCTTCTAATAGATTCAAAGATCTATAAATGGCATCTGCATATATTTGACCCTCAAATATGGGAATATCAAAGTTTACTTGTACCTTAAAAGGAGTCGCACCTCCAAAGCTACTGCTGGATGTAGATGCGCCATCGGTGGGCAGTCCTTTAAGGATCTGGTCAAAGTTATCCATCATCGTGTTCCTTTGTTTTTTGAGGGCCTCCTTGAGCAATATATTGATAATATCTATTGCTCCCTCATCTTTCTTTTCGTCCCCCATGGGTGTCCGTCGGGGTTTGTGAGGCTGATCTTGCAAAGGTTCCACCAGATCGAGCCCTAACTCCTTATACCCTGACCTTGTTGGGGACATGCAAAGAAGGATCGAGAAAAATCAAACCACTTTGATACCACTAATCTGGATTTATGCAGGAATGCAAAAAAATGCAGAAATAATCATAAACATAGAAATACAGTGGAAATAATGATTCATTTCATTGATATCAAATCAAAGAAATATGCTTACAAACATGATGTAAATAAAATAGCTAGGGTGCTAGTAGCGAATCTCTGAGAAGAGATGTGGTAGCTACAGACCTTTGAACTATGTTGCAATGAGGCTTGAGGGCCTATTTATTATGGAGAAACAATGGAGAACTCTAAATGTCCAAAAACCTGACCCTAGGAGATGAAGTGCCAAAACTATGGGCCTCGTTTGGGTAAATTGGTGTTTCAACTTCCAGGGAACGTAACTTCGGCATATTATCTCCATTTGGGGCTTCAAAATGGCTCTGGAAGTTCAGGACCCGAAAAAATGTTAAAAATAGTAAGTTGTGAAAAATTTAAAAGAGACAATGGTGGGGCCCCAAGTGGAATAGGCGGGTGGCCACCAATATCCACCTGGATCATCAGTATCTATCTCCTTTCCTCCCTTCTTGTGAGCTTTCACTTGACCACTATGAGCTACAGACAAGCCTCTGCAACAAGTCTTATCCATTGCTTGTTATCTAAACACCTCACCTCCACCTCGCTATTAGTGTCCCTTAGTTCCTTCCTTCTAAATATCTTGAGCACTCCTTTCTCCCTTATGGATTCTATTGTACCTTTCCCACTTCTTGAGAATGCCTCTGGTTCTCTCTTTTTTAGGACCTCTTTAGGCCCCTTCAGTCTTCAACTGCAACTAGGTTTTATTCTTCAAGTTATTATGTTTCTGCAAGGGTTATTTGTTGCTTCTTTTGAGGACTGTAATAGTCCTTCACAACTCTCGCTTCCTATAGTTGTGATATCCACAGTTGTTGCAACCTGCAACCATTAGCTTGTTTGCAAACATTTAAACAAAATAACAGACTAGTTACCTGCCAGGCTTTTTGTTTTCCTCAATATCTCTTCCAAATCTTCACTTCGTTAGGGTCTCCTCTTCTACTTTAAACTCTGCTACTTGATATAAATTTCTTCCTATGTGCCACTTCCTCCTCTGAGGAGTTCTCTTAATATAATCTCCCAAAATATATCCTTTTCAGAATCTTGTACTATGTAATCTTTGCCTTACATAAAAGGAACAATTGATAAAATCTCTAGAATACTTAACAAGCATAACATTAAGATTGCCTTCACTCCCCTTAATACTATTTTAAATATGGTAGACTCCACTAAGGACCCTATAAATCCTAGGCTACAAAAAGGAGTTTATATAATACCATGCTCTTGTGGTAAAGAATACATTGGTGAAACAAGTAGGTCCCTTAGCATTAGATTGAAAGAACATGTTGCTGACTTATCTAGGAACAAAACTACTAAATCTGCCTTGGCAGAGCATGCCTTCTATCCTCACACTACATATGAATGGAGGATGCCAAACTTGTCTCTAAAGAGGACCAATACCTAAAAAGAAAAATTAAAGAGGCCATATCAATTGAAAAAAGAAAAAATAACATAAATCGTGATGATGGACTTATCATCAGTAATACTTGGAAACCCTTAATACATCCAACCTCTCATGACATTAAAATTAACAAATTATAAATGTAATAATTAGTCTCAAAAAAATTTATATTGTACCTTATTCTATAGTATAACCCCCTTATGTAATTAATTTTTTAATTGTTGAATTCAATAAGGTTTAATATTTCTTAATACAATATATTTCAATTAATAATAATATTAAATAATTAAATAAATAAATAAAATAAAGAAATACACAATTCAAATAATTATATAAATTAAATTAAATTACATTTCATCAAACCAGCCATTATAAACTCCTCAATAATTTACTATTTGTATATCTATTCCTTTGCCCTAATCCTCACAATCTTTTTAAAGAATATTTGGTGTCTACCCCTGATGATGGACTCACTTAGGAAGTCTGAAACGTTGGGTTATTAAAAAACTCAGAAACAGGTTATTCCTCTCTTATGAAATCTTGTACTATGTTCCTCCTCTTGGGCACCCTTCCTTTCCTATATCCTATCCCCTTCTCTCACTTCTATATCTTTCCTTCTCAATATTTCCTTTACAAAATTATCAAACTGTCAGGCACCATTATAATAAACAAATAAATTATTACCTCTCTGGTCTTAGGCATTCTCCTCTTTACTAGATCCAACATCTGTTGGTTGCGATATTTATATGATAATGCTTTGAAAACACAATGTTAGCAGGCCCCTTTAGTGGCCTACTCAATATACCTAAGATAATGATCACCTCCTATAAAAAGACGGGCATTTTCTACTCTCACCAAGAACCTTTTGGACTTCCTGAATTGGCCTATATGAAAGCTCATATTCATATTATATGTCCCTACCTTGTATACTTTGATCCACTTAGACCACCACGTTGAACTTATCTCTTCCATCTTATTATTTCTAAGCTCCTAGTTTCAAAGGCACGAGTGTCCCTTTACTTCATACTTTTGGGCCATATATCTCAAAGGTCCTTTTGCAAAGAACTGGTTGGGTGAACAATTTATTTTGGAGTACCTTTCTCTTGTATTGATGGTATCACTCTAGGATTATGGACCAATATATATCACTAAAATAAAACTCTGACCTCTCAACACTTATGTGACTTCCAAGAAAGTTCAAGGCTTATTGATGACTTACACTAGGCCCAAAGACCAAGCTATAATCACTCTCGGATTTTCTCCTTTTCATACGCCATAAATAATTTGAACTTTGATTATTTGGCGAAACTGAGACTTTATGAGTCCAATGCAGGTCAAGAGTTGGGACCTCTCACCATGCTTTCACTGCAACTTTTCTCCAAGTCCCTAACTCCAATTGTTCAGTGTTAGGCTTCTCACGTTCTTACATAAATAATGAGCCCAAATGATTCTTCAGAGTTTATTGGCTTACCAGTGACCAACCAGAGTCGGTGGTGAGAGGTAAACTCTCCTCCTCTGGAATTTTGTGGACCTAACGCTAGAGGTCGGTTGTGTTTTTCACCATTACAATCATAGTTTGCTAACCCTACAGACTTCGAAAGCATATTTTACTATAAAACCCCTTTTCCATTTCTCATCTTATAATCCACTAGACATACTTGTTAAACATGATTGGGGTTTCAAATAAGGAGTTATAATGATTACTCTCTTTGATTGCCACAAGGGCTAGGACCAACATTTTCCTACCACATTATGGATCATATCCTCCTTACTACATGCCAAACATCATCATGTTCCTTCTTCTAAGGCCAATTATGCAAGCATTGTGTGTTTCACCAAGAATTTTCCATAGCGTCACAAGGCTCTTCCAACATGGTGCCAACACAATTATGTGATATCCAACACTGTCCTCTATGACCACACACAACCTTGTCTCTCAATCGACTCTGAGTCGACCTCGCCAAAGTGTGTTGAACCCATAGTGATTACTGATCTGTTTCTTTCACATAGACTCGTTTCCTCTCTTCACCATTCAATTCAATCAAAATATATATGATCTACTATCAAGTGAAATAAAAACACAAATTCTAATATAGCTTCTATATGTGAAGGTAATTACACCATTTGACATCCTCAATCAAAATTGTTGTATGTTACTCACTTTATTTCCACTTTATGCTCTAGACCTCCATACACTTAAAAATATATATATCTTATCACTATCAGTGAGTTTACATTCACCTGGATAGGAACATTGACACAGAAAATCATATTAATTTTATTAACACTATAAGGAAAAGACCCTCTAACGGAGGTTATAAAGGAGGTTTTTAGTGTTATAAAATTGGCCAAAATTGTCAAAAAAACATTCTCTACAACATCCATTTTTGGTAACGGAGGTTTTTAGGAAGCTTCTAATGAAACTTCAACACAAATAAAAAAAACTAGGCGATCAGAGGTTATTATGGATGTTTTTCTCATCGGTGTGTGCATCATGTGTGAATGCACCGGTGTGTTTTAATGGGTACGCACCGGTAGTGTAAACATACTAAGAACCAGGATGGAAAACAAATTTTTAAAGCCCTAGGGCGTCTAGCAACATCCTGGTGCGTGCCACCAACAAATATGCACCAGGACGATAGAAGGTGTGCCATGCACCGGTATATTTGGATTATAGTTCTAAAGCACCTAGAAATTTAATGCAAACTGAACCGGTGTGTTACAAATATGAATTTACCGATGCATTCACTTGGTGTCCACCTAGTGCGTATGTGGTGTGTACAGGCCTCAGGCCATTAAGGTGTAAAAACACACCGGCATGTTAAAGGTCCACCATACTGGTGCATGCAAGCCTTTCCACCAAGGTCGTAGTCGTCGATAAAGTGCACCGAGCGTCCTAATTGGTATTGGTATTTGGTGTGGTTCTCATATGTCGTAGAGACACACCAGTGCATAGTATCATACACACACAGTAGTGTTCAATTTCTATTTTTTAGAAACATCGACCTGTGACAGTGCAATTATTGTGATTTTTTAAAATTCATTATTCATCAAAAGTCGACACATATCTTATAACAATATTCATATTAAATAATTTTTTATTAATGCATTTGAATGTGATGTTTGGATGAATTTTTTATATCATCAGATTTCGCATCTCTTCATTATAATATTTAATCATCCATATATTTAATTAGTGGTGTAACATTTCATAGCGACAATAGAGAACACAATAGAATAAATTAAAACATATTTTATTATATATATATGAATAAGTCACTCTTTGTCATACAAAATGGTACAATTATTGGTATCCGTTTATCTTTGAATTGGGACATTATGTCCATTACATTAAACAAAATGTCTAGTTTCACAGACAAATATTTCAAAAAATACAACTCCTTGCTTTGATATCCAAACATATTGTTCATCATTATTCGCTGGAATTGTTGTCACTGCTCGAGCTACTTCCATGACTTGGGTTATTTGGAGGAATCTTTTTTCATTGTGTTGATTGTTTTATTATTCTTAAAATTCCATCTACAAACATAAAAATAAAGTGTAATGAGTGTATCTACATTGGTGAGAATAACAAAAATTGCAATATTAAATAATATACATCAATGAAAATCGAAAAGAAATGTACCATAGCAAGAATTGACTCATGAACTATACACATTATTTCAAAACCAAATTCCATGCTTTCTTTCAATAATTCTTTTGTTGGCGCAGCTCCATACTTTGTTTCCTACAAGTTTTATACCCCATAACAAATCATAGATTTAATATAAAATATTTTTTTGTTCTATTAATTATATATGGAGCTAAGTAAAACAATATAGATACTTACAAATTCCACAATTAATTCCTGATATACCAACATATACTGACAACCCATATTTTACCCAATTTCAATCAATTCTCGTGATGGTTCTTCTTTGTATTTACGCACCTATTTGAAGACATTCAATGATGATTGTTGTAAAACAACTTAAAATATAAAAAAATGAAATATAGTTAAGTTGTTATAAGTAAAAATTACTCACAAACTTAGAGATCAACCCTTTTCTTCATTGTCGTCCTATTTTATGTGTTGAATGGGTTCCATTTTATTTTCTTTTGTGGAAGAAAATACTTGAAAATTAATATTTAATGCTGAATTATTTACTTATTGTACCTAATCAAAAAATTCAATGATTACATATTACATTTGAAGCGTGTTGTTATTGAGATGGCTCCTCGTGTGATGCCATCATGTCCATTTCTTTGACCATCTCCTTATACACCTCTCTGGAAATTCCTACTGGCATATTTATGATATCAACTCATTCATCCTTTGACATTTTCATAATCTTCCTGAAAAAGGTAACATGAAAAAAAACTATTTAATTTTTACAATGATATACAAAAACTAAATATAACGAAAGTGATATTTATAAATGATTGCTTTGTAGTAATATATAAATATAATTCTAGAAAAAAATTTAAAGGAATATTCTTTTTCAGTCCTTTTTTTTTTTGTTATACGTTTTTGCTATTAAAAGTCTGACATGTCTCATTGACCAATTCTCTGGAAAATCTTCCTGTTGTTTAAATAAAATTTGGTTCTTGGAATCGTTGGATTGATTTTTTCATTTTAACTGGAAAGAACATCTATACATTCATTCCACTAGATCCCTGAAATTTTTGTAAAACTTTTTCCCCCTTTTGTTAACCTCCAACACCACTCGATATGAGCTAAGGAGAAATTTATTTTCATTTGCATGTTCTACTTTTTTTCTTTTCTTAGAAAAACATTCCTTGCCTTCAATGTTGGTCCATGTACAAAATTAAACATATTTGAATTAATATATTGTTTGAAACATGTTATCTAATATTTTTAAGTATAATATTAATGAAAATTCAAAAAATAAAGTCATATTGGATCGATAGCATTTTTTATTCACCTGATTCATCCTTCTGCAATTTTTCCGTCAAGCGTTCATGATTTTCTGGTCTTAGATCAGAAAGAATCTTATAAAGCTTTTTCATTTTGTGGCTCTGCATGATACACACTAAACAATACATATTATTCAAACTTACATATAGTTCAAAAATAATAATTTTTTTAGATAATTTACAAAGAACTTTCCTTTTTTGCTTTTCTAAATGTGCTATCGGTGTTTTTGTTACTTGAACTCTTGTCAGCCATTTGTTTATGAATATAAAATTTTTACCATTAATTAATATATTTTATAAATAAATCACATACTTTTTAGGTAAAAAAAAAAAATTCAAGAGAACAGTGTGTTTATATATTTAATCGCCCCGGTGTGACTTTTGTCACTTAAGCACCGAAAATGGTGCGATATATTATTTCAAACGCATTGCCACTACAGTAGAAACAATGTATGGCGATCTTTGTCAATAGGAGACCTAGTGTTTTATATTAATACGGGAGCACCGATTAACATAAAAAAAATGAATAGAAAATTGTTTTTATCAAAAAGTGTTTTTTTTGTCAACAAGCGACTAGTGCATCATACTAAAAGTGCACACCGTTATAAGATACTAAACAGGGTACACCGATTAACAAAAGCCATTTTTTTAAAATCGTGCAAGGTCCGACAGGGATTGGAATCTGGCTCTGCAAGTGGTCTCATGGGTTAGATGTGATACACCTATATATATAATAAGACAAACCCTATAAATCTAAAATGAAAAGCCATAATTGTGAATTTTTGAAGTCACATAAACAAGAAGAAGCAAGGACTTAACGTAAGAATGAATTTTTTTATTTTTTATTTTTCAATATAGATTATAAAGGATTTTATTAGTAAAATGCACAGTAAAATTTAAAATTTTTACTATGCGTGTATTAAATCTAACAGAAAATGTAAAAAAGACAATTATTACTATAAAATTTAACATTTTTACTATATTAGAGGGTTTTTGTGTGAATCACCATATGTTAGAAATTGTGATTCTCTGAATAGTGTTGATGTTCAAAATTATTTTGCTTATCCACAGTGCTCTCCTGATCGAGGTATGTCTCTTTTGAAAATCCCTCCCTAAATTTTTTTGCAAAAATTATTAAATAATGAATATCTTTTACTATTTAAAGAACTTTCTATGAAATTAAATTTCTGAAAATTATTTTCCACTTGTTTTTCAGTTTACCTCTTTTTTTTCACTTCAATAAAATAAAGTTGCTCTTTTTTCCCCGATATTCAGTGTGTTTGTTAACTACCCGCACTGGTGCATTTATTAACTAACCGCACCAGTGCGTCGGGTAATAAAACTACTATGGTGCGGTTAACAATTGATGCAGGAGCATCCAACTCAGGGTAAACAAAAGGACATGTGTTTGTATTACTGTTACGTTTGGTTTGTGGACAGGTCATGGAACCTGGGTTTTATTTTATTTTATTTTTATTTTAGAAATTCCATCATTAGGGTCTAATACTCAATTAGGTTTTTTTGTTTTCACTTAAAGTTTTCTTTTAATTTGTATTTACAAATCATTTAGATTAAAAGAAGAAAAATCAAGAATGTAACTATAATAAATTGTTGACAGTTTCAAACCGAAAAACTATTTCATACAGTGATACAAAAGGTAGAAAAAAATACATTCTGAAGGTGGTTGATTTCCATCATATAGAGAGAGAGAGAATAATAAAACGAAACAGAGATTTTGTTCCAAGAAACCATCTGATATTAAATTGCAACCAAATATTGTTATGCTATATTTATTGTATATTGTTTAGTGTAACATGTAGGGTAAATTGAATTAACGCGCAATTGTAATTAAGGCGCACAGAAGCAACATTGAACACAGGCATCAAAGCAGTCATAGTAAATTATGAGTTGAAAGCATAAGATTTTCGGCAAGTTCACACAAGCGGGATAATTTCACAAATACTCACGAATTAACAGAAATACAACCATTTCCAGGTATCACAAATTTCTTTTCATATTGACAGAATTTAATAAGAACATTTTCCATTGATTATAAATATAAATGTCTCTGTTGAAGAGTCTCGAAGGAATATAAACAAGAAGTAATACATATCAAAGTTACAAATTGTGGTTTTTGAAACCCATAACCAACAGCGTCTTAAATAGAAGACAAGCCAACAAACGGATAAGCGGAAGTATAACAAGAGGTTGAACGCAGAATCGTTTTACAAACCCTAGTCTTCTCGCACAGGAAAAGACTTAGACAACAGAACTAATACAAAAGAACTACAACAAGGAGACGAGGGAAGAAAACACTGTTCTACAATCACATAAACCACAAATCTCAGAGACAAACTGTTGTGGAGGTAAATCCCCTCTATGGACAGAGATGATCCCTACTAGCCCAGACTGGGTCTAGCAACAATCAAAACATGCTATGGTGCAGGTCCCTAATTGCAATAAACCAAATCGTGGAGAAGGCCTACCTCAAGTCCAACATTGTCGTTTGTAGAAGAGATGATGCTCCCATTTCCTCGCTCCAGCAGATCACAATCCTCTCGCCTGCTACGATCGAACACCTGCACACACGAGAAGCACGAAAAACACAAGCGTAAAACCTGATACATGCATTTATCTATCAGTCAGAGAAAACACAACTCATGATCATAATGAACAATACGAGTGGAACCATAACCAATAGTCGCTTATCATTAATTCAACAAAGGAAAATACAACCTGGCTCTGACGCTGAATTCTCCTTCGACGAGTCGCCAGTGGAATACGTCTCGGTAAAGCTTGTCAAGGATGGGGACAAGCCTTTCCCTTCGATCATCAATCTCCTTGCTATTGATTTGACACGATGAGGACTATTGCAGCATTCTTTAGGCTATGAAGGCTCTTGGAGATTATTGGAGATTCTTGGAGATTAGCTTGCAAAGGGAAATGGCAAGCTTATATAGATGGTGGAAGAGGAGTTGGGATCCCTACAATCATGGGATTGGCCCTATCCTCAAGGAAGCTTCCATGAGAGGTGGAAAACTACTTCCTCTACATGGATATCCGGAGCTAAACGTCCCAAATCGATTTAGAGACCATTTCAGGAGTTGGTTGGAGTCAATCTTCCGCCATTTATTTAAAAAAA
Source organism: Pinus albicaulis (assembly GCA_034641835.2). Classification (NCBI taxonomy): domain Eukaryota; kingdom Viridiplantae; phylum Streptophyta; class Pinopsida; order Pinales; family Pinaceae; genus Pinus; species Pinus albicaulis. Next base: position 61,919 of record JAXQQM020085287.1, read on the forward strand.
AAACTCTTTATTAAGCCTGGCGCGAGTGCAACTCTGAGACAGGGTGCCAATTGGCGCACCCTATTTGGAATATTTCCCCCATTGGTGCAGGTATAACACTGGCTAGTTGCGCCAAGGATGAAAAGGCTATTTTTAGGGTTTTTCACAAGGATATGTCTTAAGGGGAATGAAATTCCATGTCTAGGGGAATGCCATGAAATTGTTTTCAGATCATGTCACTGCTCACAGGTCATGGAATAAGCCCTCCAATGTGCAGGACGGGGAATTGCAGGGACAGTGACAAATTGTTGTGTAACAGATGCCCCCTAAAGCTTGAGGCTCAAAAGAGAGAAAGGGGTGAAATGATTAACGAGAACGTGTCCAACTGAAAACACTGCCATCGGAAAACCTGTGTAGAGAAGTACAACTGATATCTCAAATACATGATATATGTGGTATGGGCACAACCATCCATAACAGAGTATACAATAATCCAGATCTAAGGTATGGACGTAGCCATCCAGTGAGGATCGATAAATAGACTCAGGTATGGTCGCAGCCATCCAGTGAATGAGTCATGTAGCTAATCATAATAATCCACAAAATCGCAGCCTGGAGTCCAACAGACAAAATCCAGGGTCTTGCGCTCCATCTCGACCCGAACAAAGTACAAGTTCAAGCATGCAAATAAATGAGCTAAAGTCGAACATGCAAGAACATCACCTAATTACCAGCCAATGATGAAAGTTGTTAACAAACGCGAGAGGTACCACCAATAATGACAATGGCCCTCAAGGTACTATAGGTACAATCTATGGCATGTGAATCAGTGAGCTGGCGTCAAACACCCGTAGAATCACTCGATCAAAATCCAATGATGAAAACCTCACGTCAAACGCGAAGAACCTGCCATTGAGACATGCAGGCTCCAAGGTACTAGAAGGGAGTATCTAGATCAGCTTCCTGGATAATGAGCTGAAGTCGATAGAAAGTGACCTTGGTCGAAGGTGGGCCATAGTTTTTCCCACATCATTGACACGAGACAGAGGAACATGATGTCTTTGTGAATCAAGATTAGATGAGAATAAGAGGAAGGTTGATAATTGCAGAGGTCAACTTCTCTTGAACATATGGTGACACGACAGTGAGTTTGGAAGTATTTGACATCAACAGATCAGAGGTCATGATGATGGGACAAATAGTAGATGAGAGGTCAAAAGGTATCACCAAAACCCACAGAGGCAAGTGGAAAATGAGATGAGATGTCCCCAACCCGACACGAATGCAGACAAGTGCCATGTTCAAGAGAGACATATTGTCGACACGACAATGATGTTGGTTCCATTTTTCCCCACCATTTATGGCGAGTACCCCAACTATTTTTGAAAACAAGCTTGAAGGGGATAACATATGCTTGTCATATAAGTTCGTCCTTCAGACAAATCCATCCTAGTACATTTAACGAGCCCTAGGAAGGAGAATACTCAAATATCGTCATTACGACTGGATCCGATGTCATCAGGATTTAACGAGTCTGAAAAAGGAATAACTTGACATCTTTTCATGTTAAGAGAGTTTGAAAAGACAGCAAAAAAGTAAACTCCAACAGTCCCTTTTTGTAAATAGTTCCTCAGATCCGAAAAGGTAGAAAACTATGTCTGAGAAAACCTCCTAGTCGCAATAGGCTAGGGTATTCCTTTTTCGTAAGTAATCTATCCCAGCTCGAAAAAGGGGTAAACGTATACTGGGTAGATGTCATTTCGTGTCCACTTTTACAAGATTGAAACAAGGGACTCAGTGATATTTTCATGTTTAGAGAGTCAGAAAAAAGATGAAAGATGACTCCTCCTAGAGGAACGAGTGGCATAAATGGAAGCAATTGGTTCTAGTAATGGTGGAACTGCTCAAAAAAAATAAAGGTTAAGAGGCTGGCTAACAAGACCACTCATCACAGCGGTTCCTTAGGAATGGATAAAAAAACCAAGTGAAGGCATATAATCGGCCAAGAAGATAGTGACGATGGAGTGAGAAAACCAAGGCTTATCTGGGAAAAACATGCTAATAAAATGGCAATCACAAGAGGTAAAATGGGAAAGGTTTCATTTTTACACAAGCTTGAAATCAGGAAAATCTGCTTGAAGTTGGTTTCATTTTTACACAAGCTTGAAACAAATATAAACTATGCTTGAAAGCGGTTTCATTTTTACACAAGCTTGAAACAAAGATAAACTATGCTTGAAACCGGTTTCATTTTTACACAAGCTTGAAACGGAAACAAACTATGCTTGAAAAAGTAAGCATGCCCCCAGCATGGTGACTCAATTCGAGGTACATGCCCCCCAAGCTTCATTCCATGCACCTGAGTAAACATATGGAGGGAGTGAAGGTTCAAGTTACGAGATCTAAGAAAGACTCGACTGGGATTTTACGAGATCTGATCAAAGACTCGAATTGAACAAGAACGTGTTTCATTATTTTTACGAGGTTGACACATTAAAATAACTATCCTTAGGACACCTTGTTTCATGGTTTAAGGATCTTGGCACAAGACAAGGAACTCTGCTCCGAAAACCTTGTTTCATTTTTTAAGGAGCTTGACACAAGACAAGGAACTCTGCTCTGAAAACCTTGTTTCATATTTTAAGGAGCTTGACACAAGGAAACGAACTCTGCTCTGGTCGACCTCATCATAATTAACAAGAATTCATCGCTTCCAAGAGTTCCACTCCTGATGGAAGGAAAACATCCTAGAAGTCAGGACCCAATGCCCCCAACACCTGATGCATGGCGGCACTATCATTGAGCATAGGCATGGGGTAGGTAGCCACATAGTTGACCTGTGGTGGGGCAGATACAATGGGTGGATAAAAACTAGGAAGGGATGATGGCGGGCCAGCTGCCACATCAAGACCAAAGAACGAAAGCTGATCAATGGTCACGATCTGTCCTTCATGTGGAAAACAAACCACACGAAAAAGGGAGGAGACAAGTGCTCCCATGGCATAGGTGTAATCGCGCCCCAAAAGCATATTTAAATTCAAGGGGCCTGGAACAACCATCACGTTCATATCGACGGTTTTACCTCCCAAAGTAGCAGGTAACCTTGGAAGGATCCCTAACGGTTGACTAGTTCTTCTGTTAAATGCCAACAGATTCTGCGTATCAGGCATAAGCAGAGGCGAACCAAAATCTTGCCAAATAGTGGAGGATAAAATACTAACAGACGCACCTTTGTCTATAATTATGCTAGGTACGACCAGACCAAAGGCCTGTACTGTTATCTCGAAAGGCACATAAGATGGAAGGCGGTATCCCGCAAATCGATTCCAATCAAAGGAAATGACCAAACTACTCAGAGGGGCTACCATCGAACTGAGATGGTCTTCCCCATGACCTCCATCTCGAAGGTGGGAGGGATATCCTCTAGGACCTCCATCACGGGAGGCGGAGGAGCAACTTCTTAAGATATAGGGACTGGAGAATCTTTATCCAAGTCTGAAGAATCTGCTGAAACAAGAACAACCTGAGGGATGTGAGGTCCACTTCCAACGGAAAATACCTGGTGCACCATAGATGGGGCCAGTTCAACCGATCCCACAACCAATGTTTGTTCAGGGACAGATTCCTGAATTTGAATTTTCGAGGGAGCGGGATCAACCAAGGATGACTCTTGACCAATCGTAGGATAAGCTAGTGGAGGACTCAAAGAAAGCCATTTGTAACTAGTCGGAAGGCATGGTGTAGAAACAGTTCAGTTGTCCAAAACTCGCTTGGCTTCATCCATATATGGAAAAAGGTGAATGGCATGGTGCCCCCCACACAACTTACAGGGATTGGTAATCTTACCCTGCTTCTTAGGAGCCTTACCAACACCAATTGAAGATGTGCCCCCAACTTGACTCCCAGAAGCCAAAGGCAACGACGGATGACCACTGGACCATACTTCAAGCACCTTGGGAATGCTAGGGCAGTCTCGAAGAAGATGGTCTCCCGTGCACAACATGCAAGGGAACTTGACTTTCCTTCGAGGGTTGGAAGGTTTATCAAGAGGAGGTGCGTTAGAAGCTGCAGCTTTAGCCTCTCTCTTATTGGACTTCTTCTTCTTTATCTTCTTCTTCTTCTCCTTAACCACCTGGTTACTCAAATCCAGACTTAAACTAGGCGAACTAGAAGAGGAGGATGTAGAAACAGGAGAAGAAGGGGAGAGGTCTGCCTTGGAATCAACATGATGTTGCTTAGGCAGAGGAACTGATTGAATAGTAGCCGAGACATTCGAGACCACAGAGGTTGAAAACAACCAAACAAGCAACCCAACAGTTAACCCAGGAAGGGACAACGTTGCCATATAAGGAGCACCAACATTCCCAAAAGGAGAAAAAAGACTCGGATTCCCATTGGAGGGGATTCCTTGGTTGGTGTATTCTGGAAAAGTTACCATCAGAAACGATCTTCAAAACAACACCCTAAGGAAACTAACTCTAACCGGGAATATTTCATGGGAAGTTAATTTTTAAAACGTTGAAACAAAACTCTACCGTTTCATCTTTTAAGAGTCAAGAAACAGGCAAAAGGTGACACTATCTCTTTCAGTTTTGAAACAAGCGTGAAAGGACAAGCACTTGATGATATTTTCAAATTTAGGGAGTCAGTAAAGATCAAACTGACTGCTCAGGAATTCTAGGCAAAGGGTGTACCAAATAACTGTGAACTGCAATATACACCTTGGTTTCAAAATGAAAGAGAAATCAACCAAGGACTTAATGTACGTGCAGGCAATCTCCCCGAATGTTGTGTCCGGTGTATCACGGGTATAAGGCAGCAGACTTGGCTTCCTACAGATAAAGGATAGCAACCTAGTGGGTTCTCCCTTTATATACGCGACGGTACAGTGAGCACAAGTTCGTACTAGTGCTGTCTAAAGCCAAGAGGCGAATGACAGCTACTAGGTTTAAAGACGCCGGAACACGTCTCTAGCCTAGACCTCTAAATATTTCATTAATGTTCGAATGTTTCCTTAGTGTAAATTGAATAAATTTTATGGTTTATCTTCAATTATGTCTCGGTTTCAAGGCCCTACCGTATGTCATCTGAAAATTTCCTATATGCAGCTATATGAGAAAAGAAAACTTTTCAATTCGATGAATGCTATCTAGCTAAGGGAAGAGCTTCAAACAATGATGTGACATACAAAAACACTGCAAACGAAATCTTTTCCAAACTAGATGACTTTCACTATCCAAAAGTAATTCCAAACATTCAACGATGCGAATAATGCAATGTAATCTATGCAAAATCCTCTTTTTCGAAAACTATGCAATTGTAATCTATTCACAATTTCCTTTTTCCTTTTCAAATGATAAGAATGCACTCAATGCATTTTTCGATGAAATGAGAATCTACTTCATGCAGGCTTTTAATGAAAGAGGATGCACTCAAAGCGATTTTTAGTTTTCAATTATTAAACAATGTGATCTAAGTCCAATGATAAATCTCAAAAAATAATTTTCGATGCAATGTGATCTAATGCATTTAAACGAAAAGAAAACTTTGAGACGAAAACTAATTGAACGCAAATCTTCTAGATGAATGCAAAAGAGATGTAAACAAACACTAAGAATGCAATCGTTGTTTTAAACACTTTGTAGCGAAATTCTCAAAGGGTGACAAAACACAAAGATGACTTCTAAAGCATGAGATCAAAACAAGGCATTCATTCACTTTTACATCAAGTAATAATGGAGAGAAGACACTTCAAAGAATGAGCAATGTAATCTATGCTCATACAGTGAAAAGACTAAAAGGGAAAGACACACTGGTGAAAGGATTTAGGGAAAAATTATCAATTTTCACACACCCTGAAATTGGCACGACTTTGTCACTGATAACTAGCACCAACTGGCGTGACTTGCTCACTGAAAACTAGTGCCAATGGCCAATTGGCGCGGGTTGCTAATTGACAACAAGCGCCAACGCCTGAAAATGAAAAAACAAAGAATTTCTCCCAACCAAGCTAGACTCACCACTTCAAGTAAAATCTAAAAAAAACCCAGAACCAAAGTACTGACCAAAAGAAACTTTCGAACAAGGGAAAACCCTATCACCTACAGGAGATGGCGTGACTATCTGGCTTTAATCCATGCCAGACAAGGGATGGCGCGAGTGATGAATTGGCAACCTGTGCCAATTGGCATGACTGTCAGGGCAGAAATTGCGCCAATCAAGACAACCATGAAAAGATGAAAATTCAGAAACACAGAGGTCAGATCTGATCCTCTGGGGGCTGAACAGAGGTTTTACACTAGAAAAAAGCGAACCAAAAGAGCTGATCAAGCAGACAAAGACCAAAATCAACCGAAAATACAAGACAAACTCCAATCAATGTCTCCCCAGTGGAGTTGCCAATTTTTTGTGGAGGTAAATCCCCTCTACGGACAGAGGCGATCCCTACTAGCCCAGACCGGGTCTAGAAAAAATCAAAACATGCTATGGTGTAGGTCCCTAATTGCAATAAACCAAATCATGAAGAAGGCCGACCTCAAGTCCAACACTGTCGTTTGTAGAAGAGATGATGCTTCTGTTTCCTCGCTCCAATAGATCACAATCCTCTCACCTACTGTGATCGAACACCTGCACACACGAGAAGCATGACAAACACAAGCGTAAAACCCGATATATGCAATTATGTATCATTCAGAGAAGACACAACCCATGATCATAATGAACAATATGAGTGGAACCATAACCAATAGTCTCTTATCATTAATTCAACAAAGGAAAATACAACCTGGCTCTGACACTGAATTCTCCTTCGACGGGTCGCCAGTGGAATACGTCTCGGTAAATCTTGTCAAGGATGGGGACAAGCCTCTCTCTTCGATCATCAATCTTCTTGCTATTGATTTGACACTATGAGGACTATTGCAGCATTCTTTAGGCTATGAAGGCTCTTGGAGATTATTGGAGATTCCTGGAGATTAGCTTGCAAAGGGAAATGGCAAGCTTATATAGATGGTGGAAGAGGAGTTGGGATTCCTACAATCATGGGATTAGCCCTATCCTCAAGGAAGCTACCATGAGAGGTGGCAAACTACTTCCTCTACATGGAGATCCGGACCCAAACATCCCAACTCGATTTAGAGACCAATTCAGGAGTTGGTTGGGGTCAATATTCCACCATTTATTTTTAAGAAACACCCTTTATTAAGCCTAGGGCAAGTGCGACTCTGAGACAGAACGCCAATTGGCGCGCCCTCTTTGGAAGATTTCCCCCATTGGCGCGGGTATAACACTGGCTAGTCATGCCAAGGATGAAAAGGCTATTTTTAGGGTTTTTCACAAGGGGATGTCTTAAGGGGAATGAAAGTCCATGTCTAGGCGAATGCCATGAAAGTGTTTTCAGATCATGTCACTGCTTACAGGTCATGGAATAAGCCCTCCTATGTGCAGGGCGGGGAATTTCAGGGACGATGACAAATTGCTGTGTAACAAAAACAGAAGGAGGCAACCCTACCCATTTAATTTGGGGTCGATAATTTTCGAACTAGAAGGATTCAAGTGGTCAAAACTTGTAACCACTTGTAGAGGAAATGAAGGCATCAAGGGTTAATACTCAAACGAATTATGAGCATAGCATTGATATTAAAACAAGAGAAAGAAGAAATTTACAAAGTGTAGTTTATCTGGGCGAAGAGAACACCAAACACAAGTGAAGATTTGGTCAAAAATCTGAAAGGGCCTGCTCACAAGGAGCAAGGACATTAGAGCCTAATAAAATTACTGGAAACACTGAATCATGGAAAGATATCTTACCTTTCAAAGGAGGAGTTGAACTGAGGAAAACGTTGAAAGAAACCCCCAGAGATTTTCGACCTGTAAGTGCCAGAAGAAATTAGTTAAAAACATTAGTAGATTGGAGGCAGAGCTCAAAATAAGTACCGGACCGAACAATGCACATAGGAGGAAAAATAAGTATAAAAGGAATAGAGAATCACCACTTTGCAAAGAACTGCTATACGCCGTGAAAAGATATGGCAAACCCTTGCCACAGATAAGCAATATCAAAAGAGAGCCAAGTATTGCGGAGAAGACCCTCACGAAACCCTCACAGTATCAGAACGCACAGAGACGAAACCCTCGCAACACTCAGACAAATGAAAATGAGTTATAGATGATAGAGCTAGGGTTTGATACAGCATGGGAAGAACAGAATCCGAGAAGGTCTAATAGGTGTCAGTTTAAACCAGCCATAAGGACAAGAACAATAAATCGATGAGATATTTGTAAATCAAACCAAATCTGCTACCATATCTTACGGGTTCACAAACATCAAAACAATAGTTCACATTTATTCAAATTGTAATGTTTTTATATATTATAGTCAGCCATATAATATAATATAGAGACCTGTAATAAATTTTTTTATTAAATAGCTAAGCGCCGATTTGACTTAAGGGTTGGGCCCCATCAATTTTGGTATCAGAGTAGGTTGTGTGATTAGAAGAAATGGAGGTTGGTCGATGAGGTTGAGGAAGAGCTAATCGAAGAGTAGCAGATGAAGGATTGTGGGAAGAAATCCAAATTTTGAATGCCCGTTTGGAACCAATAGAGGCAGGAAGGAGAAGAGATCCTGAGGGAGGAGATGACACTGATGAAGAAGCTGCAGAGACAATAGATGGTTCAGATGGAGAAGGACCTGAACTCAGAATGTTAAGGTCAGTTTTGTTATCAAGTATTAAGCCAAAGCATGAGCTTTCTACTTATGATGGAAATTTATCAGTAGAGGTGCTACTGGATTGGCTCAGTGAGATGAATAAATATTTTGACTATGAGGATATCAACAAAGATAAGAAAGTGAAATTCGCTGCCACCAAGTTGAAAAGACATGTGTCCTTATGGTGGGACAGTGTCTAGGTAGAGAGGAAAAGGTTGAATAAGAAACTTATAAAGAAATGGGCCAAGATGGAGGCTAAACTGAAGGGTAAATTCTTACCCAAATATTACCATATTATGATGTACAGGCAGGTACAAAATCTGAAACAAAAGGGTTTGACTGTAAACGAATATACAGAAGAATTCTACAGTGTAAATTTGAGAGCTGGTTATGTAGAAGACACCTCTGAAAAGACAGCAAGGTTTGTGAATGGATTGAGGGGGGGAATACTAGATGAAATAATATTATTTCACCCAGAACCATAGATGAGACATATCAGTGTGCCTTAAAAGAAGAGGAGAAAATAAACATGAAGCATAATGCCAGAAGAGGAGGAGGATCTGGCAGAGGGAAGGGACGGGCCTATGGCAGAGGTAGAGCTGCCAATCCTAGTGATGAAGGCAGCAGTTCAAAGACTCCAGGAACAGTAGAAAGAGATAATAACACTAGAGGGGAAAGGCCATACCAGCGTGGAAGAGGTAATGGCAGAGGCAGAGAGGAGCTGCTATCCAGTGTTATAGGTGCCATAAGTGGGCGAACAAGTCTTATGACTGTCCTGAGGGTGAACCAGTAGGAGGTAGAGGAACATATGTTGCCCAGAAGGACGAAGTAGAAGCACCACCCCAAGAGGTATAAAATGTACCAGAAACAGGGGAGGTCTTGGTGCTGAATAAAGTGTTGTTGAAACCAGCAAAAGAGGGAGTTGAACCGGATCAAAGAAAAGCGTTATTCCGGACAGTTTGCAAATCACATGGTAAATGTTGCAAACTAATAATTGATAGTGGGAGTATAGATAATTTAGTATCCATAGAAATGGTGGAGAAATTGGGGTTGAAGAGGCTGAAACACCCCACTCCTTACAAGGTTTCGTGGTTACAGAAAGGACATAAACTATTAGTTGATGAGCAGTGTGAAGTTGAGTTCCATATTGGCAGGTATAAGGATAAATTTATTTGCGATGCTATTCCTATGGACGTGTTTCATATACTGTTAGGGAGACCATGGCAGTATGACAGGAAAGTTGTACATGATGGGAAGACAAACTGTTACAAGTTTGTTAAGGATGGGATTAAGCATACGCTTGTACCCATCAAGGAAGAAGAGACAGCAGAAACCAGTGGATTCAAAGCATTGTTGGTGGGAGGAAAAGAATTTTTAAAGCATATCGAGGATAATGAAATTAAATTTTCTGTTGTAAGGAGGCTAAAAACAGTGATATTGCATACAAAAATTACAGATCTACCTGAAAAAGTCCAAGATGTGTTGCAATATTTTGGTGACATTATAGTGGATGATTTACCAGATGAGTTTCCTCCTAAGAGAAGTATCATTCATCATATTTATTTTATACTAGGAGCTAGTTTACCAAAAAAGGTAGCATACTGAATGAGTCCTAAGGACAATGAAGAAATTAGGGAGCAGGTACAGGAACTGTTAGATAAAGGGTTGATAAGGGAAAGTTAGAGCCATTTTGCAGTTCCAACAGTTTTAGCTCCTAAGAAGGGTGGAGAGTGGCAGATGTGTACAGATTCGAGAGCTATCAATAAAATTACCATTAGATACAGATTCCCATTGCCAAGAATGGATGACGTAATGGACTGCTTGAGTGGAGCAGCATAATTCTCAAAGATTGATATGAAGAGTGGTTGCCACCAGATTCGAATTTGAGAATGGGATGAATGGAAAACAACTTTCAAGACAAATGAAGGGTTGTATGAGTGGCTGGTAATGCCATTCGGTTTGAGTAATTCCCCTAGCACGTTTATGCGCCTGATGAACGAAGTGCTGAAAGAGTTCATTGGAAAATTTGTGATTGTTTATCTTGACGATATTTTGATTTTCAACAGGACTAAAGAAGAACACTTTGTACATGTTCGAAGTGTGTTGGAGAAATTGCAGTAGAACAAGCTACTGATAAATTTGAAAAAATGTACCTTTTTTAAGAAAGAATTGGTTTATTTGGGTTTTGTGATTGCAGAGAATGAGATGAAGATGGACCCAAAAAAAGTTGCAGCTATTGTTAGTTGGCCATCCCCAAAGAATCTGTTTGAGATTCAAAGTTTTCATGGGTTGGAAAGTTTTTACTGGAAGTTTATCAGAGATTTCAATGGAATCTACACACCTATTTTGAATACAATCAAAAAAGAAAATCAGCGTTTTTGTTGGACAGAAGCAGCAGAGAGAAGTTTTCAGACTTTGAAGAAGAAGATCACTGAAAGACCGATTTTGAGGTTACCTGATTTTAACAAAATTTTCCAAGTTTGTTGTGATGCTAGTGGTATAGCCATTGGGGTAGTACTTAGCCAGGAGGACAGGTCGGTCGCTTATTTCAGTGAGAAGTTGAATGAAAGCAGGTAAAAGTACTCATCCTATGATAAAGAATTTTATGTTGTTGTCCAAGCGCTGAAGCATTGGAGACACTATTTATTAGGTAATGAATTTGTTTTATTTTCTGATAATTCTGCATTACAGTATATTATGCAGCAGCACAAATTAAACCATAAGCATGCAGAATGGGTTGAGTATTTGTAGATTTTCACATTTGTGTTGAAACACATTAGTGGATAGGCCAACAAGGTGGCCGATGCGTTGAGTAGAAGAGCTTTTCTCTTATAGGATAGTACGATACAAGTGCTGGGTTTTGAGCATTTGAAGGACTTGTATCAGACAAATGTAGAGTTTAAAGAGGCTTATGAAGCCTATTAAAATCCTTTGCTAAGGAACAATAGTCCATGGTTGGACTATAATTTGCAGGAAGGATTGTTATTCAGAGGAGGACAGTTATGCATTCCCGATTGTTCGATGAGGGAGAACATTATTCAGGAGAAGCACAGTGGAGGTCTAACCAGATATTTCAGCATAGACAAGACTTTATCACAGCTCGAAAAATTTTATTACTGGCCAAAGATGTGATGGGACGTGCAGCGATATGTGAATAGATGTAAAATGTGCCAATTGGCGAAGGGACATAGCCAGAATACGGGACTTTATATGCCACTGCCTATTCCAAGTAGACCATGGGACTCAGTCAACTTGGACTTTGTCTTGAGTCTGCCCAGGATGCATCGAGGTTTTGACTCGGTGATGGTGGTAGTAGACATGTTTTCTAAAATGACACATTTCATTCCTTGTTGAAAAACCAGTGATGCCACTCACGTAGCACACTTGTTTTTCACAAAGATCGTCAGATTGCATGGCCTACTGAGGTCCATTATTTCTAACAGGGTTGTGAAATTCACAGGACATTTTTAGCGTACCCTGTGGAAGAAGTTGGACACTTAGTTGAATTTCAGCTCCGCATATCACCCACAGACTGAAGGGAAAACAGAGGTGGTGAACAGGAGCTTGGGAAACTTGCTACGAAGTTTGATTGGTAAAAATTCAGGGATGTGGGATCGTGTACTTGCTCAAGTGGAATTTTCTTATAATGATTTACCAAATCGCAGCATAGGATACAGTCCTTTTCAGGTTTTGTATGGCATGCATCCTTGCAGAGTGCATGAACTGTGGGATTTGGGAAAGCTAGAAAGAAGGAGTGCTAATGGGGAAGACTTTGCCCAAGAAATGAGCGATTTACATGAGCAGGTGAAGTCAAAATTGCAGGACAACAGTCAAAAATACAAGCAGCAAGTAGATTTGAAGAGGCAAGAAGTTCAGTTTAATGTAGGGGACGAAGTTCTTCAACATTTACGCAAAGAACGTTTTCCTAAGGGTGAATATAACAAGTTGAAGTTTAAGAAGGCTGGCCCCTGTAAAATTCTTCGAAAATTTTCCGCCAATGCTTATGAATTAAAATTGCCACTAGGGATAGGCATATCACCCATCTTCAATGTGGCAGATCTATTTCCATATACTGCCAGTCCTGAAGACGACAAGGCAGCATGGCCAGAACGGGACACCCAGTTTGACAGTGGTTCTTGGATGAGGCAAATGCCTATGGCGCAACCCCTTGAGATCGAGAGCATTCTCGAAACACAGGTAGCCAGGTGCACTCATAGGAAGGAGTACCTATAGTACCTTTTCAAGTGGAAGAACAATCCCATTGAGGACAGTTCGTGGCTTGATGCAGCGCAAGTACAACAAGTAGGATATTCTGTTGAGGATCTCATGGAACGGAGCCATGAATTTTTATCACCGCGAGAGCTGATGCAGGAGCATCCAGCTCAGGGTAAACAAAAGGACAGGTGTTTGTCTTACTATTACGTTTGGTTTGTGGACAGGTCATGGAACCTGGGTTTTATTTTATTTTATTTTTATTTTATAAATTCCATCATTAGGGTCTAATAGTCAATTAAGTTCTATAGTTTTCACTTAAAATTTTATTTTAGTTTTTATTTACAAATAATTTAGATTAAAAGAATAAAAGTCAAGAATGTAACTATAATAAACCATTGACAGTTTCAAACCAAAAAATTATTTCATATAGTGATACAAAAGGTAGAAAAAAATACATTCTGAAGGTGGTTGATTTCCATCATACAGAGAGAGAGAGAATAATAAAATGAAACAGAGATTTTGTTTCAAGAAACCATCTGAGATTAAATTGAAGGCAAATACTGTTATGTTATTTTTCCTGTATATTGTTCACTGTAACGTGTAGGGTAAATTCAATTAACGCGCAATTGTAATTAAGGCGCACAGAAGTAACATCGAACACAAGCATCAGAGCAGTCATTGTAAATTACGAGTTGAAAGCATAGGATTTTTGGAAATTTCACACAAGTGAGATAATTTCACAAATACTCACGAATTAACAAACATACAACCATTTCCAGGTATCACGAATTTCTTTTCATATTGACAGAATATAATAAGAACATTTTCCATTGATTATAAATATAAATGTCTTTGTTGAAGTGTCCCGAAGGACTATAAACAAGAAGTAATACATATCAAATTTACAGATTGGGGTTTTCGAAACCCAGAACCAACAACGTCTTAAATAGACGACAAGCCAACATACGGATAAGCGGAAGTATAACAAGAGGTTGAACGCAGAATCATTTTACAAACCCTAGTCTTCTTGCACAAGAAAAGACTTCGACAATAGAACTGATACAATAGAACTAAAACAAGGAGACGAGGGAAGAAAACCTTGTTCTACAATCAGATAAACTACAAATCTCAGAGACAAACAGAAGGAGGCGACCCTGCCCATTTAATTTGTGGTCGATAATGTTCGAACTAGAAGGATTCGAGCGGTCAAAATCTATAACCACCTGCAGAGGAAACGAAGGCATCAAGGGTTGATAGTCAAATGAATTATAAGCATAGCATTGATATTAAAACAAGATAAAGAAGAAATTTGCAGAGTGTAGTTTACCTGGGCAAAGAGAACACCGAACAGAAGTGAAGATTTGGTCAAAAATATGCAAGGGCCTGCTCACAAGGAGCAAGGAAATTAGAGCCTAATAAAATTACTGGAAACACTGAATCATGGAAATATATCTTACCTTTCGAAGGAGGAGTTGAACTGAGGCAAACGTTGAAAGAAAACCCTGAATATTTTCAACCTGTAAGTGCCAGAAGAAATTAGTTAAAAACATCAGTAGATTGGAGGCGGAGCTCAAAATAAGTACCAAACCAAACAATACATAGAGGAGGCAAAATAAGTAATAAAAGGAACAGATAATCACCACTTTGCGAAGAACTACTATATGCCATTAAAAGATATGGTAAACCCTTGCCACAGATAAGCAATATGAAAAGAGAGCCAAGTATTGCAGAGAAGACCCTCACGAAACCCTCACAGTATCAGAACGCATGGAGATGAAACCCTCGCAACACTCGAACAAATGAAAATGAGTGATAGCTGATAGAGCTAGGGTTTTATACAGCACGAGAAGAATAGAATCCAAGAAGGTCTGAGAGGTGTCAGTTCAAACTGGCCATAAGGACGAGAACAATAAATCGACGAGATATTTGTAAATCAAACCAAATCTGCTACCATATCTTACGGGTTCACAAACATCGAAACGATAGTTCAGATTTATCCAAATTTTAATGTTGTTATATATTATATTTAGCCATATAATATAATTTCGAGACTTGTAATAAAGCTTTTTATTAATTAGTTGAGCGCCGATTTGACTTAAGGGCTAGGCCCCATCAACAGTACATTAGCACTGACAACAATAACTCGTTTTTTAAGGCACTGAAATTACTTTTAGGTATGTACACCAAAATTTATTGTTGATTATGCTCAAATGTAGGGAGAAAATCTCATAATTACATCAAATGGAGAATTCTTCAAAATCCAGCTCGTTCCTTAATATTTCTCACAGCCCATCACAGGGTTCTCGCTATCCATCTTCAGATGTAATTACTTCATATTTTATTTATATTTTCATTATCTGATTGAATTTATTTTTTATCCATGTTAATCAGCTGAATAAAATTTATAATGTATACAAATTTGCAGGTTCATGCAGATTTAGAATCAAGTTCAGATGCACAAAATATTCAAACACTTACAAAACTTCAGAAGCTTTTATCAGGATCAGCACACTGCAAGGCATGGTTGGTAGATGAAAATGGACAACCGCTTCACCCTGCCAATTGTAACATTACATCTTCTAGCCACAATCCTAGGGTAATGATGGTAACATTTATTTGGTATAATGTAATAATTTCAATGTCAAACCAATTAATCATGAATTGACATGATTACTAATTGATATCACCGATATTGTACTAATCATGTTCAAATATATTTTTTGAAATTATTAAGATTCTAGTGATGATGAGAGACCTACCGACCATATTCTTTTGCACCCCACGATGATGTCAAATCGAGAGAAGGATGAATTAAGAGAAAAAAACATAAAGTAATGATACAAAGAATTCTTTAATCATCCACCTATTCAATTCCCACTAAGTCCAAATTCCCCAATTACGAATGACTATAGCAATAGCAGTTCTTCACATGTTGGAAATGGAGGCAGTCAAATAGAAGTTTGTATGGATGATTACTTAAGGGGTACGATTTCCATGGATACAATGTTGTTATATTCATTTCGGGCGAAAACGCGAAGTTGGGAAACACTTTTTGGCATGAGATAGAATTCGGGAGGATTTTTTAATTTCTCGGCCAAGAAAAAAAGTCAACTAAATTTCTCGGCCGAGAGTTTTCAAAACTCTCGTCCGAGAGATTTTAAATATTTCGTATTTTCTCGGATGAGAGTTTTGAAAACTCTCGGCCGAGAGTTGTGTCACAAAACTCTCGGCCGCAAACTCTCGGCCGAGAGTTTTTAACATTCAAAAACTCTCGGCCAAGAGTTTTTCTAACTCTCGGTCGAGAGTTTTATTGCGCAAACTCTCGGCTGAGAGTTTTTAAAACTTTTGGCCGGGAGTTTTCCCGCGCATAAATTGGTTTAAAACTCTTGGCCGAGAGTTTTAAAAATTTCTCGGCCGAGAGTTTTTCTCGGCCGAGAGTTTCTGGTCAACAAAAAACTCAGAAAACTCTGCAGTTTTGAGAAACCTGCAACTTTGGAGGGATAGAACACCTACAAAAACAAAATGTTATATGTCGGACCAAGTACCATTAGATTCGTCTCTAAATCTAGTTTTTGATGATGTGAGATTTATGGAGTTTCATTAAAAGATTCAATTTTTTATTAATTTTTTACTAAACTATGTCACTATGGAATTTCATTGTTCGAAAAATTGCACTGAATGAAAATTCAATAACTTTCAAACGAGGACACCAAAAAATTTAAAAAATCATAGTGCACTTCCTCTCCCTGTCTACTTCAAAAGGGTACTCTCATTTTTCTTATTGACGATCACATTGAAAAGAAAATCAAAGGATAATAAAATGTACTGAAACATCACTATTTTTTTGTCTTCGTCCATTTCAAAAAATAATAAAAAATAGTGATTTGATCTGAAAATTACCAAAAAATAGTCTGTGCACTAGTGCAATATATGCAGATTATGATGCTATGGTTTTTTTCCAAAAAATGAATAACCTTCCCTAAAAAAAGTAAAGAATAATAAAGTGACTATTTATGTTTGCCTGAAAATTTCAAGTATATGCAGTTAGTAAACAACAAATTTACCCCTCTATATGTCAATATTTTAATAAAAAAAAAATATCGGTATGGAGGTAAGACAATTCTCTACAATTCTTGTTTTTATGTCAAAGCATAATTTGCGATAAAAATATGAGTTTAGTGGAGTTGAAGTTGAAAAACATAGAAAATTACAATTTTCAACGTCAAAAAAGGGCAAAAAGTGTTTCCCAACTTCACATTTTCATTCTTCCAAAATAATGATCAGCTAGGGAATCATGCTTATATTGCTGATATCTTTTCCGAAAGCCTTAAATTTGCTTCCACCACCCCTCTCTTTGGACCTGGTGGTTAGTCAAATTCTGCCCATTTGGGGACAATGATGTTACTATACAACTTGAAAGCAAGGCTTGGCTTGTTGAATACATGTTTATCAAACATTTTGAGGTAATTGACCATCAACTCCTTTATATTTTGAGAAATTTTGTCACACAATCAACATTACAAATGGTCAATTTTATGAACATTAATAATTATTGGCATTGAATATTTAATATTGTCCATCAACTACAGGTTATTCAAATATAAGGTTTTTTTGAGTGATAATGTCTTGCCTGGTAGCTGCAAAGAGGCAAATAAATTGTTGAAAATGTTGGATTTTGAGTACATATCATATCATCCATGTCGACTTGATTGTATTCTATATAGAGGATAATATGCAGAAAAAGAGATATGTCTAAAATGTGGGAATGACAGGTATGATAAATCAAAAAAGAATGGTAAATCACGTGGTCCTCCTTTTAATATATTGAGGAACATGGCTATAATCCCAAGGATTCAAAGGCTATTTCATTGCAAACAATTAGCTATGTTGTAGGGATGGCATGCATCACACAGAAGTGAGTTGGGAGTTATGAAAATCCCAACAGATTCAATAGCCATGAAGCATATAGAAGATACATGGCCAGAAAAATCAAGGATGAAGTACAAAGTCTACAAATCAGCATAGCCATGGATGGTGTCAACCCATATTCCCTCTAGAACACCAACTATTATGTTTGGCTTGTAGTAGTGATCAATAAAAATACCCCTCCATGGTTTTCCGTGAAGAATGAACATCTTATGTTGGCTCTCATAGTCCCTGGTAGAAGACAAGTAAATAATATAAATGTCTACTTACAACCACTAGTAGATGAATTGAAGAAATTATGGGATGGGATAAATTTATATGATGTATCAAGACCCATCGCAATAGACAAAAGTTTTACGTTGTATGGCATATGTGCTTACATGACACATGATTATCCAGGCTTGGGATTTTTCTATGGTAAATTACATGTTTATTGATTTGTTTATATACGTAACAATATTCTTTCTCATATTAATTTAATTCGCTGTACTTTTTCTGATCTTCATGATATTCTTTAACATGCCATGCATAATGTATACAATAATTTCGCTAGTCTTGTAACAAAAGGGTATAATGGATCTAAATGTTGTGGACCTTCTCTGAAAGCTAGATGGTCCAACAACCTACGGAAGCCAGTGTATGACTGCTCTAGGGTATTCCTCCTAGAAGAACACACTTACAGAAGAGCAACATCTGCTTTCAATGGTAAATGAGAGAGATCACAAAGGCATGCAATAACGACACCGGTTGAATGGCTTAGAGCATATGAGAGAGAGAAGGAGAAGGAGTTCATAGAAATGTTTGATTCAAATGGGAAGCCTATGTTTGATGATCCATAATTCTTCGACACCTATATTGAGAAATTTCCCATTGGGATGAAAAGGACATCTATCTTTTATAACCTCCCATCTTGGGATAATATTAAGATTACCCACTTACTAGATCCCGTGCATATATTTAAAAATGTTTCATCTTCTTTATGGAGGCACATATCATTGAAAAAAGCGACACATTGGATGTTAGGAAAGATCTTATTACTTCAAAAACTAAAAATAAACATTGGCCAAGACAATTACAAAGTAAAGGAGAGGCTGGTCCCTCTAATTGGTATTTCAAAGAAGGTGATGTCCCATGGATTTTAAACAAAGATGATCTTTCTTTGGCAAAGGAAGTTATAATGGGTGTGAGGGTGTCATCTTCATATGGGTCTTCACTACAGTGCTGCTTCACCATGGAAGACCATTTTTCAAGTTTTAAATCGCATGACCATTTGAATCTTATGAGAATACGTATAATTTCAAAAGCATGATTTTATAATTATTTGTTATAGTAATCATTTTTATCCCATGGGATATTAAATATAACTAATTTTGTATGCATGTGTTTATAAATTTGCGGTGTCATTATCCTTTGTTCATGTGTTGGTGTGTGAAACGTGACTTCCCTCAAGACCTAGGACGTGCCATATCTAAATTATCTTCATTTTTACATTGGATCACATCAAAAGAGATTCATGTGGCTAGCATTCCATGATGGTGTCAAGACATAGTTCAGACTGTTTGTATGTTTGAGAAGGAACTGTCGACGAGTTTCATGGACTTGCAAGTTCATCTTCTAATCCACCTAGTAGATGAGGTTGCATTAATTCGGGTGGTTTCTTATCGTTGAATGTTCTTCTTAGAGAGGTATATGAATAAATTGAAAGGTTTTTTTCAACAAAGGGCAAAACCCGAGGGGTCTATGGCAGAGGGGTACTTATCGTATGAGTATTTATGTTATGCTAATGAGTATATCAAGTAGATCGACAACAGACCAGGTGCGTTGATTTGGGACGATGAAAGGGATGAAGAAAAAAGAGAAGGGGATATTCTCCAAACGAATGGAAAAAGGCACTTGATAAAGAGTAAGAGACTCATAATTTGTTAAATTTTAAAAAATTAAATATTCACATTGAACTTTGATATAATGTATATTTTTATCTCATATGTAATATATGTCGGTTTGATTTCATAAGCAAATACAAAAAATTGAAGCAATCAATAAATTAATTATTTACAATTCTGAAGTGACACAACCATGGGTCGCATTGTACAGAAAAAATATGATGATATGGGATAGTGACAAGAAATAATTCATGCGGTTGAATGGTAGAAGTGTGCCTTATCCCAATCATTTAAAATAAAATATGTCAATTATATGCCCCAACAGTTGGGTTGCTGACCAAGTTGGAGAGAAATAAGGTGCAACTGGTCATTACCCGCATTTTTAAGAGGATGTGCTAAACATAGGGATTGGGTGCAACAACTCGGGAATAATATATTTATGTACATTTTAAACTTAATAATGCACCTTTGAAATGTAACATATATATTTTATATTTTAACATTTGGGTTATTAGACACAAGACACTATGATTTTTAACTTTTTCATAAGTTCATTTGTTCCCATCTATGTGGGCATATGGACACTATTTTCGCACAGAAAATGCTGATGATGGACACATGACACAATACTATGGAGTGGAAGTCAAGTTTGATCAATATATTTGAGTTAGCCACCGTGATCAAAACCTAGCATGAGGGATGTTAGGTTACGTTGGAAAGATACAAGAGATCATTGAAGTGGACTTCCCTTCTTTCGAATGTGTTATTTTTAGGTGCAAGTGGTGGGACACATTTGATCAGAATAATGTAAAGGAAGATCGCAATCGTAGGCTGATATGTATCAACTCTAGAAAGATGTGGGATGAAGCTAAGGAGCCTTATGCTTACCCCAAACACTACAACTAGGTGTTTTTTTACCCAGATGTGTTGGATAGGGATTGGTGGTTCATATTGAGACATGACCTTAGATCAAAACATATTTTTGAGAACAATAGTGTTATCATGCCAAGTGAGCTGGAAGATGATGAGGGTGATCATGAGAACAAATATTGATATGGTACATGTGTTATTTCATCATTTATACTATTTAAGATGGGTTTTTATAAAGAAGAGGACTTAACCTTATAACTAAGACTTTTTTTTTTCCAAACATTATAATATGTATTTTGAACTAACTGGTTTGCATTTTTTTAATGTTAAAATCATTTCACTTCATAGTTTTCAATTAAGTTAATCTCGAAAGCAATGCATTCTATCGAGTTCTTTTTTATGTCAATTCCTAAAATAATACAACTACTTGATTGATTTAAATGGATTTTCAATATATCACTACTTAAATAAACACACCCTATTATGTGTGTGTGTGTGTGTGTGTGTGTGTGTGTGAATGATATCTTCAAATTTTAAAAAAATGTGTTAATGTATACTGTTATTTTTGGTATATAAGATCATAATAAAATAATGATAATTCTAAACATGAATTTATTTGCATTATTTTCTAAACTTTATTATGTTACAAAAATTCATATTATTCTATATTTATTATTTTACAATTATTTATATTCATACAAATTTACAATTATGGTAATTTAATGATATGTATTGTATACATTTTACTTACGGTAGTTATGGTTCAAAATTGACAATTAATTTAAAATTTTACAAATTTAAAAATTTACAAATTTTACAATTTTAATAAAATTGAATCATGATAGTATATACAATTACAATTACAATTTTACAATTTCACAATACAATTACAATTACAATTACAATTTTACAAATATTTTACATACGCAATTACAATTACAATTTTACATACAATTACAATTAAAATTACAATTACAATCACGATACATACAATTACAATTTTACAACTTTAATAAAATTGAATTATGACAATACATACAATTAAAATTACAATTTTACAATTTCACAATACAATTACAATTACAATTTTACGATTTTTCAAATTTAAAATTTTAAAAATTTTACAATTTTAATAAAATTGAATCATGACAAAACATACAATTACAATTACAATTTTACAATTCACAATACAATTACAATTACACTATTTTACAATTACCAATATATAATATTTAATAAATATCATGATTTAATATGAAAAATAAACATCACAATCATGATAACCATCATACAAACATCATATTCTAAAACACGCATTCAAATTCGCTTACATCATCTAATCATCATGATCATGATCATCTAAAAAATTACAAGCATTGTATACCATCATCACAACACAAACATCAAATATACATCTCATGTCAAATAATTGCTATAACATACACATCTATCTGCAAGCACATTAAATAAATATATCTAACATGACCTAACAATATACACATAATGATGAACACCAAGATGCAGTAAATCAAGTACATCAACATGAACATAAAAATACATGCACCCCATATATCTATATATAACTGTATAATGACAAAAATATACAATTGTAATATAATTTCATATCAATGTCAAATATCTGGTGCTACTACATCAATATTATAACTAGTAGAGGTATGCTCAAACGATGGTGCCTTATGCTCATATGGACATGCCTGCTCAACTGGAGGTGTCTCCTAGGTCGATGGTGCCTGCTCATATGGACGTGCTTGCTCAATCGAAGGTGCCTGCTCAGATGGGGTATGCTCGGCTATAGGTGCCTACTGAGATGGTGTCTGCTCAGCCAGAGGTGCCTTCTCAGAAGATTCCTGCTCAGGACTAGATGTTGGCTACAACTCATCTCCACAAGGTGAAGGAGGAGGAGGTGGACTACCAGAATGATCACTCCCCTCATCATCATGATAATCTGAACTACTTTGTGCCAAATCTCCATGACGCCTATCCCTCCTAGCTGCCAGTGTCCAGGAAGCTCCTATGATATGACGCATAAGGCTGACCATATCGTGGGGCATGTCCCTCCAGAGCTCTGTGAGCATACAATCCCCCTATATCTCTCTCACCGTCAGAGGGCAGACTCCCTCATCAACCAGGAGTCTACATAGGCAGTCGCCCAACTCCATCATGAATCAAATGTCTGCCCTCCGTCATATGCCCGTGGGTATCTCCACCCGAGGAGGCCTCTCACCCTCTGCGGACTCCGCCATCTACTCGTCATCTACAACATCATCTACTGGGGGTTGAGGCATGTCCCCAATAAACGGTACCAATATCTACAAAATATATAGTAGACAACAATAATTAGACGATTTCATTAAATAATTTAATAAAAAAAAGTTATAGAATGTGTTATAATAAATTTTATTCTAATTTATTAAAAAAATAAAATGAAACTATATTAATTTAAAGAAAACATCAATATTACCTCTAACATCTACGGGCTCATCCTGTGTGAAATGTTGGTACACTCTGCTCCAATCCAAAACCGCTTAAGGAAAGGGCACCATCACAAACATGTGTTCATTTGTATTGTCCGGTGGCTCCACTACATCGGTAGAAATCCTAGCGGGACACTCACGGCAGGCCCTCTTGGCCATCATCTCACCCCACATACTGCATTCGTACATGTAACATCGGTCTACGAAGGCTAGCGGGAAAAATGAGCTCGTCTGCGGAAACCTCTCAAAAAATAAACAAAACAACTCTAAAGCGAAGGCAAGGTCAACCCTCACGTGCCTAGGGCAAGATCTATCTAATGCTATACAAAAAGCGCCCAAAAAATATGGTAGACGATATAACAAGTTGTGGCCTCTTGAATAAAGAATCAACAAAAAATAAAGAAAACTAATGCATTGGCATAATGTGCAATGGTGGTCGATGGTGGCACCTAACTCTGCAGACGAAAAGGCGATCGAAAGTAGCCCCAACACGGACACCGAAAGTATTTGCGCAGAAAAAGTATGTCATCCCTAATGTGTCTCTAGGAGTACACCAAGCCGGCTCTCTTTTGTATAACCAACGGGGACATCTAGGAGCGGGAAAAATCCTCCCCTCTCATAAATAAGACGGTAATAAAAAAATAAATGTCCTCCAATGAGTTGAAATACCACAGCGAGCGGCGAGAAAGCACATCGGTGGGAATCACACAGCAGATCCATTTACTAATAACCATTGTACCCCTTCGGTGATGTAGCCTCCTCATAGAACCTAAGGAGGCTTACCTCCTTAAGAGCAACTAGGTGGTTGTCATAATAGAAGCGAGGTACAAAATTATCTCCTACGCTAATGCCTCCCATTATTTTATCATGTTATAATTGTCACCCTCTTCTCTTTTTTTTTGCCTTTCCTCTATAAAATTGACGTCGATGAATGATTCACATATTATATACATCATTTTCCCTCATACACAAAATATTTTTTTTATTAAGCTGAAAAATGTATTTACAAATATATAAATATAAATTTTCTCCAAAAAAACAAAAAAAAACATTCGTTGCACCAAAAAAAACGATCACGCATTGCCATCGATGCGTACATCTATACACATATAAACCCATATGCGCACTTAGGCGAATGCACCACGAAAACAACAAGTCTTAATTCAATAAATATTTTGTACGGTGCATTGACAAAATACTTGGGGAAGTTGTTATAGCGCAGTAGCAACGTACAGAGGAAATATTTTACTAGTAGTGGTGGTGCATTGTCACCAGCAATATGGACGCATGAGTCGTTATGTCTATTTTTACATAATGTACGGTGCGTTCTAGTAAATGACCATACCGCCGTAAATAAGGTGTTATTTTTAAAAAGTTTAAATTGTCGGTGCGACCGTAATTGACATGCCACACTATTTTAATGTTATAGTGGTGTGCTTTTTTCTCAATACCACACCCATTTCATCACATTCTTTGTAAAGTGTAGTTTTTAAATTAACATCGTTCGCAGGTGCGGCCTTTAAATTCCCGGGGACCACCAAGAATTGCTGTAAAGCCAAATGGCTCCAACGTACCACGGGGTTGTTTTTCAAAATAGCAATTAATTTTAACTCAATTTAATAAATTAATCCACTAAAAAATTAATTTGGTGAGAAATAAGTAATTGCACACATTTGTGCGTCGAGGAGGCATATTTGCAACCAAATACTAAACTAAAATTTCCCAACTTTGTTTGAAAAAATTGGGAAGTCCACATAGTGAGAAATGGTGCAGGAAGCAATGTGGGAAATGGGAAAATAAATGGCAAGGCACCTGAGGAAGGAAAACTCACATTGGTGCTTGGTATCTCTACAACACGGTAACAAGTAAAATCGATTTTTTTATGGGTGGTAATTTTTTTAGAAATTAACCCTTTTTAGGTGCACTTACGATTGTAGAGACACACCAAACATTTGTGTCGATAGTGCTGGGTATTTACGAGCATATTTAGTTAACGAGACACACCGAGTCGGTTTGTACGAGAGAGCACGGTGTCTGCGTGTACCATTTGATAGTATGCACGAGTACGCTTTATATAAAACGTATTTGATGCATTGTATGTATGTTGCAACGATGCTGTTATGAAGTGTGCACCATTTTTTAAGTAATTGATTCGAGGAACTCATTTTACAACCTAGTGTGATATGTAATTGCATCTATGTTTTTCTACGAGTGTGTTGGATTCTTTTTGAGATGCACCGAGCTAGTTTGTACGAGAATAACGGTGTCTTAGTGTCCCATTGATAATGCCGGTCGCCTTATGTAAAATGCCTTGGTGCATTATATGTGTAGAGATACCAACGGTGTGTGTTATGAAGTGCTGCTTGTTATTTTAGAGTAATTGAATCAAGAGATACATTCTACAACCTAGTGTGATATGTAATTGCATATATTTTTTTCTATGGTGCATTGGATTGCGAGATGCGATTGGGACGATTTGTCACGGAAGCATGGTATGTGATGCCTTCCATTTTGATATTACGCACTAGTGCGCTTTATATAAATGCCCACCGTCCGTTGTATGTGTAGAGGGCGCGCAATGCGTTTTATGATGTGTGCCGTTTTTTTGTGGTAACGAAATAACTCTAAGCACTTCTTTATGTCTAATATGCACGGGTGCATTACATATATATCAAGCGCACCGGTCGTATTATTAATATCGTGCACGCAAAAAAAATCCACAACCTCCACCCGCCAACCTCCTCTAGTGACCTGCGCTACAAATAGATATCTCGGCTATTTTTATAAGGTCTTCCTCAAAAATCGTCTGAGGTTATTTTCCTTCTTAATGTAAACATGAAGGAATGATTTACGGAGGGATTGTTGGCTCGGTTCTAAAGCGAGCTCTTAAATATTTTGAGCTTCTAATTTCCATCCTCTACCCTACTTGCCTACTTTTATTTGCATCATACATATACAATTCCTATTAGTGGGGAAATATCTCTTCCAAACAAGAAATTGGACACTTGTCCAAAACTACTCAACAACTAAGCTAAATACCTTTCGGTATTTACAAAGGCCCGCCAGCCCAAATATCAACTACTCAAAATATCCTAAATGTCTAGATTCCTCCCAGAATGAGGACAATTAGCTATTGTAAAATATTATAAACAAAGTGAGAAAAATAAGAATTCTTAAATTTACATGTCCCCTTTTGAGGCCTTGAACAAAATTTTACAATTGGCATTAATGCTCTTTAACATCACAAGAATTTTTTATGGTGAAGAAGGTGTAGAGAGTGTATCAACGGGATTCAATCTAATCTTGTAATGTACTAAAACAAAATACTAAGTTTCACCTACAATTGCGGAAACCAAAATACAATCGCAAAAAACACATAAAAGTAAGAAAAGAAATCAATCGATATCACAACGCAAAGATATATATACGGGGAAAGAAAGCTGCTCAAAAACCCGCTATTTGTATATTGTATAAAATTCAAGGCCATGAAACAATACAATGTTTTTAATACGAGAAACCTACGCATACCTTACTATCTCACTACTTGTTCTAGGAAAAATCAATCAAATAATTAATCAATTCTACATCTACATCTAACCATAATTGCTCACGCATTCTTGGAGGAATTGTCTCCTATTAAATAGGATATTTAAGAATTTATTTGCAAGAAAATTCTTCCAAAACTACGGTAACCTCATACATGACTTGTATAATTTTCTAATTATACAAATGATAGTTATCTTCCCTTTAACCTCAATCTCAATTGGGCCTTCCTTATAGCTAACATGAAAAAACTCTTTATAGTGAATTTTAATTGACTGATTGACCACTACTTGTGAATTAAATCATATTTAATTCAACGGGCCTATCACTAGCTCATCTCTCGATTAGAACTAGATTTAAGCGGCAGTTTTAACTCAATTAATTGAGTTAAGTAATTACAACTCACAAATAATTATATTTGGACACCTAAAAACATGGAAGAACTCTACATGCCTCCTCTATGACCCTCAACTTGAATTTCCTAAGCTAATTAAGTCTTCCTCACTCGATTAGCTAATGCAATTTTTGAGAGATAAGAGTACAATTTCTCTTCCAATTTAATTAAGGGAAAATTAAATCGAAGCCCCTTTGGGTGCCATTTCTTGGTGTGTTTAAACACTCCCTCTCAACAACAAAGGTATTATACGGTACCCCAATATTGGCTTTGTGGAACTGCCATTTTTATTCTTGTTTGAGCCTTCGTCGGGATGTGTATACGTTCTCCTCCATAAGGAATGTACTCTAATGACACAATCTTCCTCTACGCACAATCTGCGAGAAAGTGATACGAGATATCAATATGCTTGGACTTTGTCATGGTATTTACACGGTTAACGAGAGTTTAATTCAACTTTGGTTATCACAATATGTCACTATTAAGTCCATCTATTGACCAAACAAATCAACAAGTATCTTACTCATGCATAGCTTTCCATGCGCGGTTGGCCGCCATGTACTCTTCCTCTTCTAAGCGAGTGCAAATGATCTTTGTTTCATACGTACCAAGAGAAAATGTTGTTGATCATATGCTAAAGATGCCCGTGATGTGCTCTTCATGTCGAATGGACTCCCTTCCCAATACGCATCGGTGAAGCCTTGAAGCTTCACACCTCTATCTTTTTATACCATAGCCCATACTATGTAGTGCCTCTGAGGTATCTCAACACATGTTTGCACCTTCCAAAGAGCTTGGTAGGATTAACCATAGCTTGAATAAGTTGGTTAAGTGCGTATAATATGTATGTTACTATGTTCATCGAATACATGAGTGAACCCGCAAGCTTCATGTAAACAATAGCATCACTACTTCACAGTGGCATCCTCACTCGCCATTTTCCTACTAGGAGTCTCCATGGGTTTGCTTCCCTCTGTGAAACTTCGTGGGAATATCATTGACATACTTTCTCTAAGATACAAATAGCTCTCCATCTCTTTTCCATATTTCCAATCCCAAGAAATAGTGGAAGAGCTCCATGTCCTTCATCTCAAATTCTCTTGCAAGATCCTCTTTGCAAGACTTGATGAATTATGTCACTGTGAGTATCGGATCATCGACATAAAGTAAAAAATAAAAATCTTACCATCAACAACAATATGATATAGGTACACATATGCTTCACTCTTGGTGAGCCAACACAGTCAAATAGTTTCGATCTGGTGTCCCAAGCACGAGGTGCTTGCTTGACCCATACCAATTCTCTCTTCGGTTCTGCACACATGTGACTCCTATATAAGGTCTCAAAACGCCTAGTCTTGCTCAATGTACACCTCTTCCTCAATAAATCCATTAAGAAAGGATTTCTTTACATCCATTTGATGTATCTTTCATCATATGTGTTGAGGGTGCAAGGAAGGATCTTGTGGTGCCTTTGCATTTTGCTAGAAAGGTTCATCATAGTTAATCTCCTCTTGCCTTTGAGAAACCTCCCTGGCCACCAAATTTTCCTTGTGTTATCCTCACTGTTCGCTACTTGATTCACCTTGTAGACCCACTTGGACGCTGGCCTGACTTCCCCCAATAGTCTTAGGACAACCCCGTGCATTGTTTCGATAGCTGGAGTCATACTCCTCAACCATGGCATCGACTCACCTTTGGTTGTTGCCTTCCTCAAGGGATAGCTTTATCTCAATACCTTCACTCATAAGATCCATGTGTCAATGCAACTCTGCGGGGACCTTATTTTTGCATTGTGATGTGGTGCTCCCTCATTCTCTCTCGCATCTAGCAATAATCTTTGTCCAAACTTTTTTGGTGTGCTTCCCTCGATACTGTGGTGGATGGCTGCAGACCAGGTAGTTCTACCACTCTTGCTCTGTTCACCTACTGTATGCCTCACTCCACATCCTAATGTTCTTGTTTTGGATCCAAGATCTCCTCAAGCTTGCATAAACTCAAGAACCCTCTCAAGGACGATCATGGCTTTCTTTTCATCAAATTTCACATCTTCATACCACTTTGTCATCCTTGTGTGTTGGAACATGCACACCCACGGTAGTTGTGAGATGTATCATTCTACCATAAATTGTTGGTATGAATCTTTCGTCGTAAAATATCACTTTAGCTACACATAACAAATGGCCTAACATCGATTATGGGTACACGAAAAATATCTTTAAGTTTCTTGCACAAATTCGAGATCTAAGCATAAAAGATATTAAGCGGATAAAATATAACATGTCTCCATGCATTCAATGGACAAGACAAGAAATAATAAAACAATTTTATATTATGTTAAAGAATGGGGCACCTCGAGAGGAAACGAGAAAGGTGTTTTTCGGTTCTCCTCGGTGGGATGGGTTCTTGAAAGTCCTCACTTTGTTTCGAGATCTAACATTCCTCGCTCTTAGTGGCGTGAAAAACAAACATAGAACTAAATGGGAGTTCACAAGCTTATTAAAGAGTAGATCCGAGAGTCATCTCAATACGATGGAAGTTACTAATAGATAGAGCCCCCTATTTATAACAAAATATTGGGGCGGTCTAGAACTCGGTGCATGAATAAAATATTATTAATCGAATTCTAGAAGGACATTTTGGGAATATTTTATTATATTTGTTGGAGAAAAAGGATTCTTGACTTGGGTCAAGTCCTTTATTTATAAATAATAAATAAATAAATTATTTATTTATCATTTTAGGGGAATGATAGAATATAATTAAATAAATAATTGTTTATTTAATTATTTATGGATGATTTTAGTCAAATTTAACTAAGAATATTATTTAAATAATGATTTAAATAAATTTTTCTTAGGAAATAATTAAATAAATAAAGATTTATTTAATTAATTTCCTTGTTTGGGTAAATGGTAAATGAGTTGTTGTAGTAAAGAAATTTTATAGGGTAGAACTGGTCTTACATAGTGTACTTGGGTTCATCTAATAATAATAGGTTAGATGACCAAAAAAATGGTGTAACATAAATATCCCCAACTCTATTCTTTTGGCTCTAGCTTCTTCCTCGCATCTTTTATTACCTTAAAATAAACGTATGAACCAAAAATTGTAAAATATGGCACATCTAGTCTCTTAGTTGAAAAAACCTCCCTGTGTACTCATCCCAAGTATCCAATGAGGACTTATGTTCTACACAAATGCTATTATATTGCATGCTTCCACCCATAGATGCAACGGTAGGCCTTGATCATTCAACATAGCTTGTGTTTCTCCCACAATAGTTTTGTTCTTTCTTTCTGCAACATTCTAGTGTGGGTTATGAAGTGCTATTAATTATCTTTGAATTCCTTTTGACACATAGAATTTATTGAATTCGTTAGAGATATACTCTCCACCATTTTTGCTCCTCAAAGCCTTCCACCTTCTTGGTGTATCTTTCAACAAGTGCCTTGAACTCACAAAACTTAGAAAACGTCTCATCTTTCTTATACATGAAGAAAATCCAAAAATTTCTTCGAAAATCATCAACAAAAATCACATAATATTTTGTTTTACCGTAGAGAGTTATCGCGAACGGTCCACACACATACGAGTGAACTCTCTCAAGGATTTCCTTTGCTCGACTTCCTTATCGTGAAATATGGAGATTGGTATACTTCCCTAATATCTCTTTGTGCAAGTACCCTTTGGAATTGTTGTAGAAATATGTTGCATGATATTCAAAGTGATGCGATTGTACCTGGCCCAATATCCTGTGCCATAAATCACCAATTTATTAGCTCCCCACCTTCTCTTATTTGTTACCATTGCTCAAAGAGCGATAGTATTTACCATCAATTTAGGAGGTTCTTTACTTGAACCACAATATTTTTCACTTTGTCCCATGGCTATGTGATGAATGAATGCCTTTCCTTTTCGTATCACATCCTTATCCATGGTCTTCCAACATAGAAATAAGCTGAATTCTTATTTAAACAGCTTATACATGACAAGTTTTAATGTGAGTGGATTACTTGACTCCCTGCAAAAGGTAATTATACCTATGCCAGCAGCAGTATTATCTTGCTCATCGTCACCCATCCTGCGATGTGGCAACGAAGATCCTTCTCCTCAAAAGCCTTTGCCATAATTCTTTGTTTTTGGTCATATGGAGCTGATTCACTTTATCCAGTACCATAAAAACACATCACTCATGACACCATCCATACGGTGAAATCTAGCTCGAAGAGAAGCTGTGAAGTACGTGCTTTGTGTTGCGCCTCACGAGACCTTATTGTTGGTCTTCTTTTGTGGATAATTTGTGGCATAATGTCCATGTTTAACGTGATTCAGAAATATTTTCCTTGACAAGTCTCACTTCTTTTCCTTCCTTGTGAAGCCACAGTTTGGAATGGGACACCTTCCCTTACCCTTTTTTAGCCTTTCCATCAAAGGCACAATTCTCCTCATCATCGGTCTTTGATAGGATCCATCTCTGGTGCTTTGTCGAATCTCTTCTTATACCAAGTCGAGACCATAATTGCTCCCATTCTAATGGCTTCTCCCTCCTAATGGAGAGAATCACAGTACCTGCCATCTCTTACGAAGGACTTAAAAATCTAGGCTCACCAAATCATGTTTGGGAAATTTTTATCTCAACACTTCCAAGCTCATGTCAACATTGAGTGAACCCGTCAAATATTTTGCAGATGAACATCACCCAAAATGTCATCAGTCAATTTATTAAAAAAACATCATGGGTGTCAAAACCATACATGATGTGTCTTTGAAAACAGAGGATCTCTATCAAGGAACATTTTACATTTATAGATCCTTTATTAGAACCACACAAGGAAAATATTATCTCAAACTCCCTCTAACAAGATCCTGCTACTTCTTTGCTATAATGTTCTTCCATGCATCAAAGTTTAGCATCTCCTGTTGCAGTGAATTATCTTTATTTATTTAATGGATAATTTTAATGTATTTTTTTCTCTGACTTTTACCCCTCCCATCATATTGTGTGTTTAATTTACACGATTTATAAAGACATTGAATAATGATGAAACGACATCTAAACAACATTGTATTGCGTTGAAGAAGAATAAACCCCGGGTGAGTATGCATTTATTCAGGCGCAAGACTCTGCGAGATATATATTAGGATTTATAATTTATTATTCTCACTTTATTATAATGGATTTAATATTATTTTGTGAATAAAAATATAGATATATAATACCCCCGAAACAATGTGTGGCCTCATTATAACAGTAGAAAGAAAATCAGTGAGTAACGAAACACGGGACTGTCTAGGAGGGCCGCTAATAACACATAATTATATAATATATAAAGGATAATATGAAACAATACAATATCTTTCTTTCTCTCAAGAAATGAGTGATACAATGGCCTGTTGGTGTTGGAGGAAGAATTTAATTAAAGATAATTAATAGATTATATTTCTTTTAGTAAAACATCACGTATTGGAGGAATTTTTTATCGTAAACCAAGGTTCAAGTTGATATGCAATTCTTCGAGACTTTGATGACCTATTACGGCTGTAGGTACTGTTCGACCAAGCGATAGTATCTTTATTTTAGCCTCAAATGGGTGGTAGATACATCAACAGCTATTTGTAATTATGATTAATATTAAACTGTTGTGATTAAATCAGATTTAATTCTTTAAGTTGATATTAACTAATATGATTGAAGTAGTTCGTGATTTATCATTAATTCAAGTTAATATTCCAATTAACAAATGATTTTATTTGATTATAAAAGCATGGAGGCATTACATGACTCTCAAGGCGTATTATTAGATAAATTCTTATGATGCCTGAAAAATACAGTTAAATGTTATTTCCTTTCAGATAAAATTGTTCTTCCGTTGTTGAAATTGATACTTTCAATTTATGATTTTTCATAATTTGTATTTCAAGAAGTATAAAAGACATATGGAACTACAGTTTTCGGACTTACTACTAAAACAATGAAAAAATCCACAGGAAGAATAAAAGTGACTTTATGTAAGACATAGAGTAACAACATGATATAGAAAGTAGATCCCACTGAAAATATGTGTGGAAGATGAAATTGAAATTCAAAATGTGATGAAACATGATAACAACAACAACAACTGAAAGAAACACACGTGGTGATAATTCTGGACTGAACAGGCAGGTGTTCTGGAAGAATGGCATTGACTGCCAGAATGATGAGGGTGAGAGGCAAGAAAATCTTCACAACAACAATAGAAGACAAAAAAATGATGAAGTTGTTAGTTTCTCAGGGTGAGAGAAAGAATGAAACATAACTACATCAGAAAAATTAAAAAAAACAAAACAGTATCAGAATTATTAAAACTTTTTGGTAGAAGATGTTTGAAAATAAAGGTATTGCTTTTATAACGTAAAGAAGTTCAATCAATAATATTTGAGGTACAAATAAATACAAAAGAAAAAGAACACCACGAAATGACACTACGGTGAAAGAAATATTGAAGATGAAAGTTGGAGTAAAAAAACAAAACACTTATACAACATGTAATGCAACATAGAGTTAAGACAACTTGCATAACCTATAGTTAAAACGGAAACTTGATAATGTCAAGTATTGTAATCCTATTGATATAAGATTAATAATTAAAAAGGAGGAGCATTGTAATGTGTTAATTACTCCCAATTTTTTTGATAATGTCTAGTAGTTTAAAGTAAAATCGAAATTTAGAAATAATTAGTAATACATTAACATAACCATAATTTATGAAAATCTTTCGGTAAAAATCACGCCGAATAATTTTGATCAGCGATTTTCTCACAATTTATGGATCCTGACCAAATTCTAACCATAATTCTCATTTAAAAATCAACCTAAAACATTCTCATTCTCATTCTCCATCTCCATCATCTTTTTACAAGATTCTTTCTCCTTACATCAATTTAACTCTAGTACCATCCATAGCATCCTTGTCAATTTAATTCTAGTACCCTCCATAGCATCTTCATACCCACCCATGCAAAATAAATTTGGAAAGCATATATTCTCATGAATCTTCAAAACCCCATATCCCAGGAGCTTCGAAAGCTTATTCCAAGCGATCTTTGAGGGCTTTATCATAGAATCCCAAGCCTCATGCCCGGCCGTTAACATAGAATCTTGAGAATCTCGTCTCACAAAATTGGACATTAAAATTGAGTTGTTTCTTCCCCCGAAAGAAGTTGAAAAAACAAAAATTCGTCCATTTCGATTCCTAAAACTGGGTGGCTTCCTTTTGTCAGAAATAAAAAGAAGCTGAAAAACAAAATCTATCACGATGATTTACTCACAAAAGAATTGCTCGCAGGCGTCGAGTGACGTACGATGTTCCTGTGTGAGTGAAAAAAAAGTTGGCAGGTCGTCTATTTGGCCGATGCAATCGAATCGAATAAAATGTTAAATGATGTGAGATTGGGGGTTGAAATCAGCCGATTTTTCCGCAGTTTTCGTGTAACCCCCGTGACCTTTTAATACCCTTATTTCATTCAATGTATGGCCCATGAAATTCATAGTAGTAATTTTCTTTTTTATTAATTTTGAAAGATATTTAATTTGAATTTGAATTTTTATTAATATTAATCTGCTGATTCCATACCCTAATAAATATAGTTATATAGTCAAAGAATCCCACTTCACGGCCATCAAGTTGATATTCGAGTTGTCAGAGATGCGGTAATTGAATGCCTTTTTCTCAACCTAACAATATTATTTAAATAAATATTTTTTAAATTAATCACATCATTAGATAACTACATTATTCTTAAAATCTTAAAAAAATAATTCTGTTTTCTTTCTCTTTCTCTTGATTCTTCCCCTCGGAATTCAGACGAATCTTGACTCATTATTATTTTTAAGTACTTATCAGAATTCGACAAGTAGCCCACAATTGGGAGCCAGAGCTCCTATTTATATGAATACCAGGTTATCAAATGCACGCAAGCTTCTTCCCTCAGTCCTCCGTGGGAACGTGACCTGCAACGCCCTTCCTGTGTCAATCCTCTCAAAGGTTGGTATTTATGTCAATTTTTTTTTTTTTGCACGTTGAACACAATTGGATATATTGGGTATTTTCGAGTTTGCAATTTTCCCATTGGGGGTGTTGGATTTCCAGTAGAATTCTACTGAAGTCGATCTTTATATGTGTTCCTGAGACATTTCAATTAATTGGGTCCTTGCGCTCTTTCTATAATTCTATTAAATCTAAGAGCATTATTTGGCACTGGTGGTTATCTAATATTATATAGATTTCGGTCCCATCGATCTTTGCCTAGATCAGTTGATCAGTTAGGTTATTGTTTTCTCTCCACAAAAATTTGTGTCCTTGCTTGTTGTCACAAAGTGGAAGTTGGGTGTTTAATTTTTGTTTTGTTACATACTAATATTTTTGAACGCTTGCTAGAACTGGGGTCTTACTTTTCTATTTTCTTACATGTTAATATATTGTTGAAAAGCTAGTAGAACGCTGCCATTGAACTCGACTTGCCTGAAAGTCTGTCAGTTTCGAAGCGCAATTGTGTACGTCAATGGCTGGACAATCACCTGATCATTCTTTGTGGACTTCCAAGCAAAACAAACAGTTTGAAATGGCTTTAGCCGTCATGACAAAGGCACTCTGACCGTTGGCGTCATGTTGGCCCAAGGTTGATGGGAAATCCCAGAAGAGGTCAAAAAACATTACGAAATTCTGTTAGAGGACTTGAATTGTATTGAGGCAGGCAAAAGTCCACATATCCAACCTACAGATCTTCAGGGCTCGGGATAGAGAGCGAACTGCGATGGGTAGCAGAGGCGCAAAGGCATGTCTAAACTTACTCAGTTCTTTGCATGTCTATTGTAATATTTTTATTATTATATATGACAAACCTGTAACATTAGTGCTCTAACGTAGCCTTAATTTTCATCGAAGCAGTGAAGAACGATTGAAAGTTTCCTGCTTTGTTTCGGAATAATATTTCTCTTTGTTTGTGAATTAGTACTATGAATTAGTTTGAGAAATCATCACATTTCTATGGAATTTTGTAATTTTCACGCCAGCTTTTCCTTTTCACTTAATTAATCACTTAAACCGTATGCATAAGCTGTGTTCGAATTGGATTTGTATTGCAAGAATTTTACTTTTCCTTCAGATCTGCCAGAGTTCAATTTTTGAAAGGAACTTGTAGTGACATTCTCCCCATGAGTGGAAAAAGCCTGCATTAGTTATATACAAAACGTAACAGCGATGCCGGTAACAATCTCCAAAGTCCAAGCATATGTAATCTTTTAAATAATTTTTATAACATTTAAGTATAGGGAGTTTCAGCTGTGTGTTATATTATTTAAATATCATATTTTTAAGTAATTTTTTAATTAATTTTTATAATATTTAAATATAAGGAATTTCTGCAGTGTATTATATTAGACATTATATTCAATTAGATGCGATCATTTATTTATGACCATTTGTAAGAAATAGTGGTAACTGATTAATTTTTCATAATTTTTGAGCAGTGCTAGCACTCATTACATCAGATAATGCATCAAATGTCAATCATCACTTTTGGGTTTGTACCTGGTAATTAAAACTTCTTAAAAGATCACTCATTACAAAATTACTCTCGCTCAAGCAATCTTAACTATAAAGTGTTTTCTCACAATCAAACCCATTTAACTTACTAAAACATTATTAATCATTGTTTTCATCATCACAATTCATAAACACCATACTAATCAACAATGAATTACCATGTAAGAATCTCCAAAGAGTGCTATCATGCTCTAGGTAATGTAATCTTTTGACTCGCCATTGCTTCATTACTAAGCATTCTTTTTCATCTCGGAGAGTGATCGAACACTTATGGGGAATACGGTATTGTCAAAATACGCTTCGCTTTATAAACTGCAACATGGTGCGCAAGTTCATACTTCTTAATTAATTATTCAAATACGATTCTCGATATTACCAATAGCATACAAGGAAGTAAGCATTAAGGTGAAGTTTTCTTCTTACATTATCTTGAACCAATGGGGTTGATATGTATTTGATATTTATAACTATTGCATTTTGAAAAATATAAATTATATGCTACATCCTTGTTGGAATTTTAACCGAATTCCCGAAACAATAAGTACGCTCCTCTTCAACTTTGAGAGAATAATTTAAAAAAATTCACTTACGGACGAGGTTCAACTTTCCAGAAAAATTTATATTTCAATATATAAAAAAAGCTATTTCTTCTGAGACTTCCTCGAAAAGGGGGATTTACAAACAAAATTACATTTAAACACGGTTCGAGGAAATATCACTGCACATCATTCACAAATGACAATACGCTCTTCCTAAAAATATTCACTTTCTTTGGAATACTACTGTTTTTCTCAAAACATACACTCTGCTTGTGTATTAAAAAAAAAACTACTGCTCATGTTTTTTTACAATACTGTTCTTGTGTATTGAAAACATTACAAACAATGTAGCTCTGTTAAGCCATGTTAACCAAAAAATATCTGAAGTATCTAGAAACTGTTATTTTAATGCCATTCATTGACATTCAACCACAAAAAATATCACGCTTCGAAATATTTGTGGCTCATTATGTATCATACAGCTTGATTCTCATTGATGGAAAATTGACTTTAAAACGCTGCTTTATTCTTTCCTTCCCACTTAACTGTTTGTCTTGTGTAATTAAAACATTACGAGTCTTTTCCTTTTTATATTTACTCTTGTGTAATTAAAATAAACTTCACGGCTTTACGATATGTTTTGAGCAAATAAATATTAAACCCAAATTTAAAACAAATAACATAAAACAAATGCGTGATAAAAAAAAACATTTAAAACCAAATTTTTGTTTTAAGTACGTACGATGGGCAAATTAAAATTTAAACCCCGCAACCTTTATATGACATATAACATATGGCATATCGTACGTATTATCTATATGGGCTGACTCGGTGATATCGACAATCGGCCACGGCAGTAGGGACCTCACTTAAATCTTTCATCGTCCCATCGGACTTTGCTTGCCGCTGTCCTCTTCTTCTTAGCTTGCAATGTACGGCGAGTTGGAATTAATTCCAACACTCCCCCTTAATTTCAGCTAGGTTTTCTCTGCCATGCCAAACATTTCTGTGAAATATTCAAACTTACTGCTGTGGTGGCTTTGTGAGGATATCGCAAATTGATCTCTTGTTACTGCAATGCGCATAAATAATCTGTGTTGCTTACCAATTCCGTAAATGAAGAACTTGGTATCGTGTGCTTTGTCCTTTTATGAAAAAGCAAAGATTTTAGACAATGTGGTATTTTGAATATTGTCCACCAAAATATCCTTTGTCCCTTTTACTGTTCTTGGCTTATAGCTTCTCAACATT
Source organism: Pinus albicaulis (assembly GCA_034641835.2). Lineage (NCBI taxonomy): Eukaryota > Viridiplantae > Streptophyta > Pinopsida > Pinales > Pinaceae > Pinus > Pinus albicaulis. The sequence continues at coordinate 100,311 of JAXQQM020085287.1, forward strand.
TTCACATCCAAAGTACTTCGACACGCTGCTAGCAGGTACATACATATTAAAAAACCTGCTGTAGACAACGCTACAACGGGTTGTTTCTTCGAAGCCCGCCGAAATGGCCTCACGAACCCATATGAAAACATAACAGGAAGTGCTCTGGAGTCATCCCTGTCGACCCAATCTAACATCGGTGTATCCAACTAGAGCTCAGACATTACGGTAGTATAAAAAATACCAAATTTGTTTTTGTCCTTTAACCTTTCAAAATCCTTTCTTTGCTTGCCCGATGTGCATCCTTTGGCTTTTTTCATGATCTTGAAATCAAACTAACGACGCCATTATGTAAATACAATTCAGATCAGATCAGAATACATAAGTGCCAACTATGCTCTTGTACAAACTAGGATCAAAATCTTCTTTTCTTTGTCCTCTATGTGAGTTTAATCCATCTTTGTGGGAGTGATTCTTTGCTTTGCTTTCTGCATGTTCAGAAATATGAAATTTCATTAACATACCATACACTGTGAGACCAAAAATCCCATTCTCATCTTGTTCTGCTATTTCCCAAGAAGTATCTCAACAAACCCATATCGGTCATTTCAAATTCTTCCTTCATGATACATTTTAAAATGTTCAATAAGGCAATCATCATTACTTGTAAAAATAACATCATCAACATACAAGACTACAATCAAAATTTTACATCTCTTGTTCTTTGATGCTGGGGTGGAGTTCTCCCTCACATTTCTCAAAACCATTTTCAGGTAGATATGAGTCTATCTTGCCACGCTCTTGTGCTTTTCTTGACCATAAAGACGCTTCTTCAACTTGCACACTTTGTGCTCTTGGCCTTTCTTCTCATCGGCAAGAGGTTGTTCAATGTAAACCTCTTCCATTAACACTCCATTCGAAATCTTGACTTCACGTCCATTTTGTGTTTTTATCTGTTTTGTGTTGCTATGAACCTTACTGCTCTCACGGTTCCATTCGGCAGCGGGTGCGAGTTTCCTCATAGTCTATGCTATGCCTTGTAGCCTTTGACAACAAGCCTTGCCTTGTGTCTCCCTCTTGCCTTGGTGGTCTCTTGGTCTTGTAGACCCATTTAACACCAATGACATCTTTACATTTTGGGAGTTCAACCAAATCCCAAGTTTTGTTCCTCTCTATGGCATTAATCTCCTCATCCATTGCTTCTATCCATTTCCTATCCTTGATAGCTTCTTCGAAATGAACGGGATCATACGACATGGCAATATAAAGCAAGCAAAATTGATACCTTCATTGGCTAAATCTTGTTTCATAAATATCTCTTTCAAACTTACGAATTTCTTACCTCTTTCGGTAGGTGTACAAGTACTTGAAGAAGCACTTAGTTTCATCCTTGTGGTGTGCTTGAAGCACTTTCTTGGCATCTCTCCTTAAGGGTATGCCTGCCGGTGTTGGTGTTCTTTGTTTGGGGATGTTTTTCGGCCCACCTCATCATCATTTTCATCATAGGATAACAGTCATTGGTCTTGCTGACTGCTACTACATGTCTGCTTCCATCTGACTTCCTCTTTAATGAAGCTGAACATCTGCTCACAAGAAACTTCACTGAATGCCTGGGTTATATGTTTTGTATGCCTTGGATTCCTCAACGTATCCAATGAAAATACCCCATTTCTCCCCTTGTTGTCCAACTTCTTCCTTAGTCACAGATAGCAATAGCAAGCCACACATCCGAAAAACATCATATGTGGCGACACTTTGCTTTACTTCACTCCATGCCTCTTCTAGCACTTTGTTCATCACTTCTTTTGTAGGGCACAATTTCAAAATATCTGTTGCCACGATATGTGACTTGACCCGGTGGTACGTTCGCTTAAAAATGCTTTGCCTTAAGCATACTCCTCGCCATGTCCATTATGGTTCGGTTCTTCCTTTGACATCATTTCTGTGGGTGTATGTCTGGTTGTATTTGTTTGTGAATACATTTCTCTGTATTTGTAGAAAATATTTAGATATGTATCCACCTCCTCTATCGGTCCTAAGGACTTTAATATGGCAAACGGTCTTGATTCTCAACAAGTGCTTTGAAATTGCGGAATTTTTCAAACACTTCACTTTTTCTTCCCTAAAAAGTAAACCCAAGTTTTACTTGTAAAATAATACATGAATGTTAAGATATATAGTAGGTGTTAAGTGATGGAGTTTGCATCGGTCCACATACATACAGGTGGACAATCTCTGGGGTGCTTTTGCCCTTATGCTTTTCCGGAAGAGCTTTCTGCTGTTTCCCAAGAATACAACCTTCACCAAAGGCTGTCCGGTTTCTCTATCAATGGTAAACCACTTACCATCCCTTTTCACATTCCAACAAGTTAAGACCTCCAAAGTTAAGATGACCGTCTCAAGTGCCGTAACTTAATTATCATCCTTTGGTTGGCTTTGGAAAGTCTCTGTTGCTTTATTTGGCTTTCTCTTCACCATTCTTCGGATGCTCTCATTAAGGAAGACATCCTGTTCCTTGTCATCTTCACTTCGACAATACCATTGTTTTATTTGGGTGGTTTGTCATGATGGTACATACATCATTATCAAAGAAAACATTATACCCCTTATGGACAAAATTTGTCAACACTTAAGAAGGTTACACTTCATTTACGGAACATAATAAACATACGCTATGGTTTTCCTTGCCTAATCTTGTTTTAACATTTACATCTCCTTTTTTCCACATAACGAAACTTTGCTATCGGGTTCTACGACATGACTTGTATTTTAACACTTTCATCACAACATAGAAAACATTGCTAAGTTTCTTTTGTCATGTAGTTACTACAATAGAATCTAGAAACATAAGTGTTATCTTTTCTTGACCACATATTACACGACTAAAAACAAATTGCTTTTATTTGTTGTTTTCTTTTGTGAAATTTTACTAGTTTCACTTCTCATGACTTGTTTCTTCTTTCTACCATTCATTAGCATAATGACCATATTTCTTACAATTATAACATTGGACATTGGACTTGTCATACCTTTGTCCTTGTGCATTCGACCATTACGTAGTTTCTTTGCCTTGGCCTTGATACTGATTTGGATTGCTGCCTTCCCCTTGAGCATTTCTTTAATTTGTTCGCTACCTACGGTAAAGCACGCACTCTTCCTCTCTTGTTTCTCTGCCTTGCCCTCTTCCTCTACCGAAAGACATACGGGTCTTAAGGCTTGCTCAAGAGATGAGTTTTCACTTCTACCCGATCTCTTGTTCATGGGTAATCGGTGATGCATGTAATTCATCCAACGAAAACTTTGTGAGATCCACTTGTCTCTTTATGGTGGTGACGATCATATTCGAATCTTGAGGTAAACTTCTCAAGGTTTTCCACAATCCTCTTGTCCTCAAGTCTCTCCATAAGGATGTTGACGCGCGACCATTCCAATCCGCAGAGTGAAGAATGAGTCGATATTGTACGACTCCTTCATACGAGAGGGGTCACCAAATCTCTCCTCGACAGCGAAGTTTTAACATCTTCACTTTCTCCATGCTGATAGTTTGTCTTGAGAGTTTCCCATGCTTCTTTGGATTTCAAGCTGTTGCTATCCTTGGAAACACACTCTCATGCAACGACGATGCAAGAAGAAGAGCCTTGGCATCTCTTCTTGTTGTTCTTCAGCGGTATTCTCTTCATCGTTTAACATAAAAAACTACGCTTCATCTTTTGGCTCTTGAAAGCCATCTCGACTAATTCCCATAACTCTTGTGGGGTAAATAAAGCTCTCATAGTTATTGACCGATGATCTAATTTTTTCCATTGAATTGTGGGAGATGGACACTTCCCAAACTCATACTGTGCTAGAACCGGCCATTGCACTTCTAACTATGATTTAAAAAACACTTATTTTGTGTATAAAAATAGCTCAACGTGCCCAGCAGTAACACAACAAATTTTATAGAAATACCTTAAATTCTTTGTAGGTACAGGTCTTCTAACTGCTGGAGGGAAGCTACGCAACAAAGGGTCGTTCCCTTCGACATTTCGGCCTTCAAATATGCTTTGGATTGGCTACGATACCATGTTGGAATTTTACGAATTCGAAAACAATAAGAAGCTGCCCTCTTCAACACGAAATAATTCAAAAAAATTCTTAGGACGAGTTCAACTCGAGAAAAATTTATGTTCAATATATAAAAAAGCTATTACGGACTTCCTCAAAAGAGGGATTTACAAACAAATTAAGTACACTACAAACAGGTTCGAAATATCACTCTGTCATTCACAAATGACTTATAAATATTTTCCTAAAAATATTCAATAACGGAATACTCTTTGTTTTTCTCAAAACATACACTACTGTTGTGTATTAAAAAAAAAAACTACTGCTCATGTTTTACAATACGCTACGTGTATTGAAAACATTACAAACAATATGGCTGCGTACTGTGTATTAACCAAAAAATATCTCGGAAAATATCTCGGTATTCATTTTAATGCCATTCATTGACATTCAACCACAAAAAATATCACCGCTTGAAATATTTATGGCTCGTCATACATCGTACCGCTTCAATTCTCATTGATGGAAAATTGACTTTCCGGCAACTAGCATTCTTATAATAACACGCCTTTATTTGTCTTGTGTAATTAAAACATTACGGTCTTTTCCCTTTTTATATTTACTATTTTATGTAATTAAAATAAACTTCACGGCTTTTTACAATGTCTTCGGGCAAATAAATATTAGGCAAATTAAAACAAATAACACTAAAACAAATGCCGTGATAAAAAAAAACATTTAAAACCAAATTTTGTTTTAAATACGTACGATAGGCAAATTAAAAATTAAACCCCGCAACCTTTATATGACATATAACATATGGCATATGAGTAGTATTATCTATGTGGGCCCCCGGCTGGGTGATGTCAGCAATCGGGGGGGTAAGGACCTCCGCCCAAATCTTTTCATCGACCCCCGCGGACACCTTTGTCCTCTTCCTTGCCGCTTGCGATATACGGCGATTGGAATTAATTCCAACAATCACTTTTAAGGTTTAAAGTTTGTGAACAATTTTGTGCGAGTATTTTATGTACATGATGATACATTGAAGCTCACGAGGTGATGCCGGTTCATTAGTTTTTAAGTTTCACTTATTTGTGATTGGCGGGAATATCATTGGGCCCAGATGTTATAAAGTTTAAAAATACGGGCACTTTGGAATATATCAAAAGTCGAATGTGCAAATTAAACTAGTCGTATAGTCGTATGTATATTATTACATATTATAAAACTACACTAACTAGTGCATGTATTGTTTCCTTTGCTCATTTGTAACATTCTTTTATTAAATGAAAATCCAGTGTGATATTGGGAAAGGATATAAAGTCTATTTGTTTGGTTGCAAATCTAGGCATGATCTCTCGGAAAGGATGCTAAAGTCTATTTGTTTGGTTGTAATAGTAGGGGAATTTTAAATTATGATGCATTTTGGGATTTTCGAAAACAATCTTAAAAGTAAATAAGAGTATTTGTTTTTATGTGAAAAATAATCAATACTAATGATTGAATGTTTGAACATATTCATAAATTTAATAATTAAATACATTTAAATACAACAAAAGAGAAGTAAAGGAAGTAATTAGTTGACTAGGGCATACATAATTTTGGATGAAACATTAGCGCTAACATCATGGTTTGTTACAAAAGGTAAGAGTTTATTGAAATGTGTTTACGTACATTTCATTCCATCTCTAGCTTATGAGACCAAATAAGAATAAGAAATAATAAAAAAAGGCATGCACACACAAAACAAATAATTTGTTTTTTACAATATACAATCACGAATACATATCAATATTTATAGTGCTGCGTGAGATCCAACCACTTCTAAGTATGAATAGAGGTTGAGATATTACATCGACATCCACCTACAAATGTTGCGACTAATTCTATTATGGAAGAATTATCTTCCAACACTCCCCCCTTAATTCTTACATACATGTTATAACACATATTATAAAAAAATGATCTTCATCTCAACGGTCTTTATAGCAACTCTACCCACTTTGTTGTCATACGAGACTCCGCTCTTTCTCTCTCCACATCTTAAACTTACCTTAAGACTCATTTAAAGTACACACCAGCAAGCCATCAATAATGAACTTTGCAAGATCAACAATATTGACAACTCGACTCGACGGGGCTTCCATGATAAGAGCTACAGTGATGAACCATCCTATGGACCAATCACCATGCGCGGGCATATTTAGCTTTCGCTATCCATTAGTGGCTAGGAAAGGGTTTGAATACTAAATGTGTTCAAGAGTTGATCTAACAACTTCGACACACTTCACACAAATGGATCTCATCATATTTGTAGTTGATGCTCTTGAAGCCGAAGCACAACAAGAGCCATCAACGTATAACATATTCACACAATCAAATTAACCATTTGTTCTCTCGGTGTCGAGCGTCAAGAATGACTAATGTAATTATGTTCTTTATTCGATATTTGGTTTTGCACCTTACAAATACAAAATTAAAAAAATACACAAATTTTACAACAAAATCAATAACTATATCCTCCAGTGAAATCTCTTTCCACTTGCAAAGTGAAACATGAACCATGAGGAGCTCTTCACCTTTTGGAATTTGAATGCCTTGGATCCTAAAGAAATTTTCTCCACTCTTCCAATTCAACATTGCTTGGATATTATTTGAGTAGCTAAGTCGTAATATGTGGCTTAGTTTATTCTTGCTTGTTCTAATTTTCTTTAGTGATACGATTTTCCATTTTCTTAACATGATCGTGCATTATGTTAACTTTTAGTGTCGTTGTGGTAGTTTTATATTTACACTTTGAACCATTGCAAGGAAGAAGTAGGTAGACGGGACCATTGTAATATATTTCATGTCACGTAATGAGGGGCCTTTTAAGGGTATTCGATATGATCATCATAATAAGATAAGTGATCATGATAGTGATATTTGACGAGGCATTTTTATAGAGACTTTCCGGAAGTCCATGGCATCATTGTAACCTAATCCCTCTAATACACGAAATACTAAATCTTTTGTCCTCTCACCAAGAGGCATCCAATAATAAAAACATCTCCTTCTCCTTCTTACTCGAGTCTCATAACTCATGACAACACTCTTTATTATATCGTTTGGCCGGGGAATCTTGAAATTTTCCAGCCCGGGCTCCCAGCACGTACATTGTCCACCTTTCTAGGTAGTTTGTGCATAAAAACTTGCAAACATATGATAAAAAACGAATGTAGTGCAAAAAAATATATTTTCTTTGAACTTTTTTCTCAACGCATATGGCAAAAACACACGGGGAATAAATATAGACATAAAATAAATTTACTCACACGACGAAAACTAAAAACATTCTTACACTCTCCTATTTTAGTATAAAACGAAAAAATCGGACCTCTTCCATCTTCTTGGGCTCTTGCATGGGGATTCAAGCCCATAGAGGCTATGATGCCATGATAAAAAAAACGGAAATTGTGCATTACACAATATACAATCACATGAATACATCTCAATATTTATGGTGTTGGTGAGATCTAGCCACTTCTAAATATGAATGGAGAGATTCAGGATATTCTCTCAATATCCATGTACAAATACATAACTTCATTCTAAGATGTGTATGGAAGAATTGTCTTCCAACATAATATATACAATATAAACAAAATAAAATAAAAATTATAAGTAATAAACTATTTATTTAACTTTAAGTTTATACGCATCCTAATTTAGGGAAAAATAATAATCTAGGTATCATTTCTATATCAAAAAAAATATACTTTTAGAAAAATCACTGTAAAATTCATATGTAATAAAATATCTAATATAAAATTTTATTGTGTAACAAAATAAGAGATTTAGTTACACAAAAGCTTAATTGTGAGTGTAAAGATTCCATAATTATTATTATTATTTTTTTTAAAGTTTTGATTAAAATTATAAAGAGAAAATAAAAATCTCTTATTTGTTGAGTTTTAGACTTAGAATTTTATTATTTATATTGCATCATGATTTAAATTGAATTGTGAAAATATATAATATAGATAAGGTATGTGGAGGAAAATGATTAAACTAAGTCCATTCAATAATAAAAGTGGGCAATCACCCATTAGGACGGCTACGCTTGGATGAAGATGGCGATGAAATTGTACGTGGAATTTGATGTGCCTCCACGTGCCACATGGGAGAATTAATATGTTTAACGATGCATCGTATGAAACCACACTTTTAAGATTTAATTCCGATCGGATAACTTCAAAGGTTAATCGAAGACTTCGAAATGAGAGGGAGTGTACGGTGAGGAAATTAATCGAGGTTTGTATGTCACGACTCCAAGGTCTGGCTAGGGATGGAAAATGATAGACTTTGCGTTGATTCCAACTAGGAGGAAGGCCTTCACACGCCCAAAAGCATGGCCATGGGATCTAGGGGCTTGTTTGTGTAGCTAGAAATATGAATTCTCCAATGAATTGTAGCAGTACCTTGGGTTTTGGGGATTGCTTGGGGCCTCTTGGTTTGGATTTGTAACTTCCTCGAAGAAGTGACATTTTCTTCACATTAATAGCAATTATGTCCACCTAGCGAGTTCTAGGTTTGGCGAGGCTTCTGGGACTCTGAGCCTTCGCTACAACATCTAGCTCCTACTCAACACCTTCCACGACAAGAGTTTGGGTATTGATCGGCCTAAAGGATACGGAACCCCATTGGGATAAAACGGGTAATGGTATTGGCAACAAAAATTCTGTTTTTATTTTGCAAATTTCACCTTGTGTTTTCATTGGTTCTTCTTTCTAGTGAGGTGGAATGCCACTATTGGGGGAGGTCGGTGGTTGCGGTGTTGGTTTCATGACACAGCGGAAGGGACGTGCTCATAGGGGTGGTGTCGTCTAGCGGATGATGCGATCCTCATCATCACGGGGGAGCTACACCCGATTTTGAGTCTGCAACCCTGGCACTCGAGAAGAAGGATATTAGCTGTGTCACCGGTTCGCTCCAGGCCAAGTGGAAGCCCCCAACCTCCCTGGTGTCTGTTGTGGCCTAATTGGCTGTGTTAGGATCAATATTTACACGTTGTGGGAACGGAAGCTATGCTAATAAGTGAATTGGTAGCTTATATTAATGACCTCCAACACATGCGAGAATAGAGATCATGACTGGGTGGAAAGTCTTCATCGATAGCCTGAGGCCTTAGTGACCATCTTGGCTCATGGAGGTGAGGGTGGAACACATGAATTACCACATGCATGAATAGGTTACTCTGCTTTATGCCTACAACATTCCCTCCAAATCCACCCCCTTAATGTGGATTATTATAGTTGTAATTTTGTTTGTTTTTGGTTATGTAAACGCTTGCTTGCAAGCCGATTTAAAATAACCAGCCTTTTGATTGTCTTCCTTTCTGCGGGATTCATTCTTTTTAGAGGCAAGACATGACCCAACTTCTAAGCACGAAGACGTAATTTGTATCTCATGATATTGTACTAATATAATGATTGTTTCTTAAACCAACAAAAAAACAATAATATGAAAATGAGCAAGGGAAAAATATATGAAAAAAATAAGCAAAGGAGAAATCTGTACGGTGTTGTTTCTTTTAACATTTTTTTTAATTTTCATAGTTATTAAAAAGCACGAAAGATAATGACACTTTATATATATATATATATATATATATATATATATTGTGGAAAAATCCATAAATTTGGAGAAAAAAAAAAAAAATTAGACGTTTTTCTTTATTTTAAAAATTTTCAAACAAATTTAATTCCAAAAGTGATTTTAAACCAAATAAAATTAGTCATCACTAATCAAAAATTTAAAATTCAAATATTCAAAATCTAATTTCCAATTTCTAAAAAAATAAGTTTTAATATTTAATTTTTGCCAAAACCTTAATAAAATTTGAAATAATTTTTAAAAATTTAAAAATTAATTAAAAGTCAAGGCATTTTGACCCAACTTCCTTAGATATATAAAATGAAAAAAAAAATTAAGGTATTTTTTTAAACTAATTTTTTTTTAAAGAAATCCAAATAAATTCTCTTAAAATAGAATCTATCTACATATCTTCTAATATTTTCTACTAAAATAAGGTTGTTACATATAGATATGTTCTTTCTTGTAAATTTATTCATTTTTTTATGATCTTTAAAGCATTGAAATTCTAATAATTAAAGAATGCATCACGAAAAAATCCAATTATTACATTAAAGGTTGATGTAATCAAAATAAGATGGGATTATAAGATAATTGTGATAACTCAAATACGCCTAAACTAGTTGTAAAACCACAATTTAGTCTTCTAAATTATGAACAAACAAACCAACTAAAAAAATAAGAAATACTTCAATGCACTTCACATCTAAGTAAATACGAAAATCACCATACCATTATGAAAATACCACAAAATTGTACTATTTAAAGAAACATCAAATCATGTTAAAACTACCATAAATATATCTAACATTAAATTCTATGTCAAAACAACTCAAATAAACAATTAAATATTTTTAAATATCAAATAATATAAATAGAAAAGAAGCTCTAAGTACACATTTTACCATATTTTACCATAAACTAGTTTGTTGTTTTAAAGAACATGATTTCAAAAGTTTATTATAGTACCATGATCATGTGTCATTTTTATTATGTATCATATGAATATTGATGATAATAAATAGTCTATGCCATGACATAGACTTAGCTCCTTATGTAATGACTACGTCTTTTTGGTATAACTATATCACTTTTGAAGATTCGAAGATACATAGTAATTTATCTTTATTTGTATGACAAAACGAACGTAAAATAAAATATACTTGTTTAACATCATCATCATTATCACCATTCAATATAAATTTTTAACAAAGGCTAATAACAATTTTCGTAATTCAATTCATAATATTCTAACTCCAAAATAATTTAAATAACAATCATTTAATATTAAGAAAAGAAATATAATATTAATTAATTAATTAATTAAAAAAATTGTAAAACTTTATAAAGTATAGTATCGACTTAAAAAGTGGCTAAATATCAAATATGGATAAGTTGCATGATAGAATTCATGGAAGCAACAAGAAAATCTTAACAATTTGTGGAATTTCCTTGGTTTTAAGAGGTAGAGGAAGTGAGGATAATATGAAAAAATTGTATATGCATTTCATAAACCGGTTATCCATCTCTATTCAAAAAAAGTGAATGCAAATGCCACCAGTCAACTATAAAAACAATAAATGGATGGAATTTAGAGATACCGGTAAACAGCAAAACTCTTCCCTAGTGGGGAAAATGCACATGTGAACTGAGACAATATTGTTGAAATCAACAATGTTGCCAAAGAAGAAGTGGAGCTAGTGGGGACAACGCGATTTTGGAGGAGGAGTCTTTGCATGGAAGTAGCATCATAAATGAGTGGGGCCAAGGGTGAGGAAGCTCACCAAGGATATAAGGAAAGGATGGGACCCATGAGGAAGCGATCGAGAATATTGTTTATGGTTGAGTCTTGACTTCTTGCATGCTTCAGTGTTAGATGAGTTTGATGTATTGTTTAGTACAAGGGCATTTCTAGCGGGAACCCCCGCACTCTGTGGAGGACTTGAGGGGCCATCTAGGAGGGTTATTATGAGCTTCCATTCAACATCCGGCATTGTTCCAAGAAACCGTCTTCATCCACGATGCGGTCTCCTTGAGGAACTACGTTATTTCGTAGGGTGTTACGGTGGAGGGTTGAGAAACACGTTTGAGAGCTGGTTCCTAGTGAAAGGGCAACCTTTCACTTGAAAGCTGGAGGGGGTGCCAACCATATTTTTATTATTTCAGCCATGTTCGGTGAAACGAGTTGTACGACAGTTTAGCCACGGAGTTGGCAATGCTGTGCTTTTTTCATCTTGTGTTTTTCGAAAACCCTTGGGGTTGTCTTAGGATTTTTGTTTGAGAGACTAGTTCTCCATTTTTAGCTCCTTTTGAAGTATTATGTCGGTAGATCCATTGTTTCCATTTTCCTATAGCGGTAACCTGTTTGGGACTACGTTTTATGCATGTGTTACGACATTTATGTATTCTTGACATCATTTGGGATTCTATTGTATATATGGGCTTTGGAGGCTTGTTTGCATAGTTTGAGTGATTTGTTCCTCAAAACATTGTATATTTTTCTGCTATAATACATAATATAATGGATCTATGATTTTCTCATGTGTTTTGCATTATTATTTTCCATACATTTTCAGTTTGGTGTTCAATATTTTTGTCTTTCCTAATTTGGGTATACAGTGGTATGGAAGCTCTAATATTGGCTCGACTTGTGGGGCAATACATCTATAACGATGGAGAGAAAGAGATCCCAAACTTCTTCTTCGGACCATGCCGCAACATTGCAAAAGATATCAAGGAGATGATATTAGAAAACGAGAAGGAATCCCCTAGAGTTTTTCATCACGGAAAAGCTTTGGCACTTCATTCATGGTGTGAGTAACCAATAGTATAGCCTTCCTCACAACGCTCACAGTACACATTCCTATCATTGGAAGGTCGGGTGGAGGGGCCATTGAGGGAAGAAACCCTTGGTGACCATTTTTGTCAGAATAGATCTCAATCTCGGAAGGTTCAAGGAGCATTTGAACATTCAAGAGTTATAACGAAGGATCAAGGATGGTAGGAGATCTTCCAATCACCATAAAAGTGGGGGTAAATGTAGAACCAAGACCTACGGTGCTATGAGAAGATTATTTTCCCTCTTATGATGGATCACCCAAGTGCACAACTAAGGCTTAGGTGAAAGTTGGATACTTATTTCCAACTCAACATAGTTCCGAGGAAGCGATAGAGCTGTCAAAAATAGTAGCAACACATACACCTAGAGGACAAAACCGCAGAATAGTGGTTTCATGGCCTATCTACACTCATGCTAGTGTCAATCATGTCGAGAATTTCTCCCGGAGGTTGGTGGAAAATTTGATCCCCAAGAATCGAGGAAAGCACATTTTTGACAAGGCTAACCAGCTCAAGAAAATAAGAGATCTAGAGACTTATATCTGCGAGTTTCTAAAGCTTTCATTCATGGTATATGACCTCACTGTGGCTTTGTTGAAGAGTGTGCCGGGTTCATTGATGGGATGGTTAGTTGTTGCATGCTTTGGTGAAATCACTAGGCCAACTACACTCCCAAGAAGCGATAGAGAGTGCTGAGACCTACGGCATTTTTTTTCCCAAGGCAAAATCCCTTTCGGCGGAAGTTCTCCTCTCAAGCAAAGGAGGATCATGAGAATAAATCCCTTGATGATAATTCCTGGGAGATGCGGGAGATGGGCATGTTTCACTTTTGAAAACCATGGTGCAAACCACCAATGTGTTGTGGGGAAGGCACATTGTATTAAGATATCTTATGATGAGGAGAAGGATACTGACCTTTGTACCGAGAAGGAGGTTGCACCTGGCAGGAGATGAAGTGGAGAATTTGCTCAATGAGAGGGACTCTTGTAGCTTTGCGGGGTTCCCAAGTATCCGTTAATATTTAGAGGCACTATTCTAGGACAAAAAGTGTCGGTATTGGTAAACGGTGGAGCTACTCATAACTTTATTGATACTCGGTTGGTGTGAAGGAGGGGCATTCACATAGAATATTTTTGAGGGTTTATCGGTTTTGGTTCCGGGGCTAGAACCATGTCTTTTGTACCGGATATATTCGACGTGTACATCACTACGAGAACCTGCACATTGACGGACCACTTCTTTGTGATTGATATTCCGGAACACCAATGTGATATTGGTGTCGAGTGATTTAATCACCTTAGGGAAGGATTACCATAGACTGGGAAACATTAGAGATGGAATGGACGAGAGGGTGATGAAGCATCAGAAAATCAAGAGCATGCACACCTATCCACCCCGGATTGTCTCACCACACGGATGGAGGCTGATTTGCACAAAGGGGACATAGAGTGGGAAGTACAGCGCCAGATATGGGAAGAAAGGGGCAAAGATGGGTACATCTAGATGTGCAATATGTTTGGATTGATATTATACATTATTTGGAGATATTCCACCCGGCTTATACGACCAAGGGTTTGAGCACACTATTGAGTTGGAGCAAGGGATCCCAGCGGTAATCACCACACCCTCGAGGCATCCCAAAGACCTACGGGGGATGAGATTGAAAAGTCCATTCGGGAGCTTGCGGCCTTGACATTCACCTAGCACCCGGTCCTTTTCCTCATCGGTTTTTTGGTGAAGAAGAAGGATGGCACATTGAGGATGTCCGTTGATTATAGGGCCTTGAACAAAAAGACAATGAAGAATGAGCACCCAATTCCCGAGTTTATGAATTGATGGATGAACTAAGAGGGTCCAAGTATTTTTCCAAGATTGATTTGAGATCGGGATATCATCAAATTGGAAGTGAGGGATCGAAGACATCCCCAAGACAACGTGCAGTGCCACTATGGCCATTTTGAGTTCTTGGTGATGCGCTTTTGTGCTGTCAATGTCCGACAACATTCCAATATTACATGAACCACATTTTTTGTTGTCACTTGAGAAATTCTGTGTTGGTCTTCTATGATGACATTCTTGCTTTACAATGCACATGGGAGGAGCATACGTAACATATTGAGGCAGTATTGTGCATTCTTTAAGAGAAGTAATTCTATGCTAAGCTCTCCAAGTGTGAGTTTGGGCTCACGGAAGATGCTCCTATTTGGAGCCACATCATTGGAGTATATGGAGTGATAGTTCATGAAGAGAATATTTGTGCTATTAGATATTGGCACGAGGGCCCAAATAATGTCATAAAACTTCGGGGGTTTGTAGGTATATTGTACCTAAACACGAAAGTTTTAAAGAAGGTTCTCTAAACTAGCAACACCATTTCCATATCTAATTAAGAAGGGAGAAGAAGCTTTTGGTTGGATAGCTGACACATAGAGCTTTGATAAGCTCAAGGAGGTGATGAGTAGTTCCCCGAGTATTGGTTCTACTATATTTTACCCAACCCTTTGCATTGGAATGTGATGCTTCGGGGGGAGGGCATTGGAGTGTTGATGCAAGGGGGACACCCCATATCTTTTGAGAGTAATTTTAACACATAGAAACTTTATCCGATATATGATAAGGAGATATTGCGTGTATGCATGCCTTAATAAAGTTCTAGAAATATTTGGTGGGCGCTGTTCAAGTAAAGATTGATCACAATAGTCTTCGGTTCACTGTGAGAAGAAAACGACCTGGGGAGAGAAGCGGGTAGAAATGGGTCGATAATATCCAAGCATGTGATTTTGACATAGAAAATGTGTTAAGTGGAGAAAATAAATGTAGTGGCATATTCCTATCTCGGAACGGCCATTGTTGTTCTTGACGATTATGGATATAGATTGAAGGCTTAGTCGCCATTGGAATATTCAAAAAGCTTTGCACGTGGGGTCCTAGATGAGCGAGGTGGTGATGAGGTATAGAGTGATGGATGAGGTCATCTATTACGAGATCGGGTCTTCTTGTGCTAGATATTCTAAGCTCAAGAAGAAGAATATTTTAACGAAACATCACATTACCCGCACACGGGAATCGGGGATTCTCCAAGACGTCTTGGCCTAATGGGATAGATTCTCCTTCGGAAGGGTCCCAAGGAGGATGTGCTCCGACACATCCGGTGCGACAATTTTCCGGCAAAACAAAGCGAGAGAAAAACCATCCCGCATGATTTTCATCCACTCCCTATTCCGGATAGGAAGTGGGAAAGCATTACCATGGACTTCATCGTTGGTCTACCTATGGTTCGAGTAAGGATTGTGTCTGTAGTTGTTGATCAACTAAAAAATTATTTACATTTGTTGTTGTTGTATACAATATACTACTTCACAAGTGGGCACGAGATATTCTTTAGAGATGTATTTAGACTCCATGTACTCTTCAAAAAACCATAATCGATGATTGGGATAAGCTGCTTCATGGGTGGCTTTAGCGAGTTTTTGACTAGTAGGTACGAGTTGACACCAAGTACCATATATCACCCATAAACCAATGGACGGAGCAGAGATAGTAAACAATTGGTTGAGCTACTTGTGAAACTATGTTTGGGCAACGAGAGAGCATGGTTGCAACTGTGAGGATCACGATACCAGGGGTATTGCTACAACACAACCTTTCATATGTCTATTGGCATGACCCCATTTCAATATCTTTATGGGTATGATGCTCTGTCATTTTTTGATGTTATGTTTGAAAAGGCTTCTAGAGAAAAGGAGTGGATTCGGGAGATTCGGGACATATAAAGACTCAAAGACAACATTTCTACATCACAAAACCAATAAAGAGGTTGTGTGCGGACAAATGTGGTCGGACAGAAAGGCGGTTTGAGGTGGATGATTTTCTCTGTCTTCGTATTTAGCCATGTGAGCGGGCCCGCCGCTTAAGGAGAAGGGGGTGGGGAATCTTAAACCTGTTCTGGGCCATACGGTGTGGTCTGTCATGTTGGGAAGTAGCATATGAGTTGGAGCTTCCTATTGAAGTAAGATCCACAATATTTTCATGTCTCATGGCTCAAAAGGCCATTGGATAGCATGTGATTGCCACTATGTATATCCCCTGATGATGGGGGCCATCGGTTTTCAACCGGAGGAGGTATCTTGAATGCTACGAGAGAGACGATAAGGAGCATGGTGATTAGAGAGCATACGATTCGATGGAAAAAAATCTACCTCATGAGGATGCCACTTGGGAATGAGGAAATATTTTCCAACATCTTTCTCTCTTGAAATACTTGAGGAAAAGAAAAATTTGGGAGGAAAGTGCTTAATATTCCCAATTAGATTCTAGCTAGTTGGAATATTATATGTTATTTATATTCATAGTACAAGTGAATAAGTGGGAGTAGAGACCCTTAAATCTCTTTAGTAGGAATAAACCACCTCCAATATGGATGTGAATCAATTTAGATAGTAAAAATAAAGCCACCTTGTGTGTGAAGAAAATGCATGTAAGATGGGTCAATATTGACCAAATCAATAGCGCCCGCAAAGGAACGGAAGGTGGAGCTAGTGGGGACAGCACGGTTTTGGAGGAGGGTCTTTGCATGGAATTGGCATCATAAATAGGTGGGGCTAAGGGTGAGGAAGCTCACCAAGGATATAAGGAAAGGGATGGCGGCCATGAGAAGAATTCATAACATTTTTGTGTTTTGGGTCTTGTGACTTCTTGCATGCTTCGATTGTTGGGCGGAAGGTTTGTTGTCTTGTTTAGTACAAGGGCATTTCAGAAGTGGGAATCATATTGTACCTTGGAGGACTTGAGAGGCCATCTAGGAAGGTTATTCGCTTCATTTCCTGTCCGAAATTGTTCCAAACGGTCATATTTAGCCACGGTGCTATCTCCTTGAGGAAGCTGCGTTATTTTGAAGGGTGTTGTAGTGGAGGTTGAGAAACACTGTTTGTAGACATTAGTTTCCTAGTGAAAGGGCATCCTTTCACCTCGAAGATAGGGAGGAGAAGTTTCAGCCATGTCTTTTCTTTGAAAGCCATATTCAAAAATTAGAGCTTTAGTGATACATCATGATTCAGCCACGAGTTGCGGTCTACGCTTTTTGCATCTTGTGTTTTTCGAAAACCCTTTCGGGTTATCTTAGAGAATTGTATTTGAGAGATTAGTTCTCCATTTTTGACTCCTTTTAAGTATTATATCGGTAGATCCATTTGTTTCCATTTTCCTGCTTAACGATAACCTCTAACGGGATTTAACGACTGTCATGTGATAAAACATTTATTTTTGTGTTACAACATCATTTTGGATTCTAGTGTATTTGGGATTTGGATGCTTGTTTTCCTAGTTTTGAGTGATTTTTTTCCTCAACACATTGTATATTTATATAATACATAATCTAATGGATCTATGATTTTCTCATGTGTTTTGCATCATTATTTGTTGTACATTTCAGTTTGGTGTTCAATATTGTTGTCTTTCCAAATTTGGAATATTACATAAATATATTAGTTCTTTTCATCATTAAAGCTGAAAAATTATTCGAGACTCATATTGGGTGGAAATATGGACAATAGAATACCTATAATGTATCATTTCAATATTTGGTCTTGGGTCATTTCTTGCAGAGCGATGCTTGATTATTGTATCTTTATTATCAACGAGAATTGGAGTATCAGAAGTTGTATTTGCATCCACTTGTAAAGATATTTGGTTGAAAGACTTCTTCATCGGTACAAGAAAAAAAAAAGGATTCTATGGTGATTAAATGCGACAGCAAAGTTATATAAATTGGAAAATAATCTGTATTTTCACTAAAATACAACATATAGATAATCAATTTCATTTTGTTAGAGAAAAGGTTCGATCTGTTATCACTTAGGCCCGGAACCAATTGGGTTTTCAGCGACAACTAGCACACCTATTTCAAACCAATTTATGTTGGAAGTTACCCTTCCAATCGGAGAGGGATCTCTCAAAGGAAAAATGAAATACTCGAAGATAAAACTTATATTCTAGATGGCTAAAATTTTTTATAGTTTATGTGAATTTTGCGGTGGAATAGTATGTGTAGGCTACCATTAGGCATGGATTCAACTAAAAGAATTGGTCTTTTGGTAGATGCATTCATACAAGGTGAATAAAATTAGATTTAAAACATAACTTTTAGTCTTTTACAGCAAAACCTAGCATATGACGGAAATTGGAGCATAAAATTATGAATTCCAAGTGATCGTTATACCATGAATTTGATGACAACATACAAATTGAAAGAAAAAATACATAAAAGCCAACGAAATTTGGAAGGTTTGAAAGATAACTATTGTAAACATTATATTATCTAGATAGAGAAAAATTATAGAATAATCTCCTCATAACATTCCATCAACCCATAATAACATTCATCTCCTTTCAAAGTATAAAAAAACTCCCTCCTTTATAGGTGGAGTATCTTTTACAATGATATATACAATTAGACTTCGATACCTTGACCTAGAATCTTATTCAAACATGATTACATCACATTGATTTTTAATAGGGTTATTTTCTATTTTGATAAGAGTTGGTATTCAAAAAAGGATTATATCACCATTAATAACTCCAAAAAAACTCAACAAACCATACTTGTCATATTTATCAATAAGAAAGCTGACATCTTTGAGGTGTTGTTTGGTTAATGACGGAAGTTAAGCCCTCATGAACACGAATTGAGATGGTAAGGCTATATCGATGAGTTGTCATCATTGTTCCTTGATGGGTTGTAAACACACTGAAGGTTGGTATTGATTTATCTCCTTGAAAAAGTGGCATAATAATATGTATACTCTTGTCTATGATTCATCCAATTCCTTACCATTGGCTACCCAAAATCATCAAAATCTCCTAACACTGCGTAAAAAATAGAGTAATAGCATACTTTAATAGCCGAACTTTCGGCCAACAGGTATGTAGAATTCACCTTTTGCATAATCGTTAATATTTCTCATTGTTCTAGGTTCTTCCTTGATGCTAACAGGGAAACATATGCCTTGGGCCATATTTTTAAACATTTTGTTGATGTTCACCCTCATGGAAAGCTACAACACTTTCATAGCGATTTTTTTCTTTAAACTAGGGGTTACTCACGAAGTGCTTAGAACCGACATTTGCACTTTTCTTCTTTTCTTTCACCTCAGCTTGCTTGTATCATATCCAAATCACTTGTAAAATCCTATACATGCACATATAAAAAGAATACCCTAAGACATAATATAGCCCAAAAATGTGTAATCTTACCCTGTTATGAACGACATCATAATTAACGATAATGAATTTTGGGCCTCTTTTCAAAATTTCATCTTGTATCGTGTCTGTGTTTGTACTTCTAAGTCTTTCGGCTTGGTCCTCCAACATTCTCCTCTCTTCTTGCAACACACCTATTTATTTTATAGATGCTTCATCATGTCATGTGTGAGGGAAATTTCCTCTTTTGCATCTTCCCTAATCTATGTGCACTTCATTATAATAATCGAGTTCTTTAGATATGTCTTGCGTAGATTCCTCAAAAGTAAATTTTGATAAAAATTCTCTAGAAATGATAACAAAAAATTAGTATATCATAAAACAAAGATAGGTGATGTCTTGTTTACTGCAAATAGTGAAACCTACAGAAAAATACCTGAACCCTCGCATTGATGTGCATACTCAGAAGAATGCATCCATAGCCATAATAAACGGTGAGGAGAGGGAACATCAAGTATACGAGGACCTCTACCAACCTTCTGTGAAAAAATAGTGGGATAATCATTAATAAGTAACAACATAATATCTGAACAAATATGGTAACGATCCATTAAACGTTGACACGAGTTCAATTTTGTGCATAATAAGGTGCATATAAGACCCATTTTTATTTCGCCAAGCCTTATGTAGATAAATATTCATAATCACAACTTCTTCTTTTTATGAGTATCGATAATTGTGCATTCCTAAGTTGTTGTAGCGTCATGTATAAGATGGTTGAAGCAAAACTTCTCCCTTCGAAATGAAAGATAGTAAAGCCCATTGATGCACTCAAAATCACCTTTGATGTCATTTATATAAAATATTTCCAAAGTGAAATCGATACGAAATCCAGAACGTCCTCAAAGTAGTGTTCTTGGGGATGAGAACGAGAAATGTGGGGGGTTAAAAGCTCCAATAGTATGACATAAGGTGGGTTTATTCAACAATCTCCACGAGCTACTTTGTCTCATTAGATAAAATAAATGAATAAAAACTCAATACAACATCCTTTTTTGATTTAAGGATCAAAATGATTTACGCTAAACTCAAATCGTCGGTAAAAAGACATCATTAGTTATTCATCGAACATTTGTGGGTAGGTGCTAATGCCGGTTGAGAGTCATATAGTCAACATATTCTCCTGACATAGAAGGTTTCACAAAGTGTTTAAGGGCCTCTCTTTGTATGTCGAGGTGAATTTTAATCACAATATCATCTTCAATGTTGCTAAAATAACATACGATTGTCTCTGTGTTGGTGTACCTATGGAAAAAATTAGTGTTTCCATCCTCTTCAAAACCAAATCGCTATGCTCTTGAACCTCCAGTGACCTCCTGCCTTTAGAATATTCTTCTTCATGTCTTCCAAATATAACAAGCGTACCAAATCTTGACACAACAATTACTTGTGTTCCGGCTAAATTCCCAAATAAATATACGTCACTCGTAATTCCTTTTAATTCAAAAATCAAGTTCCTCTTCTTCTCCCCTTTCCCATTTTCCTAGACCTACTCTTGATGCGGTGCAACATGTTGACATTTCTCGTATCGCCGAAACGCAAGTGGTTCCTTCAACTACATCCAGGAGTTGATTTAACGAAACCTAGGTAATCATCATCCTCCAACCATATCCTGATAAACTTGAAAAGATCCCAAAGGCGAGTTGTTCCTTTGTCCACATATCTCTTCTATTCTTATCACGGAGAATTTGATTTGTTTTAATTTCAATTATATTTTTCTTTAAGTTTTATATTATAATATTTTTAAAAAATTATAATAATTATATATTTTTAACATTGAAAGAAAAATATAAAAAAATTATATTTATTTTTAATTACTTTATATCTTTCTATTTTCTTAATAATTTATGTTAAGAAATATTTATTTATAGTGAGTAAGAATGAAGAATTTTGCATCTCCTTAAAGTAGGTTGGAATATCAACTAATTTGAGTAAGGGTGAGGGATTTTTACCTCTAGTTCACACTAGGTGGAATATCAACTAACTCACCAAACATAATGAAATAATTAAAACTAACCAAACATATATATTTATTATTTTTTGTGTTATAATGACTTCATGTTTGATTTTTGAAATCTAATTTATTTTTTTATTTTAAAAGGAATGCATATCGGCTCTAGCTTGAGCACAAACACACATAATCAGACATTTCCTTAATCTTGAGCTATAAATTATGTCTCTAAGAAAGATTATTAACTTAAATTATGAAAATAAACAAAAACGTCTCCATTAATACCTATAAGATGGTATGCATTTGTGATTGTTAAAGTTTTTTTCTTATAGGTCTCTACATTCTCAAAATATTCAACAGGGTTTCTCTTAGTGACTTTAAAGAGTTCTGTTGCATTGAGAGTTTCTTTTTGCCTTTATGGATGTAACTATTTTCTCTCACTTAATTATATGGTTTTAAATTAAAAATGTTTTGTTATTAATTATATACAGATTACTTATTAATATGATTTTGATGTGAACATTTTTAGACAAATAAATTTAGAGGAAAAAAATATAAAGAAATGTGCATTCTCTCTTCGAGACTAGTTCAACCAAAAGCATGCGATTTATTAGAATTAGAAATATGTTGAGGAGTTTGAACAACTTTTGTAAATAAAATCTATGAACTAAATAAAACTTATAATCTCAACATTACACAACAAATATTTAATAATAATATCATATGAAATAGTGTGTGTATGTCCATTGTTTAAGTCTCTCTTAATAGAAATTCACCCAAAATCATGTTTTTCCTTCATTTGGCTTACCATAGACCACTTGATGTAATTTGTCTTGATCATTAGTGATAGATAACCTTCCAACTTGAAGCATTACTTAAATATCAATCATATATAAGCATAAAAATCTTTCCACCCACACAAGTTTTTTTGTGATTCCATGTGCTCCTTGTGGTCACCCCATGTTGAGGTCGATTCCCTTATTATTAAGGATGTATAATAAGTCTAAGCATAGAAATGTTCCACCACACAAGTTTTTATGTGATTCCATGTGTATCCCTTGTGAGTCACCCCATTAAGTACGATTCTCCTTATTATTAAGGATGTATAATATGATCTATTCTATCAAGTGTGGGTGCTGAGGGCTTTGAGATGATGATTCCATGATATAAAAATTAGCTGATTTTCTCGAACACACCTTGGTTTTTCTTTTCTTTTTTTTCTATTGTGTTCTCAATCTTGTATTGCCTTGTTTATCATCTGGATTTATAGATTCCGCTTACACCTTCCTCATGATTAATTGGTATCAAAGAATTCTTCTTATCAAAAATTCAACTTGAACCCAAAAATGCTTAAGAAATGTTTTCTTGAAAAGGAATCATCAAAAGGATCAATGTTCCAAAGAGTCTAAAAATACGTTGATCTCACTTCCAAATTTTAATCCCAAGGACTTCCTCAACAAAACAATGTGATAACAATGTGATTTGTGCGGAGAATGTTACGCTGCAACTTGATGTTACTATCTAGTTGTGTGGAGTGTGAGCATGAATCAATATATATTATTGGAGGAATCACCATATCTATGAAATTTACATAATTTCTCAATACTTGCACCAGTTTTGATGTAATGGAAAATTTCTACTATATTAACGAGGATGTTGGAGAAGTACCACACCTCTATATAAAATCATCAATTTCCACTAAATATTCTAGCTATTAGCTAGTTACTGATTTTAAAAAATTTACCAACACGCAGAAGTTTCAAAACTGATCCCAGAGACACTTTGCAATCGTGATTGAAAACCTATACACATGCTCTTATCATGGCTCGAAGCAAGCAACGGATGTGATATGTCAGAATGCAGCATTCCAAGCTTGCTCGACAATTCTGATTCTTTAGTTCACAAGACTCGGATCTCCATTCTTGGGTTTAACTCAAATGAAAATCACGTTCATCAGCTATTTGAGTTTAATTCAATCTCGGCGATTGATACATCATACAACCATACATGATTTCGTAGGCTTAACGTAAAATAAGCTTTATTCGTTTTAGTCATCAGAAAAGTCAAATACTATTGCTTGTTGACGTAGGAAAATCAATTTTTGCTTCCGATTCTTTTTAAGCCATCACAATTCACATAAAGAATAAACCTGCACTAAAAATGATTTTGAAGAGGTGGTGAAACTGGGTGGAAACCAAGTCAACAAGGAGAATTCAAAAGAAACACTTGCTACACATTTTGTGTTATCTCTCTCCAACGTCGAACAACGCTCAACAACTCTTCACGTACTCTGGGATCAAACAACTCTTCCAACTCCTGGCGATCCATTGACTGTAAATTCACCAAAACGGTGTTGGCGTTTTCCTAGAGCAGTCCAACGTT
The DNA here is from genome assembly GCA_034641835.2 of Pinus albicaulis. NCBI lineage: Eukaryota > Viridiplantae > Streptophyta > Pinopsida > Pinales > Pinaceae > Pinus > Pinus albicaulis. The sequence continues at coordinate 124,402 of JAXQQM020085287.1, forward strand.
TCTTGAGTACACTAATACAGTGCGCGACTCTTCTGGAAACACAAGTGCAGCTCTCCTAACAAAAACCAATACCATAACAGGTTGGTGAATACACTGGTCCTGTAAAGAAACCAATAATGGAAACGATCACTTTAACGGACACTTGTACAATAGTCATTAATGGAAAGAATTTTCTGCAACATAGTTCACGGCTATACATGTAGTCTTGACAATAGTCGTGTTGGAATGAAGCTTCTGCAATATCGTTCACGGCTATACATATAGTGTTGACAATGCCTCCACACAACACTCATATACAACGACGCCTCCTTACTACTCAATCACCTCTTTGAAAACCCAGCAGTAGCCCTGGGCTAATTAAAGAGGGGACCCAAAATATAAGAAAGAAATGTGCAGCTATCTAGTAAGATAGATAAAATTAAGAAAGGGATAGAGAATATAGAAGAAAGGTATGTGCACTCTTTGGTGAGACTAGCTCTTTCACACAACTTAATTCGATATAAACTAAAAACATATATATTTTATAAGATTAGAAATATGTTGAAGAGTTTGAGCAACTGATTCATAAATAAGATTTAAGAATTAAATAAAATCCATAATCACAACAATACTCAACAAACCTTTAATAATAATACTGCATCTAATATCATCCCGAGAAGAGTTTGTATTTCTCCATTGTTAAATCAAACATTTAGATTATTGCAAATTGAACATTTAAATTTGAGAAAACTGGAATGAAGATACTAATCATGCTACATATTCAACTAAAAACATCAGTGGTCACTCAAACTAAGACAAAGAAATTTATGAGGAGAATCTTATAAAAAAAATTATGGAAAATCAGTGTGTGTTGAATTTTGAAATATAATCAAATTGAATACGGGGATCCAAAATCTAAAGTGAGAGACTAGTATTATTACACAGATCTTACCACTCTTAATATTTATGGTTGTGCAGTTCATCTTTATTTACTAGTTGTTTATATCTTATTTATGTTTTTTAATATTTTAAAATAGGTTATGGTTGTGTAGTTACATCTTTATTTACTAGTTGTTTATATCTCGCTTATTTTTTTAAATTTTTTTTTTAAAATATGTTTGGAAAATTTATTTTCTAATTAGTTTGATTTTTACTTAGAAAAATTTTAAATCAAGCTTTTATATATATATATATATATATATATATATATATATATATATATATTTATATATATAGATATATATATCCGTAAATTTAGACGAAGTTATAAATAAATAGTGAATCCATCAATTCAAACCATAGTAGTTTGAAAGTGGCATCTATCATCTTATCTGAAGTAAAGAGGTGATTTAAACTCTTAGGCTTACATTGATCGCAACTCTAGTGTAGAAATTCTTGCTAGCAAAGATATAAATATCCAATGTTTAATGCGGATATGATTAATGTAATATAGTTTGATCAACTATATTGCAAGAGAGTTAAATATGTTTATTTCAATAATCATGGAGACAAAAATATCTATTAATAATACAATAAAAAAGACACATGACAAGTATCAAGAGGAGTGAAGGAAATAGTTGAATCAATAGGTTGTTTGGTGGTTAGAAATCAATTAGAACAATGTTAATTGGAAGCAAAGAAGAAAAAATAGAAGGAACGAGTAGACATGAGTACTAATTTAGGTGACACTAATCTTAAAATGATTTATGACACTAATATTAAAGGAAAGAATTCTATAACCATGATGTTAGATGGCTAAGCTTAAGTTAGATATTGTATTGGAGGACTACAATCCCAAGAATTTTTTGAAGAAGTGGATGCTCTTTGGAAGCTACAACCTACAAAATTAGTTTAGTCAGCAATATCATGGTTATGCCTTCTAATGCCTATAACTCAATATTTTATTAATAAACGAGAAATATTCAATGAATTTAATTAAAATTTAGGTAAGATCTAAATATGGGAATAGATTTGAGATTTTTTAACAAATGCAAGAAGCAAATAAAAATATAACACAATTAAATCTGTATTCGAGTCATAGATACTAATAGATGATACTATGTTATTGATAAATTTTAAGATTTATTGATAGCGAAAATGTGTAATTAAATTTGTTAGTTCTTAGCACGATAATGCTACGGGATAGGTTCATGCCGATGAAATTTAATATTAGATGTATAGGATGCAAGTGAACTCCGAATTGGCTCAATGTTCTATATATATTATTGAGTCCATAGATGGAATAGATAAGAGAATTGTCAATGAAGTCAATTCATCCAAATAATAAATATTAAAAATCTCGTCCTTCATTTAAAAAATAAATTAGTGGCTAAAACTTACAAAAATAATCAATAGAGTGAAAACAGCAAGGATGAAGGATTTGGATGGAAGATTATTTTCTTTGGAGACACACCCAATAGTGCGAAAAGTGTCGACTTCTTTTGGATTCTAAGGCCTAGAAAATCAAAATTTTCAAGCCAAAGCTAAATATATCATAATATTAACATGTGGAATCAAGAAAGATGATAGAGATCTCATAAGGAGAAAGTTATGCTGAACACTAAAAATGGTAAATGGAGAGACTAGAAACATCAATTGGCTTGTAGGTCAGCGAATTAACAAATGAGAAAAAAAATATGGTAAATGAACATGTTATCGAGTCCATAAATTATATAGATATTGTTGAAAAGGTTTTCCCAAACTAGGTCCCTTCAGGTGTTACCAAGTTGCGACGGTATATCAAGTCCCAAAGCTAGGTACATCCATATCTCTATCTTTCTCTTATTGTAGGGTATACGAGTTTTTGTAGTTTTACTAACCAATCATTTTATACCTTCAACATATGTCCGAAAACCCTGAAGTAAAATGCCACTTATTTATTTGATTCACCTCCTTAGATCCATGCCAATAATTGTGTTTTGAGTCCCATTTATATTCTAGATTGTGTTGAGGTTTAATAATGTCAAAGAGGAAAATGCATGAGAATTTATTTGTCATGTTGATTCTTCTCCTCAATCGTTATGTCTTTGCCTCTTCATATATTTTTGAGGACTTTGCGCTATCTCACAAAGCCTTAATGGTTAAAAAAGAAATATACTCATTGGTTTCCTTAAAGAACTCCTTTAATGATGAGTTCTTATTCCTTTAATCAATGAGGGTTAATAATGCCTCAAAGGCTGCATGAGAATTTTATTTTTCATGTTAAAGTTTTCTTCATAGTCAATAGTCATGTGCTACCTCCCCATGCAATTTTTTAGGACTTCGTGTTATCGGCCAACCTTAATCGTTAAAACGACACTATGCTCATTGGACACCATGCAAAACAACTGATGAGTTCTTATTTCATGTGCATTTAAAAAAAAAAAAAAAAAATCTAGCTTAGCAAAAGGAAAAATACACCAATGGTCACCTTACTTTCTAGTTGCATCCTTTCACGAAGTTATTTTTACCATTGGGAGAAAAAAAACACAATATTATACTTTTAAAGCTACGAATTTTTATTCATTTCTTTTCCATTACGGATCTCATGTCTAATTCACATAATTTCGAGAGAATTCATCCCGATGATGCATCAACGAAGGGGACATCTAGGTCATATAGTTGTTATAGATTGTTCATTATCAAGATACAATGTAAACTTTTGGTTAGAACACAATTGTGTAGGTTTGTTGAATCGATAAAATTAGTGTTGCAACTATATACATTAAATAATTATTTACAACAAAATTAATAAGTATAAAACTCTTTACCTATAGGAATGCTTTCCTACAACCATAATGACAAAATATGATTAGAAAATACCGAGATCTGTCTGTGCGCTTGTTTATGTTGAGCCCAATTCAATAGGGGATTTACTTAACTACATCCCATATCATATTCAAATGTTTATGATTTAAACATAAACACAACACTAATTGATTGTTTATATGAAAAGGATGCAAGAAGCCCTTTCTGTCTCCTAAACTTTGTGAAGATGGATTTTTTTGGGTCCACAGACCACACTTACATTTAGAAATATAAATCCTAATCATCGCATGACAAATTTATAGCCTCGACGTACTTGTACTAATAATGTTTGGCTGAACGCTTATTTGATGGTGCCTAATCTCATTTATTGACCTAATTGATCAACTGATGTGAGTAAAACATCAATGGGACTGAAATATATATATAATATTAAATAAAAACCAATGTAGGTATGCTTTGAAATTTAACGAATTCTAGAAACAAAAAAAGGAACCACTTATTTGAAATGTTACGGGAACACGTATAAATATCGAGAGTTCGAGTGTTGGAGAATTAATCACAACCACCGTTTAATTTTAAAACCAAAAACCATACCATAGCTAAATATTTTGCAGGTTGTGGATTGAGTTTGGAAGGACAAGTTTTGAGCGATACATAGCCGATATAACAGCAGGTAAATTAATATAAAGTCAAATAGAAATTTAATGCATAGTTAGTAAGTGTATAGGAAAACATTTGAAAATCACGCAAGTGTTGTTTACTTAACAAAGAAGCTTTGTAAGTTCAAAAAGTCATGTTCACCATCACCTTATTATTAAATTTTTAATACGCAGATTAAGTTTCTTAGTGATCTACAAGTGGTCACAGTACCCTTAACGATAAATTTTACTTCGGTGATGTGCTAGAATTGCATTAATTAAAGCATTTAAGGAATATAAATGAACAACTCCATGCTATAAAGAGGAACATAACGCAGGCAACATAAGACATTGATAACGAGTTCGTATAGGAGGGACTACATCTCAGGACCTTGGTGTCGAATGGTATGAGCCTTGCATTAAGTGATACGGGGTAGAATATATACATGGAGCTTGGGAATGCAGTGGCCGGGGAAAAGATCAAATTTACACCTTCCTTAAGGCTGCCAGGTCACCAAATCAACCTAGAACTTTGAATTCTCTAACTTTCGCATATGAGCTCGGTTTGACAAACCGTTCACGTCATTATGATTAGGATGACAGATATTCAGCCTTAACTTGATTTGAGAGAAATCCAAACACTTTGATTTTTGATCTTCCATAAGCCTTGTTTGTCTGTGTGTCTATGGAGCCACGTGTATCTATCCTCCCCATTAAGGGCTTTTTTTAGTCCTAAAAAAATAATAAAAAATAATGCGTATCAGCACCAGGTACTATGTACGCTGCAAGCATCCTGAAAAGGTCACCCTTCCATCTCCTTCCACCTTTGTTCTTCGGAGCCTTAAGCGATGAGCTGACAACTGAATCATCTGCAAACACCTTAATGCAATATCCACTGCAAATACATGTGTTCAAATTGACGAACTATAACCCAAACATTCCCATACTTTCCATTAGTTTGCATAACATGTACGTGGTGAGTCGGCTTACATCAAAATGGGAATCAAAATCATTTATCATTACAAGACCATAACATCATCGTCACACTTTGAAGTGATGACAAACATCATCACTTTTACATAAAAAGAAAATGCATCACACGGCTCATAATAAGGCCCGAATATCATTGTTTCTTAAACAAGTGATGGAAAAACACATCATCACTTTTACGGATAAAAATGCAACATATGATTTACAAACACGACCATGAAAAGCTAACATATCTGAAAAAAAATCTAGAAAAACCCGTTGTTAGCAAAGTGAATGAGCCATTCCTCTATGGGGAGTTCACTTTTCGATTAGCTCTTTAGACTTCTTTACTGCATGGGCCGATTGCCATTTGAGGCCTTTGCTATGGATGGAGTCTCCAACATCTAGCTCTTTGATGGCTACTTCGGTCGCAATGGGTGCAAAAGTATTTCTCCTCCAAACCTGCTTAACTGATTTATTCCCTTGCTATGGAGAAGGCTTTCGATGCGTCATCCTCCTTCGTGTTTCCATCCTTTTCGAACACTTAGAAAAGACATGGTTATATAATACAATGACACTTTTTTACTACCCCGTGCACCATGATTCACAGTAGTAGTTATCAACATTCTTATAATCAAAATGCACTCTGGAATAATGAGACTTATTATACCTTCTCTGGTGATCTCTAGTGCGATCATAGTGATGGAAGCTTGCCTCGATACTTTTTTACAACATGCACGCCATGTGGAATGATGGTGAAGTGTTCCCATCAATCCTCTTCTCTAATGAGTTCAAGAGCTCTAGTTTCCTTTGATGTCCTTCGAAAATCCTTCTTCGGTGTACCCCAAACCTGCATAGCGAGGTATATGCACAACTTCCAACGGTTGGGTTGTGCCGCCAGCCATGAATGCCAAGTCCTCCTCCTTTGTACCCCATCTTGGTAGGGAACCTCATGTCGGTTCTGTAATGGATGTCTTCACACTTCAATGGAAATGATATCGAGGCAAAGATGAAACTAAAGAAAAAACAACACTTTTCACCTCAGTTGTCGATTTTGACATGGGTGAAGAAGGCTTCTCTAAGCCTTCACTACGGTCCACTTCATCCAAGGGCCTCTCTCGACATGGCTGAAGCTGCAATCACTAATTCTCCTCCTTATGTTCACCAGCAAAGTGCCTTCAATACATCATGATCTACTTGAAGACTTTCGTTGTTTCGTTCAATTATTCCCATGCCTTTGTCTAGCAGCTTTTTGAAAGCTGAAGCTAAAATCGATGTTTTTCCTCCTCTTCCTTTAGGGTGTATTCAGTTCGACGTTCTCTGCTTGCTTGTTTTCATAAGCCTCATACAACATGTCCGCTTTCTCGGACACACGAGCATGGTCTCGTACATGTCATTGACATCCTCCATTTCTCAACTCAACGAACGTTTAATAGTTCACACACCTACAATCCAATCAGCGAAGACCTGCTGATACCACTTGATCTGGGTAAATTTATCATGCCCTTAACACCGAGAAATTTTACTTCAGGCGATGTGTTATAATTTGCATTAATTAAGAGTTTAATGAACATAAATTAATAATTTGTATTTGTAAATAAGAGGAACATAAAAAACATGAGAAACATAAGACATTAATAACGGAGTTCATCTAGGAGGACTACATCTTGACCTAGGTGTCAAGATGGTGTAGGCCACTTCATTAAGTGTTGTAAGGATTGAGGGTAACTTGTGGATATTTTCTTTGTTGTACAAGTAAAATTCCCTCACACGGAGTGGCTAGACCTCTTTATGAAATGTTCCACTATGGAACTCTCATTCACAAAAGGACTCTTATCAATAGCAATAACTCACATAATAACTATGAGTATCCCACCAACATGGCAAAAAAAGGGATATAAAACAACATACATGTGACAATGAGTATACCACCAACATGGCATCAAAGTGATCTCCAAACGTAATACAAACCATGATAGAAAGTACGTCTGCATCGAAAAAACTAGATCCCACATCAAAAATCATGATTTGTGCAACACGATGCATCTCGGGAGACAAAGAAGTACATGAAATCAACGCATCATATACCTCATGTTGAAGATGACTAAAGAATGAGTTTCTACTGCTTTTGCTAGATCTGGAAATCACCTACACAATCATGGCATCGAAAGGTGTGAAAATCGGCCCCGCTCACGCAATGAATAATCACACTGCCTTCACTTCAAAAAGTGACCGGAAAATATAAAGCTCGGATGGAAAATGCGAATATGCCATCAGTTCATGACGTTGAATGGTACCAAAATGTTGTCAAAATTTTGAATTAGAAGCAAGTGAAAATTTGGAGCAAAAAAGGGATCTTTTAGGTTCCCTAGATTCCTCAAAGATGCTAATCCATGGGTGGGTGGAAATACGCAACTCAAAAGGAAAATCCGACCTCGCCATTGTGTTCCCTATGAAAAACGGTAAAAAACGATTGTAAACTTGACTATATTCGAACGGAAAAATTACCTCCTGGGAAAATTTCAAGGATCATAGTTCCGCTCTCCCTATTTCTAGGCCTACTCATGGTTCGCTTGTAATAAAAAAAATTCATGCCTTGATCTACGTGTACTCCTGTCTCGCCTACTTTCAGGTCGTTTTGCAAATAATGGGTTTTAGTAATATAAGTTGGGTGAAGTATTAAAGTAGCCTATTGGTCGAATGGTTGGAGATCCATTGTTTGGGGAGGGCTGCGGCGGATGAAAACCCTGCCCCCTCCTTTTAAAGTCGCAATCTCGTTTTTAAACCAACCACAAACAGCACATAAACCCGCGTGCTGTTTTTTAATCTATGTGTGGGGGGTTTGGCCTGGGTAAGGCGACACTGCCACTGCTTTCATTGGCTCCGTCATATTATTGGAGGCATGTGGGTTGGGCGGTGGGTTAACAACCCCCACTACTGTATTCAATATGGTGTAGCGTGGTTTGTGGGTTAGATGCAAGCGAGTTGACAACCACTGCCCCCACCATAATTCTATATATATATGTATAACCGGTGGGTTTTAGTAGCTCACGGTGGGGTTGCGACGCGTAAAATCTTAACATATTATTTTAATGTTGGTGGTTGTCATGGGTACGATGGGAGTAACGTGCGTGTCAAACTTTTAATAATTTAATTTGTTCTGTATGGTTTGGTTGGGGGGATGGGGGACATAGCCCACCCCTCCAATTTTTTTTTATATTTTCATTTATATTAACAAACCACATTTTTTAAATATGTAAAAAAATAAGCCGAAGGAGGAAAATTTACGGGGCCACAAATTTTCCGAGAATATAGCCCCAGGTTGCTAGAATCTAGTGATCGGGGAAAAGGTAGAATTTAACGCCTTCCTTAAGGCTACCCGGTCGCCCAAGTCAACCCAAAATGTTTACTTCTCCTAACTTTCGTATATAGGCTCGGTTTAATGGTATTTGCTTCTTGGCGGGGCCTATCGTCTTCAATACGAACTTGGTTAGGAAGAAATCAAACACTTTGATTTTTGAGCTTCTAATGCGGGGGCATTTTGAGTCTGCTTGACAATGTGAGAAAAATTGTCCACATGTTGTGGCTAGAAGGGCCTCGCGAGAATGTTCAAGGAAATGTGTCAACAAGGTGTCAATACATTGAGCATGGGTTACACTTAGGGTAGATAGGATTGGTCTAATAGTGAGGAAGTGAATGATTGGATTCATGTCGATCTTTGTTTAGTTTTTGTTCATAGAATTATAGTAATATTATGTAATTGAGCTTTTTGTGTTAAGAATAAAATGGTCCTCGAGGAGAAAGACAGAAGCATTACGTATAACAACCTATAAATGTAACCCACCCAATCTTGGGTGGAAGAGATTTTGCGATGAAGATTAAATTGAGAAGCATTTCTCTCTTGAATAAATTTTAGGCTCCTTGGCTTTATTTGTGTGTTATTGGTACCAAGAAGGACTCATTCCTTCGATTGAGAACTTCTGTGTCTAGCTTGAAAAGGAACCAGTGCTGTGTGAAATCTCCTTATTTCCCTCGTGTCTTTGAATTCATATTCTCCATGAATAAATTGAATGTGTTAGTACGTATAGAAAATGGGAAGAAGGTCGATTAGTGGACTATGTTGAAAAATCGAAATCATAGTTATGCTTTGTTTATACAAGGAATGTTGAACCTCTGTACGTAGGAGGGAATGCCATTGTTTTTTGTTGTTTGATTGAGCTGACCGGTAGAGTTGATTGTAATATCGAAAGCGGAGGAAATGCGTTGAAGAAATGAGCTAAGTTTCTTGTGAAATTCTGGGTTGAACAACTGTTCAATCATCGGATTGAAAACTAGCAGTTTTGAAATACCACCACTTGTTTCGCACCGCTTTTCGGAAAAGCTAAGGCGAGTTCAAAAATAAAATACGGTCAATTAAGGTTTCCACGTCACCGACGCAATACGATACATTTCACATTTTTTTTCCAAGTTAAAGTTTTGTCCACAAAAAAAGTGTGATTCTGCGTACGATCATGACGGAAGAGGATCCAAGAAGCCCCAGGCCCGGCTTCCGAAAGACGAGGAAAAGAGGAATTCCGGCATGGTGTCCAAGTTGCTAGAGGTGTTCTAACTTTGGTAGGAGAAGAAGCGAGGACGTTTAACGATGCGAGAAGTATTGGAGACCTTGCGGTGGGTCAAGCAGTTGGAAGCAATAGAATTAGGACACCCAAGAGATACGGGGATTTCAATGAACCTAAAACTCAAGGGCGAGGAAGAATGTTGAGATTCCTCCTGAGATGAGACTCCTTAAATCTGTTACGGGGTCTACATCCAAGCCTAGACTTGAAGTGTCGAAGCTTTGCGAGAAGGGTTGAATCTAGAAGAACTAATAAGAGTTTGGATTAATGAGATGAACAAGTGCTTTGATTATGTGAAGAAATGGGTGAAAACAAAAGATTCAAGTTTGGGTGACAAATTTTTAAGGGACATGCGGCACTTTCGTGGAATGGTTACCAGCGAGAGAAGGAGAGGGCATTAAAAAACCAATCAAAAGTTGGACCAAAATGGTGGCAAAGATGAGAGGTAAGTTTTTCCTAGTGATTATCGGTGACATTATTTAGACAAATACGAGAATCTTAGACGGAGATTGATGATAGTGAAGGAATACACGGAAAGAGTTTTATAAAGTAAGTATAGAATCCTAGCAAATCCGGGACACAACGGAGAAGGTTTCCGAGGTATTTGAATGGTCTCGAAGTTGGAAATCCGAGGATGAGATGGGTTTTCGTCTCCTAAGACAATTGAAAAAGGAAGCTTATCAGGCTAGTCTTCGAAAAGTGAAGAAAAACTCGTGAGAAAGAACCTACTACCAAAGGAAGAGGTACTTTACCGAGAAAGGAAATCGAGTGGTAGAGGAAGGTCTACAACACCAAGGGATGGAACTAGCGACAACTCACCCGCAGAATACCATCCACGAGAGGGACGTGCGAGGGCGGAAAGGTTCCTACGGCAGCGAGGAGGAAGAAGAGAACGGAAAGCAAAGGAAGAGAAAGTGAGGTGTTACGAGATGTCACCATTGGGACATAAACACTATGAATTCCCGAGGAGAATATGGGTGCGGTCGAGGAGAAATGAAATTTTTGTAAGTTGGAGAAGAGCGGCAAGGGCTGTACGGAAACGAGAAGAAGCAATTCTACTAGAGAAAAGGAGAATCTTTGGTGGTCGATAAGGTTTTGTTGGAAAACCAAACAAAGAAGTTGTTGAACCATCACATAGGAAAGACTTTGTTCAGGTGTGTGCAAATTCCAAGAGAAATGTTGTCGGTTGGTCATTGATAGTGGCAACATGAACAATTTGTGGTCTCTACATAGGTGATGGAAACTAAGGTGAAGACAAGGGAACATCAACACCCTACGAGGTGTCATGGCTTCATAAAGGGCACCAGGCGGTTGTGAAGGAGCAATGTGAGGATAGAGATTGCGGACTAGGTAGCTACAAAGACAAGGTCATGTGTGATGTGATGCCTGTGGATGTGTGTACGTCTTCTTTGGGCGGAACCTTGAGTATGTGAGAAGCAATGATGCATGATGGTAAGAAAGAACACTTACAAGTTCTTTAAGGATGGAGTGCACCACACATTGATACCTGGAGTAAGGAGAACCATCAAGCATACAATATGATCCAAAGACTTTATTGTGAGTGGGAAATATTACTTTGTGATTGAAAAGGAAAGAGAGTAAATTTTTCTTTAGTTTGCAAACCTAAAGCGATGCTTAGTTCTACAAAAATTTCTGATTTTTTCCAATTGAGATTTAAGACATGTTTTGGACAATTATTGTGATATTGTTGTGGATGATTTTCTTGATGAATTATCACCTTGAAAAATCAGCCATCGAGATAGATTTGATTCCGGGGATCAAATGCGCGAACAAAACGACCTACGAAATGACTCCCACGAAGAAAATGAAGTAATCCCAGAAAACAAGTGCGAGGAATTGGTTGACAAAGGTCTACAGTCAAAAGCTTGAGTCCATGTGCGGTACCTATAGTGTTGAGCCCAAATAAATATGGAGGTTGGAGAATGTTCCGCGGTTCCGGAACGATCAACGAGACAATAATCGGTATAGATTCCCTTTTTTCAGAATCGAAAGAATTTAATGGTGTTTGAGTGGAGAAAAATATTTTTCAAAATTAGATTTGAAAAGTGGATACCATTACATTAGGATAGAAGGAGGGTGATGAATGGAAAACGACCTTTAAAACAAATCAAGGGTTGTGTGGTGGTTGGTAGTTCCTTTTGGGTTATCAAATGCACCTAGTACTTTTATGAGGCTCATGAATAAAGTGGTAAGGGAATTCATTGGTAAATTTGTAATAGTATATACGGATGACATGTTAGTTTTCAGCAAAACAAGGAAAGAACATTTAAGGCATCTTAATTATGTCTTGAAGAAGTTGCATCAAGAGAAGTGTTGATAAATTTAAAGAAATGTTCATTCATGAAAGAAGAAATTTGGTATATACGGGTTTTGTTGTTTCTTACGAGGGGATTGAAGATGAATCCCGGGGAAAAGGTCGAGGCAATTTTGGAGTGGCCTTCACCAAGAAGTGTTTTTGATTTAAGAAGTTTTCATGGACTTGCCGATTTTACGGAGAAAATTCATAAAGAAATTTTCGCAAGATTAATGCACCAATCATTGAAACTATAAAGAAAGACAAACGGTCATTCGAATGAGTGCTGACGACAAGAAATTTTCGGCTTGCAGAAACGAGAAGATAATTTAGCTTTGTTCTCGTTTGCCTAATTTTAATAAGCCATTTCAAGTGAAGTGTGATGCAGTGGAGGAGCCATTGGGGGTGTGTTGAGTCGAAAGATAGACTGTAGCATACTTCGGTGAAAATTTGAATGAGACAAGAAGAAAGTACTCTTCTTGTGAAAAATAATTTTATGCAATTGTACGAGGCATTGAAGAAGTGGGGGCATTATTTAATGTCTAAGGCATTTGTGCTATATTCGGATAATCATGCTTTATAGTACATTGTCTGACTAAATTAAATCATAAGCATGCCAAATGGTTGATTATCTCAAAGTTTAACTTTGTTTTGAAGCATGTAAGTGGTCGAGAAAATATAGATATTTGATTCTTTGAGTAGGAAAAGCTTGCTTGTTCAAGAAAACCAATTTGAAATGGTAGGCTTTGATTTTCTTAAGGAACTTTACAAGACGATTCAAATTTTAAATAAGCATTGAGCATGTTGTAGCCTGTTGTTTTAATGGAATGAAAACCCGGTGATTGGATTATTATTTCTTGCAAGAGGACTTATTATTCGGAAGAAATCAATTGTGTGTACTGCAAATTGTTCTATGAGAGGTTAATAAAGGAGAAGCATAGTATGGTGGACTTGCTTGGACATTTTAGTGCTGATAAAACTTATGAGCGGTGAGTCATTTTTATTATTGGCCAAGATAGGCTTGAAGTGGAAAAGTTTGTGAAGAATTGCAAAATTGTCGATATGCAAAGGAGAAGCCGGAATGCGAGGTTTGTACATTCCATTGCCTAATCGAGATGAGCCTTGGGATATAGTGAAATCCTGTTTTTGTTTTAGGATTTCCCAAGACAAAGAAGAGGGAATGATGCAATTTTTTTTGTAGTTGACATATTTTCCAAGATGGCACATTTTATTCCATGTTATAAAACTAGTGATGCTACTCATGTTTTCAACTTGTTTTCAAAGAAGTTGTTAGATTACTGTGGGTTCCTAAGAGTATTGTTTCTAATAGAGATATATGGATTTTTGGGCCATTTTGGAGGACATTGTGCAAGAAGCATTGCTAAACTAATTTTCAGCTCGGCTTATCATCGTCATGCGGTGGGGAAAAGCCGGGGTACTAAATAGGAGTACGGGTAACCTTGCAGGAAGTCTTGCGGGGAGGCATCCCAAATAGTGGGACCATAGTTTGCCACGAGGAGAAAAGTATCGCTTACAATGATTCACCGAATAAGAAATGCAAGAGACGGAGTCCATTCCATATTGTTTATGGAATGCACCCCGAAGAAATGTACGAATTAAGAAAATTGGGGAAAATAAAAAATGAGGAGTGTTGATGGAAAGAATTTTTCTTCAGAGATCCAAGCAATAAATGAGAAGGTAAAACAACGGCTACAAGGCAACAACATCAAGTACAAAGGCGAGGCATATTTGAGTAGAAAAAGAAAGTTAATTTCGAAGTTGAAGACTTGGTTTTAGCACTTGAGAAAGAAAGATTTCCAAAGAAGAAGTATAACAAATTGAAGTTCAAGAATATTGGACCATGCAAGATATTGAGAAAAAATTCGCTAATGCTTAAAATTGAATTGCAGTGATGTGGGGATATCTCCAATATTTAATGTTGCGGTTATACAAAGTGAAGATGGTGGCACGGATGAAGGACCCGATGAATAAAGATCAGATTGAGTGGGTGATGCGGTCCACTACGACACGGCCATTACGGCTAAAGAAGATCTTGAACAAGAATATTTCCGGTATTTGATCAAGTGGAACGACTAGCCAGGATGAAGATGCTGTGGATGACGAAGTTGTATTACGAAGCTAGGAAGTTCTGTGAAAAGAGCTCATGGACGGGGGCCCATGAAGAAAATTGCCCTCGGTACGATGCGAGGGCATTTGAGTCTAACTTGACAATGTGAAAAAGAATTATCTACCTGGTAGCAGCTAGAAAAGACTCGAGAATGTTCAAGGAAATGTATCGGCAAAGGTTTCAATACCTTGCGTGTCGGTTATAGGGTAGATAGGATTAGTCTAATAAGTGAGGGCGAATATTTGATTCGTGGCGGTATGTTTAGTTTCTATTCATAGAATTATAGTAATATTATGTAATTAGGCTTTTTGTGTTAAGAATAAAACGGTCCTCGAGAAGGGGCGAACGGTCATGTAACATTTTATAAAATGTAACCACGATACGGTGGAAGGGGGGATTGCTGCCGACGAAAAGATTGAATCGAGAAGCATTGCTCTATGTTGAATAAATTTAGGCTCCTTGGCTATCTGTGTGTGTTATTGGAAATTTTCTTGAAGGACTCATTCCTTCGATTGAGAACTCTGTGTATAACTTGAAAAGGAACCAATTTTGTGTGAAATCTCCTTATTTCTGCGAGTGTCGTTGAATTCATATTCTCCGCGAATAAATTGAATGTGTTAGTACGTATAGAAAAGTGGGAAGAAGGAGTCGATTAGTAGACTACTGTTGAAGAAGCGAAATCATAGTTGTGCTCTTGTTTATCTATGAGAATGTTGAATCTGCGTACGTAGGAGCGAATACCATTTTTGATGTTTGATTGAAATGAGCGGTGAGGTTGATTGTAATATTAGCGAGAGGAAATAAGTCGAAGAAATGGTAAAATGTTGTGAAATTCCGAATTGAACATTTCTCGATCACCGAATTGAAGCGGGCGGTTTTGAATACCATACCACTTGTTCGCCTTTCGCACCGAGCCCGGCGGGGTTCACAAAACTTAAAATATGATCCAATTAAATGTTTCCACGTCTGAGCCAATACGCCATTTCACATTTTTTTTATACGGGTTAAATTTAAACTCCAAAAAAGTGTGATTCTCTTCTCGATCGTGAGGGAAGAGGATCCAAGAATTTCATAACGGTGAGTTGCACGACGAGAAGTTAAACAAGAGTGTGCTTACTTTGCATTGATAATTGTTTATTTAACAAGTGAAGGTTTAATATTGATGAGTGAGCTCGAGTATCGTCCCAATGTAGGTGAATTAACCATTCCAATGGTTGTTAATATTATAAAGGCGCTTGATTATTGGATTTTCAAAGGTTTCGAACCATTTGTTATAACATTACCACCAATACTATGTTACGAGGTAATCTAATCTCATTTATAAGTCGAAGATATTGTCTTGTCGAAGGGTTTGAGCTTGGGTTTTAATTGAAATCGAATAAAGGACTTGTAGTGTTGTTGCAAGGGTTGGTATTTTGTTGGAAAACCTTTAATACGGCTTGTTGTTGTTTATCAAATTCATGGAATTTGATTAATGAAATGGAGCCAAGATCTGAAGTAGGCCTTGGTGAAAAGTTTTATAGAGCCTCGGAAGGTGTGTCACTCTCCTTAACACACTTTTAATTTTTCTATCGCTTCCATAAGCCCTCTTTGTCTATGTACTTGTCTTTGGAGCCCTTGGATCACTTAGATATATATGTTTTGATTTTACGAGTAATTTAATAGGAATTATGCAATGTGGCGGATGTAAGTACGGAAAGACAAGAAGAGAAGATGGTAGGTGAATCTTGTTGGGCACATGAAAACAACAATTATAGGTTTTCTTTTGTTTGTTACTTCCCCTGCCTTTATTTATTTTTTAACATAGTATCGAAATGGGTTTGAAAACTTGGTGAAAGGTAGTGTTTTTTATTGAGGAGTTAAATTTTTTTTTTTTTGAGGGAGTATTTACCGGCCAAGAGGAGAAAATTTGTGCACGATGTAAAAGTCTGTTTACATTGAGAAGCACAAGCTTGAATAATCCAAAGATACCATATTTTAATAGAAATAATTACGATTATGGGCTATAACAATGAAGGATATGTTTTCTTCTCCGAATATTTGGGAATTGATGGAGAATGGTTTCCTAGAACCGGTGGATGTAGAGCATACAAAGCTTTGAAACAGCAGGAAAGAGATTTTTTTGAGTGCTAACAAAGAAGAATCACTCCAAAGCCCTCTTCTATATTTTTCAAGCATTACATGAGAGTATTTTCCCAAGGGTTGTGGCAACATGAAGTCTCAGCTTAGCTTGTGGGATACCCTCAGGACATTCTACGAGGCATGGCAAAGGTGAATACAATAAAACTACAAATGTTGAGAGGGTGTTTTGAGGCAATTTGTGTAGAAAAGTCTGAGAATGTAGACTCATTTTTTACACATGTAATTGGGTTGGTTACCTAAATCAGGCTGTCATGGTGAGACACTTGAGGAAAGGAGAATAGTTGAGAAAGTTTTGAAAGTCTGTGACAAGGTTTGATGCCATAGTTGTAGCCATAGAAGATACAAAATATCTCTCACAATTTTAGGTGGATGAGCTTCATGCATCATGGTTTCTCATGAATAGAGATTTCACATGGGGAACAAACTCATCATTGGGTTGTGCATTCAAGTCACATGTTTCATTTGGTGGAAAGTCGAGAGGTCGAGAAGAACAAATTAGAGGAAGATGACGAAGCCCACATAGAGGTGGAATAAGCGGCCCTTGACTCAAATGGAAGGGGCAACAATCAAAATCCAAGTCAAGGCCCAAGCCAAAATCAAGCACAAGGCAGGAGGTATGACAAATCTCAAGTTTAATGTCATTATTGTAAAGTATGGTCATTATGAAAATGAATGTAGAAAGAAGCAATATGACATAAGTAGCAAACCAAGTGCAAATTTCATAAAGGAAAATCGAACCATGATAACATGTTTTATCTTGTAATGTAGCATAAAGAAAAACGAGAGATGTATGGTTTCTAGATTTAGGGTGTAGCAACCACATGACATGGAACATATAAATGTTTTCTAATTTAGATGAGGTGTAAAATACGAAGTGACATTGGGGACTAATAGCAAAGTCTGCATAATGGGAAAATGAAAAGTAGACATTCTAACAAAAGAGAAAGGAGATAGAAGTATATTTAAGATGTCTATTTTGTTTTCTAGTTTCAAACATAACCACATAAACATTAGACAACTCATGAAAAATGGCTACATTGTATTTTTCAACAATGATGTGTGCAAAATCTTGGATAAGACTCAGTATACAGGCGATTGAAAAAGTTTATATGACAAGCAGGTATAATGTTTCCTCTCAAGCTAAGATCATATTTGAAGGAAGAAGGTGTTCAAGCACAACTATAAATAGATTCATAAATGGATGAAAGAAATATAGCAGTTGCCACACAAAAAACTTTCAAGAAGAGGTAAAGATGAAAATTGGCTGTAGCATTTGAGATTTGGTCATATAAAATTTGGGTTTGAATTTGTTTATAGGAAATTCATGGTGAAAGGATTTCCACTCATAGGTAACTTGAGACAACCTATGTAGAAGGATGCCGATACAGGACAAACAGCAAAAAAGAATCATTTATAGTAGGAAAGTCTATAAGGGCAAAAGCACCTTTGGAAATTTTACACTCAGATTTATGTGGACCAATGCAAATACCATCAATTGGTGGCAACCACTATATTTTGACATTCATAAATGACTACAAAAGGAAGACATGGGTCTACTTCTTAAAACAGAAAGTGAAGTGTTTGACTACTTGTGCCACTAAAAGCTCTTGTTGAGAAGCAAAGTGGACACTACCTAAAAGTGTTGAGCACTGATAGGGGTGGCACATATATCTCAAGTGACTTCCTACGTTTTTGCAGGGAGCATGGAATTCACAAATAGTTTAAATTAAGGTATACACCTCATAAAAATGGTGTCACAGAAAGAAAGAATAGGACCATCATGGAAATGGCAAGGAGTATGTTGAAGGAAAACAATTTTCCAAATGATTATTGGGCTAAAGCTATCCCTTGTGCAACATATATCATTAATAGGTGTTCAGCCAAAAGTGTCATGAATAGAGTTCCTAAAGAGGAATGGAGTGGAAGAAAACATAATTTCACTCACATGAGAGTGTTTGGATGTGTGGCGTATGCACATGTCTCAGATGAGTTGAGGAAGAAGTTGGACAGAAAAGGGGAGAAATGTATATTTGTTGGATATGGTGATGAATCCAAGGCATACAATCTCTACAATCCATCATCCAAGAAGGTAATAATCGGCAAAGATGTTCAGTTCATAGAAGAGGAAACATGGGATGGAATTTTAGAGAAGACAGTCAATGTGAAGACATGTATGTCACACGAAGAAAAAGAGGAATTGACCGCAACAAGTAATTCCTCCAATTCTTCAATGATGACTCCTCCTCCACCTACACAAGCTCAACAATACAGTCAACACGTGACACCAAAAAAAATAATAGGAAAATGTTGCACAACCAAGCAAGTGCTTCTTCAAACACACCACAAAGATCCACAACTCCATCTACTTCAAGCACAACACTGAGTGACATGTCAAGCCCATATTCAACAAGCATAAGAAGACCAAAATCCAGAAATTTAAATGAAATGTATGAGAAAGATGAAGTTGATAGCAGTGCTGATCTGAATTCTTTATTTGCATTATTTTTTCATGTAGATGACCCAATACATTTTGAGGATGCAATCAAAGAAGAGAAATGGGTTGTGGCATTGAATGAAGAAATAGGAGCAATAGAAAAGAATGACACATGGGATTTATTAGACCTTCTGCAAGGAAAATAAGTCATTGGAGTGAAGTGGGTCTATAAGAACAAAAGCAACATTGAAGGCAAGATTGAAAGGCATAAAACATGGCTAGTTGTCAAAGGATACAATCAGAAGCATGGAAGAGACGATGCAAAAACATTTGCACCAGTCGCGAGAATGGAGATAGTGTATACAGTGTTGTTGATTGCCGCACAAAAGAAATGGAAAGTCTATCAAATGGACATAAAGTCAGCGTTCTTAAATGGAGTGTTGAAAGAGGAAGTGTATGTTAGGCAACCTCCTGGTTATCAGGTAGAAGGCCAAGGAGACAAGGTGTGTAGGTTTCAAAAATCTCTCTATGGGCTGAAGCAAGCACCATGTGCATGGTATAATAGGATAGATGCTTACTTGATGGATAATGGGTTCAACAAATGTGATTGCGAACCTACTCTTTATATCAAAGAAAATAATGGTAAGATTCTTATTTTTGTTTTGTATGTAGATGATTTGATTTTTATAGGGAGTGATGATTTCCTCATCGTTGATTTCAAATCAATCATGAAAAGTGAGATTTAAATGACTGACTTGGGGTTGCTAAGATATTTTTTTGACATAGAAGTGAATCAAATAGAGAATGGTATTTTTATCTCTCAAGAAAAGTATGTTGCAAACATTTTAGAGAGGTGTAATATACATAACAACAAGTCATCACCAACTCCAAATATCATGGGGTTGAAGTTGAGCAAGGAAGATTGCAGCATCAATGTCAATCCGACATTATACAAAAGCCTCATGGGAAGCCTAATGTATTTGACCGCAACTAGGCGTGATATAACGTATGCAGTGATTTTGGTGTCAAGGTTCATGGAGACACCCAAAGAGACACATTGGCAAGCAACAAAAATAATTTTAAGGAATGTCAATGGGACAAAGAAGTATGGCATTTTGTACTCCACTGCAGATTATTTTAGGATGCTTGGTTACACTGACAGTGATTGGGCAGGAAGTGTTGATGATAGAAAGAGCACATTAAGATATGTTTTTCATTTGGGTTCGAGAGCCATTTCATGGATTTCCAGGAAGAAATCGATAGTATCATTGTCAACAACAGAAGCTGAGTATGTCGCCGCAACAACAACAATGTTTCAATCAATTTGGATGAGAAGGATGTTGCAGGATTTATGTCATGAACAAGATGGAGTAACCACTATTTTCTGTGACAACAGTTCATCAATAACACTATCAAAGAATTTTGTCTTTCACAAGAGGACAAAGCAAATTGATGCTAAATATCATTTCATAAGAGAATTAGTTAACAATGGTGAGATTGTGTTGGAGCATTATTGATGAAAAGAAAAATTTGCAGACATCTTCACAAAGCCATTGGCACCTGAAAATTTTGTTTATCTCAGAGATTGTTTGGGAATGGTCAAAGGCGGCAGTTGCGATTAAGGGGAGTGTTAGAAAATTAATCACAACCACTACTTTTTAATTTTCTCACAAAAATCATACCACAGTAAATGTTTTGTAGGTTGCGGATTTAGTTTGCAGAGAATGACAAGTTCTGAGCAGAGTACATAACCCATTCCACAACAGAATAAATTAATATAAAGTCAAATATAAATTTAATGCATAGTTAGTAAAAGTGTATGGGAAAACATAACCCATTCCGCAATAGAGTAAATTAATATAAATTCAAATAGAAATTTAATGCATAGTTAATAAAAGTGTACAAGAAAACATTTAATCCGCAACTATTGTTTACTCCACGCAGACTCTGTAAAGTTCAAAAAGTCATGTTGGCCCATCCTCTGTATTAAATTTTGTCTGTCATGAAATAAATGTCATATATATATATATATATATATATATATATATATATATATATATATATATATATTGATTTTACAACTAAGTTAATAGGCATTGAGAAAATTATGGAGCCTCAAAGACCCACAACCTATGTGTAATTTAATCAAAGAACTTGTTTTACTGGTGGACGAGCCACATCCTCCATATGTGATTGTATTTTTTGGTGGGGGCTGAACAATTACAATTTTTTACTGTGTGTTACCTACAACCCTGGTGAATGTAAATCTCAATAAGAAGTCTTGTTTTACTGGTGGAGAAGCCGCAACCTCCATATGTAAATGTATTTCATGTTTTTGAATCACTATATAAAGTATTGTGAGTTGCAATTTGGTGGTGAAAATTTCACATATAATTTGGATTAAGTGAGTTCAACAACTTTGTGTAAACTTCCTTAACTGTGTTGTGTTGATTAAAGTCATTTCGGCAACTCTGTATGAAGTCTATCTTAAGGAAAAAACTTTCCCCTACCTTTAAATTTTTTCACATTGTGTAGAATTCTGAAATCGAGGAAGGCAATGGGAAAATTCAATACAAATTGCAACTGAAAAGTAGCCAATATATGAAGTTGTGTTCAGGAAAAAAATTATGGACATAAGTAGGAATCTTTGAGAGAGTTGGATACAAGAGTGGTTAAGGGATTTGTTGCAGGTGACATTCCCGGTCGTTAGGGAAGCAGTTTACTTTTGATGACCTCATGTGTTCGTATAAATAGGATGTTCGGTTCTCTAATTATGCGCCAGTTGTTCGTATAATGAGTGATTTGTTTGTTTACAAACCACACGAATCAGATTCATAAAGAAACTTAAAATTCAACCCAGAGAAATCAGATTCATAAAAGAAAATTAACAGCATTTAGACTCACACAGATTTTTCCATTAACTTCTTAAAATATCATTTTAAGATTTTTAGGAATAATGCGGTTATGTTGCTTTATCAGAGGTATAGTAAGGCGTGCAAGCTGCCAGCTCTCTTTTTTATTCAGAGACCACTTGAGTATCAACTTGATGGTTCTTGAACTAAATTCCTTTGACTGTCTGATTGGTGTAATTGGACTGGTATTTCTCACCACAATGATATCATTGGAAATTCAAATTCAAATTCATAAAGTGCGACTTGAGAAATTTTTGCTGTGAATTTTATGGTTCATGAGTGTCGATGGAATATGCCTGAGAAAACGGCGGGAATTTCAACCCCTTATTTCATATTATATTAGATTTGATTCGATCAGACCCAAATAGAACACTTGTCAACTCTTTTCACTGAAAACAAAATCGTACGTCTCTCGAGGCATTCTCTTTTCCTGAGTACATTATCGTCGGTTGCTGCAAATCGATAGATTTTATTTTAAATTATTTTTAGGAAACCACTCATTTTTAGGAAACCACTTATTTTTAGAATCTAAATCGACAGATTGGTTTTCAATTTCTTTCTCCTAAAGAAACAACTCAATTATGTAACACGAGATTTTGAATATTCTATGTTAAATCCCAGGCATAAGGCTTTGGGATTCTATTATAAATCCCCTGTAAACATCGCTTGGAATAAGCTTTCGAAGCTCCTCGGACATGGGCTTTAGAAGATTCTCGATAATATATGCTTTCCAAATTTATTTGCAATAGTGGTTATGAAAATGCCATGGAGAGTACTAGAATAAATAGACAAGGAGAATCCTCTAGTGGAGAATGTTTTAGAAAGATTTTTAAATTAGGGTTATGCTTAATTATTTTTAAATTTATATTTTAGTGAACTACTATATTGTTGGTTCACGTGGTGTAGAGCAGTAGGTGATGTGGTGCACTACAGTAGCTGATGTGGTGCACTGTTAAGGTACTCGGTCTGCAAAGTCGCCAGCTTGAAACCAGTGGGTGATTAGGATTAGTCTAAACTACCAAAAAAAAAATTACTATACTGTTGGGAATAATAAACACATTATAACAATATTTTGGATTATCACTATTATTTTCTAATCTAAGTCTTAATTAGGGTTACAATACTTGATATTAAAAAAAAAATTGGTTTTACTTCTACATGTTAGTGCAAATTGTCTTAAGTTATATATATATATATAGGCTTCAAACATTGTATTGGATTATTTTTTTTCTTTAACTTTGGATTTATTTTGGTCTTTCTCTTCAATATTTATTTGCCTTTAGTGTCATCTTCATCTAGTTCTTCTTTTGCATATGTTTGTACCTAAGTATTACATTTTGAACTTTTATGTTGCGTTGTGTAAGATCAAAAACAATATCTTCATTTATTTTATCTCCTCCTTTATTACTATAGAATTAGTTTCACCAAATTTGATGGTTTCCTTCATTTTTTTTTCCTCTTCTCTTGTAGTTATGAAGTATTTTTGATACTCGCTTCCGTGATCATTATTCTTGAATTTTCCCTGCCACTCTTCAAGAAATGCTAATTTATCCTCTTAATGAATTTCAACTTTCACTACTATGTTTTTCTTACCTATTGTTGTTGCTAAAATGTTGGCTTTAATTTAAGCATCTATAATTTCAATTTCATTTTCCACAAATGTATCCGCAAAATGGACTTGAGTTTTTGTATCATGTTGATACTCTATATCTTGCACAAAGTCGTCTTCTTTCACAATTTTTCCAACAAATTTCTTTGTAGTGTTTAGGTTGATTGTAGACTCCACGTATTTTATACCTTCATTTGCTTCAACAAGATTTTCCACAAAATCAGCAATTACTTTTGTGATATCAAAATGTTTCGCTTCTCTTGTTACAATGCGTGATTCATTAACAACTGTAATAAATGTTTCTACCCCTATCATTGCATGTCATCACTAGAATATTCCAAACCTATTTGGTCGTGGTTTTTACTACAATATTCTGAACAATGCTATCATCCAAACCTTGTTGAATGATAAACAATGTTAGTGCATCATCCTTCATGTTGGCTATAAGTTGATTTCTTTGATTTTGTGTTATCACCACATAAGATACTTGACTTGGGGGTTCTATAAACCCAAGAAATACCTCATAGCTCATATATTCATAATACAAGTCTCATTTTGATGTTCCAAATTCATAATTTATGTTAATGAAAGTAGGTTGTAGAATATAAGAATAATTGAAAAAATCCATATTGATAATCCCTCTTCTTGTGGAAATATACACATCTTTGTGTGTATATATATATATATATAATGGAAAGTAAAGTTAGAAATAATCTTGTAATATGAAACACGTAGCTCACAGGTGAGATGAGCTACACCTGAAGACTTCCCAAGCAGTACCACTTTATTCCATTGATCATCAAATTAGAAATAAATAAGATTAAATTCAATTTAGGGAGATCAATACTATCTCCTAGAAAATTATTTTTTCATTTGACTGCATGTAGAGCTCTTCTTTGCCATTGTGATCTTCTGCACTTGTTCAATCCCCAACTCTATAGGCTTTATCTCTAGATCCATTGCCTCTAGAATAGGTTGCATCTATGCTTCATGGTCAACCATTGGTTTTTCTTCGTATTTCTTTCCTTTCGTTGGTGTACTGGACTTAGAAACTGGTGTTTTCTTAGGAGTAAGAACATCAACCTCATAGCCACTCAAAAACAATAATGTAGACCAATCTCTGTTCAACTTTTTTAATTATTCAACCACCAAAAATTTGATTAGAGCATCTTTAAAAATAAAATTTGTAGCGAATCTTGTGTTCGGGAGGGGGAATTTTCTACGAAAGTGCCTAGAACTTCCGTAACAAAACCAAACCTGTTTAAACTGAATTTTCTATGAAAGTCTATAAAAGTTTCAAATTCGCCATAATGAGAAAATTAATGTAAGCACACAAATTTTTTTGGATTTTCTATTACAATGACATCTGTAACCACTAATGATGACCTTTCAAACTTACTAAAAGACTTGAGTACATGTGAAACTTTGAAAATCATAAATTTAGAAAAAAATCCTATTACAACCTAAGAAACTTAACCTAATTGACTCAAGACCAACCTAATGGTTATCATGGATAACAGAGTCCAAAGATGTTTTTCTTGAATATTGTAACACCTATGAAAATGGAGCTGGTATCTTCACCAAGCCTCTCGAGAATATCAAATTTGAATTTTTTAGGGATATTTTTGGTGTGCAAGTGAATCCTTTCTCAATTAAGGGGGAGAGTTGAAATTAATGGAGAAATTTTGTTTCGCAGTTGTGTGTGTCTCTTATTTTAGAATTAGTTCCTTTACACTTCATGTTTCTTACATATCGAGCAGCCTTTAGAATACTTGTTAATGGTTGCAAATCTATCCTTTATTTCTCCTCTAGAGATAGGGTAGACATTGATTTCATTGCACGTATTTTTGATGTTCGGACTCCTCCCCTAGAAATATACATAAATTGCTTGAGGTTTATACTTAAGCCCAATAAGTATAGAAATTGTGACTGTCAATGGATGGTTGACAGATACAAGAAGAGGTTGGACAACTAGACACATAGATGGATCGCATTAGGAGGTATATATTTGCTCATAAATGAGGTACTACAACACCTATCTATATATTGGGCTCATCTGTATTGGATTCCCTCGGACATTGTTGCCAAGATAAACTCTATCATCTCTCGATTCCTATTGAGCAGCACAAGTTCTGCCTCTAAATATCATTTATGCAAGTGGGGTGAATTGAATTTCCTTAAGGAATTCGGTGGGTGGGGATTTATGGATCAAAGAATACTTGGTATTGCATTATTAACTAAGTCTTTCTGGAGGGCTCTGAAGGGAAGGGGCCTTTGGAAGGACATTATACATGATAAATATTTGAGCAATATTGACACTGAAATTTTATTTAAGAACATTTCATCCCATAGGACCTAGGGGTCACTAATCTAGAGGATCTTTATCAAAATCCACCCCTGGAATATTTGGTGTCGTCGAGGAGCCTTTTATGAGCCTACAAACCTTAGAGACTGTACATTCTAAAGGATATATTTTCTTATACTAGGCCATTAGACAATGCAGGTTGGGTGCTATATTTGTTGTTTGGCAGAGGACATTGGATTGACTGGTCGAGGTGCATATGAATGGAAGGAATATACTAGGAAACTTTGTCTGGATGGAATTTACCACCAGGACACTAGTGACCGATTCATATGGGGTGGTAGATTACTTAACCAATCAGTCGTTGTGGAGGATGCGTATCAATTTTATATTAGACATGCTCTTGAGCTACATAATACTTCATAGTTTAATAAAATTTGGAAGTGGCAGATCCCTCTCAAGGTTATGTTATTCGCGTGGCTGGTATGGAGAAACAATAACTTGACATTGGACAACCTGTAGAAAAGGGGTCTTTTGGGTCTCAGTATTTTCACTCTATGTAGAGAAAATGAAAAGTTTGTTCTACACATTTTCTTTATATGCCCCATAACTAGGTAGGTTTGGCTACACATTTCCCACATTCTTCAAATCCGAGACACGAAGGCGCATGGTATATATGACTGTATTGAATAGTGTTCTACTGGATGTCGGACTATAAAGATATTTCATTATTCATAATTTGGGAAGGATCGTGCTTCAAAGGTCTCCAAGTTGGTTATCTACCTTCTCCAAGGGGCATGGTATGGTGAAAGAAACACAACATCACAAGAGTTAACGGGAGATTCATTTACCTGCAGGATTTTTCGATGGGGCATCACAACTTGGAGTTTGTAGTTGTGGCGCGATCCTGAAACTTGAGGAGGGCACACAATATGAGATATGTTGGAATGGAGGATTTGAGACTAGCACCAAGCCAAATATATTCGCTTTTTGGGGCTTACTCTAATTTGTGAAGGAGATACAAATAGATAATTTTAATATATTTGGGGATTCTATAATAGTTATACTCGGCATTCAGGGACTTATGGAATTTGCACCTCCCTCTCTCAATGGGTGGATTGAGAGGATCAAGCTACTTATGGAAAATAAAATTATCAGATGAATTTCTCACATATACAGGGAGACCAACAAGGAAGTTGATACAATGTCGAAGGAAGGCCTTCGAGCAACTTTTGGTATTATGAACTTCAGATACATTTTGGAGGGAAAAAACAAGGAAATGGGAACACTTATAATTCCTTAAATGGCTGAGACTGTCTACATGGTTTTTTATATATCATTTTTTGTGGGATGTTTTATGTTAACATATGTCTCTTGGCAGAGCACTGAACATTCTTTGATTTTGACTATTTTGGTAGATGGATGCTTCAGTTCTGATATTTCTAGTTGCATGTAGTTTGTCTGATATTTCGATAGTCACATGTTGGATTTTATGGATGATATCATTAAACATTGTAATGGATATTATACTTTTAATAGAATTCCAATGATTTTTTCCTATGAAAAAAAAATCATTCAAATTTTTAATATAAAATTAATATGTTGTATTTAAAATATATCAATAACAAAAAAGCAAATTAGTATGTATAATATAATTTATATATTAAATATATCACTACCCATATTAAGTACAAGATATTTTAATCATGAAAAAATAACTCATTATATATTTTATAAAGAAAATATATATGTATATATAGACACTTTTTTTCATTACACTTACTTATGGTTATAACATTTAAAATAATCTCACTATTTACATTTTAGCCCTTTTTTTGGTATATATTTTTTAAATTTTGTCCAAATTATAACAAAGGTTTTTTAGAATTACAAGTTTAAGTTGTGTACATTACACAATTGAAGTGCCTAAAAAGACTTTGCTGGCATTAAATCCATTATTACATTAAAAAATGTTATTTATACATTGAAATTTTTCACATACTCTGTGTTACAGGGAGAGAGAGCGCACTAACCATCAAGATAAAGAGAACTCTATTTTTTCAAGTTTTGTAATATAAAAGTGGTTAACATCTTAAAATATTTAATCCCTATAAACACTGCTAGATCCATATTTAAGAAAAATCTATATTATCATAATAATTAACTCTTCAAAGTAATAATCTTCAAGATACAAATAAAATTGTTAAAACTATCATAATAACAATAATAAACAATTTCATAATTTTCATTATTTACAGCTGACCTAAGAGGTTGTATAAACATGCACATGTTAATATGAAATTTAGTGAATAAAAAATTATTTAAAAAATAAAAAATTACAATTTTTTAACATATATTAAATTTAGGATATACTTAAAAAAAAAAAATTATAATTCATATTAAGTTAAACTTTTAATATTACTATATAAACTTTATATTAATTAATTAGAATTTTATAATAAAAATTGTTAATGTTTTAAATAAGAGAAAATATATATAACTTATTTGTCATTAAGTTATTATTGCACTCTAGTTTATTTTTTGTCAATAAGTTATTATTGCAATCTAACTTATTATTGTTATTAAAGATAAATATGTTGTTTGAAATGATTTATGAGTCAGTAAACTAACTTATTTATTTACGTTTAAAAAATACAAGATATTTGTCAATTAAAAATACTTTAAAACTGTATTTATAAGAAATAATACTCCTACTAAATATAATATATGTGTAACTTAGTTTTCACATATTAATCATAACCAATATTATAGCAAAAGAGTCATGTAATTATAATTAAATGACAAACATAAATTCCATATATAAAATTAGATAGCAACTTTTATTGGATTGTGTTAATTATTTTTAGTTTTGTTTGTTGCACATATTAATCATAATTAATATTTTAGCAAAACATTCATGTAATTATAATGAACTGACAAATCTAATCAATATTTTAACAAAATATTCATATAATTATAATGAAATGACAAATAGAATTTAAAATTAGATAGAAACTTCTATTGGAATGTGTTAATTATTCTTGGTTTTCTAATAGTATAAAGTAGTTTTTTTGATATTGTCTAAATTCCATAATAAAGAAATCTACATTAGTATAGCTATAAATATCATTTCAAAGATATTTTTGGAGAATTTTTCATTATCTTTCTAGAAAATTTTCTATAAGTTTCTTGGGTCTATTTATTCTTGTATTTTCAAGAAATTTAATTAGAATTTAAGTGACATACGTTTCTTGGGTCTATTTATTCTTGTATCTTCAAGAAATTCAATTAGAATTTAAGTGAGACAACCATAACTTGATTATATGTTACTATGTAGTTTATTGTGTGATATTAAGAATTATTTGTGTGTTTAAATTATTGTAGAAACTATTTTTCCTATTATTTCCACTAAAGTGGTATCAAATTTAGTGGTATCAACCCTACAACAGATGTTAGCCACCATTGTTGAGGGAATCATTGTTGGCTTCCAACCCTAACCATAATAGGCACAAGGTCAAGTGGTTTTTGTTCGAGCCACTCATTTGATTTTTTAAATTATTTGTTAAGTATACAAACCCTCAAACGTGAATTGGAAGGGATTTCTTTGAAACATAATTATGGATGGCTAGCGAAACATTTTAACTACCGAGTGTCATGGTTAATGTTGAGATTTTCTGTTTTGGATAAAATAGGCAAAATCTCAGTAGGTGACAAAAATTAGGAATTAGTTCCTAGATTAGCTCCAGTTTGTTGGGAGGGAGTTAATGCATCCTAAATTTGAGTTGAGAGGATTTATGAGGCTGTTAGATTCTCCTGCTATATAACAGGTATCCATACGTTTGTTTTGGAGAGGGTGTGTGAATTATGTAATCTCTTGTTTGAATAATAAAGATTGCCAATGCCCTGTTGTGTGGACATAGCCGAGGAGGTTTGAGTGAACCACGGTAAACCTTTGTTTTTGTGTGCATGATTAAGTTTGCTGTTGTTGTGTTTATTCAGTTTGCTGCGCACTGTCCAACAATTGGTATCAGAGCTAATGTTGGAGTCGGTATGGGCGCCGATCGAACGCTGGTGTTGCTGGAACGCTGCGTTGAATGGTGAGCGACTGTTTGAATTAAAACAGAGTTGAAAAGTCGATTTGAGGTTTATGTTATATATCCATACATACCTGGTGCGTGAACTGGCTGGTTAAGGCTGCGTTAAAGCAGCACATGACTTTGAATGCGTGGACTGGTGTACGCGTGGGACAGACACCTGCGCGCTGAATGAACATCGTTGGAACGTTTTTTGAACTGGGTCAAACGTTTTCCAAAGGTCGATCTCGATTTGAAGTTTTTTTTTAAATGCTGTCATGATATATCGATTTGAAGTGGAGAGCATTTAAGACTGTGAAGAAATTGAAGCTCGAGTCCAGATCCGTGGCATTGCAGTAGGCGCAAGGGAGAGTCGATGAATCGAGCACGAGCTCGGTGAGGGCCCGTTTCCAGAAAATGAAAGCGCAGGATGATGTTTGCCTGGTGTTGAGTTACGAAGTTTGTGGTGCGTTGGCTGGAGTTGCAAAGTCCGTGAGCTGGAGACAGGTATTTGAGTGCTGTTTGAAGAAATCGTTTTGTGTTTCATATTTCAGAAAACGATTTGTGAAGAATCGTTGTTTTTTAAAGTGGTTTAATTAAAACGTTTTTTTGAAGTTTGAAAAATCGATTCATAATTTGACTTGGTAGGTGTTGTTCAAACTTCAAATTTGACACCAAGTTCGAAAAAGCCACCCCCTAGGGTCCAATAAATCGATTCATTTTGAAGTTTGAAAAATCGATTTGTATAAATCGATTTGTAATTTAAATTTCCATTTGCATATGGTATCAAATTAAAGGCACTTTAAAAGTGAAGGTTATATTTTTTAAAGGCATTTTTTAATTAAAAGGGCATTCTTTATTTGAAAATTGGTTCTGGAGATTACTGTGTTTTTTGCTAAAACAAGATGGCGAAAACTCAAAATGCCCGGTTTGAAATTGAGAAATTCAATGGCAAAAACAACTTCGAGATCTGGAAGCTTAAGATGCACGATATGCTGATTCAACAAGGCGTGGCGAAAGCGCTGTTGGGGAGGAGCAAAAGGCCTTCTTCCATGACGGAGGATGAATGGGATGAGTTGGATGACAGAGCTCTGAGTGCAATTCGGTTATGTCTGGCAGATGACGTTCTGTTCAACATTGTGTCAGAGAAGACCGCCGCAGGCTTGTGGATAAAGCTTGAAAAGCTCTACATGACGAAATCCTTGACAAATCGGATTCTCCTGAAGCGGCAGCTATACAGTTTGCGGATGAAGGAAGGTATCTCGGTTACTGACCATCTGAATGTTTTCAATACTCTATTGGTACAATTACAAAGTCTAGATGTAAAATTTGATTCAGAGGATAAGGCAATAACTCTATTGTGTACATTGCCTGAATCGTGGGATCACTTTGTTACTTCCATAAGCTTCAGTAATGCAGCTGTCCTTGAGTTTGACGATGTGGTTGGAGCCATGTTGTCTAAGGAGACGAGGAAGAAGTCGAATGCTGACACCTCTACATCAGAGGCAATGATGGCTAGAGGTCGTTCTAGAGAAAGACACTCTAGTAAGCGCAGCGATTCACGTTCAAAGTCGAAAGGGAAGAAGAGCAAAGTGAAGTGTTGGTTTTGTGGCAAATCGGGGCACTTGAAGAAAGACTGCTGGAAGAGACAGCAAACAGAGAAGAAAGGAGACTCTTCGACAGAGAAGAAGGAGGCAAATGCGACAGATACAGGTTCGGCATCTGGTTCAGGTATGAGCGACGAAGTGTTGTCTGTTAATATGTCTAATCATGATCACATTGGTTGTTAGATTCTGGTGCATCAAACCACATGTGTATTCATAGAGAATGGTTTAAGACGTATAGATCAGTTAATGATGGAGTCGTGTACATGGGTAATGATGTCACATCTAATATTGTTGGGATAGGAAGTATACAACTGCAAATGTTTGATGGCACAACTAGAATATTAACAGATGTGAGACATGTTCCAGACTTAAGGAAAAATCTAATTTCTTTAGGAGCATTGGATACGAATGGATATAAAACTGTAATTCAAGGTGGAGTTATGAAAATCTATAAAGGTATTTTACTAGTAATGAAAGCTAAGAAAGTTGGAAATCTATTTCAGTTAGAAGGAAGAACAGGGTCAGTTCATGTGTCTACAGTGTCTGAACATGACAGTAGTTCCATTCGCCTATGGCATCAAAGGTTGGGCCATATGAGCGAAAGAGGGTTGAAAATTTTGGCTGATCGCAAGTTACTTCCTAATCTAAGGTCTGGAAAGTTAGATTTCTGTAAGCATTTCTTGTTTGGAAAACAAAGTAAACAAAAATTTAAAACAGGCAAACATACTAGTAAAGGGATACTTGATTATATTCATTCAGATGTTTGGGGTCCAGCCCCTACAACTTCATATGGTGGTTCGTCGTATTTTGTATCATTTATTGATGACTTTTCTAGGAAAGTGTGGGTCTACATGTTGAAAAGGAAGTCTGATGTTTTTTCAGTTTTCAAGCAGTTTAGAGCATTGGTAGAAAACAGCACTGGTAGAACAATCAAGTGTTTAAGAACTGACAATGGTGGTGAGTTTACTTCCAAGGAGTTTGACAGCTATTGCAAGGATGCAGGGATCGAGAGACATAAGACCACGGTTTATACTCCTCAGCAAAATGGAGTTGCTGAACGCATGAACAGGACTCTTCTAGAGAGAGCAAGGAGTATGCTGAGTAACGTCGAGTTGCAAAAGGAGTTGTGGACGGAAGCGGTGGCAACAGCTTGTTATGTGATAAACCGATCTCCATCGACGGCCATAGACTGCAAGATTCCGCAAGAGGTATGGAAAGGACACCCTTGTGACTATTCTAAACTCAGAGTGTTTGGTTGTGATGCATATGCTCTAGTGCCTAAACATCAGCGAACTAAGTTAGATCTAAAGTCTAAAAGGTATATCTTTGTTGGGTATGGTGTTGGAACAAAGGGATATAGATTGTGGGATCCTACTACCCGCAAAATCATCATCAACAGAGATGTAAAGTTTGATGAATCCTCTCTTGTACAGTTAGATGCAGATATTAGATTGAAACAGGATGATGTATTTGATTTTCAGCACATTCAGTTTGATAGCACTTCTAATGATAGTCATGATGACCATAGTTTAGATACTAGTCATGAACAGGTTTCAGAACATGAACAGGGTTCAGGTTTAGATCATGAACAGGTCTCAGATACTGATCGGCAAGAAGTTCCTACAGGTGGTAGTCAGCCAATTGCGGAAGCACCAGAAACAGCTTTAAGGAGGTCTACAAGAATAAAACGTGCTCCTAGAAGGTATGATGATTATGTTACTTCAGTTGCATTTACTGCTAACGATGATGAACCTATGTGCTATCAGGAAGCAATAGAAGGTTCGAATAGTGACAAGTGGAAAGCAGCCATGAAGGACGAGATGATGGCCTTGAGTAAGAATGGCACATGGGATCTGGTTGAGCTTCCGAAAGACAGGAAAACTGTGGGGTGTAAATGGGTTTTCAAGCTGAAACGGGGTGTGAATGATACGGAGGACAGGTACAAAGCACGACTGGTTGCAAAAGGGTTTTCTCAGAAAGCCGGTATTGACTTTCATGAGATTTTTTCACCAGTGGTTAAAATAGTTTCAATTCAAATTGTGTTAGCTTTAGTTGCTTTGTTTGATTTAGAGTTACAACAACTAGATGTTAAGACTGCTTTTCTACATGGAGATTTAGATGAGGAAATTTATATGGAACAACCGGAAGGGTTTGTTCAGCATCGCAATAAGAAATTTGTCTACAGGCTCAAGAAGTCATTATATGGCCTGAAGCAGTCGCCTCGGCAATGGTATAAGAAGTTTGATTCTTTCATGTTGAGTCAGAAATATGTTAGAAGTGAATATGATCATTGTGTGTATTTCAAGCAATTGAAAAATGGCATGTTCATTATCCTAGTGTTGTATGTTGACGATATGCTTTTAGCAAGCAAAAGCATTGATGAAATCAACAGGTTGAAGACTCAGATGGCAAGGACATTCGATATGAAAGATCTAGGAGCAGCAAGACAGATTTTGGGCATGGAGATTTTCAGAGACAGGAGTAATGGTAAGCTATGGCTATCACAACAGAAGTATGTTGAGAAGATACTTTTGAGATTTGGTATGAATAATGTGAAGCCTGTGTCAGTCCCTTTTTCTTCCCATTTCAAGCTTTCTTCGAGTTTATGTCCTAATACAGATGAAGAAAAGGATTATATGTCTCGAATTCCATATGCCAATGTAGTAGGATGTTTGATGTATGCGATGGTTTGTACTCGACCAGATATTTCACATGCAGTTGGGGTTGTCAGCAGGTACATGGCAAATCCGGGTAAAGAACAATGGTCAACAGTGAAATGGGTGCTTCGGTACTTGAGAGGCACAAGTAGTTATTGTATCACTTTCAATAAGAGTAGTGAATATGTTTGCGGATATGTTGATTCCGATTTTGCAGGTGATTTGGATAAGAGAAGGTCGACTTCAGGGTACGTCTTTACTCTTGCAGGTGGAGCTATCAGCTGGATGTCAAAGCTACAGAACATTGTTTCTTTATCCACTACTGAAGCAGAATACATTGTTGCTTCTCATGCTTGCAAAGAGGCGGTTTGGTTGAAAGGTTTGCTTGGTGAGTTTGGTAGGTTACAGGACAACATCAGGTTACTTTGTGATAGTCAAAGTGCAATACATTTGGCTAAGAATCCGGCCTATCATAGTAAATCAAAGCATATTCCAATTAAGTACCATTTTGTAAGACAGGTTATTACTGAAAGGGGAGTCTCTTTTGAAAAGGTGCATACAAAGGAAAACTGTGCAGACATGTTCACGAAACCAGTTTTGTTGGAGAAGCTGCGTTGGTGTTTGGCTTCTCTTGGCTTGCAGAAAAGATAAAATAATAAAGAACATGGCATCAGGCTAATTGTTGTCAAGGTGGAGATTGTTGAGATTTTCTGTTTTGGATAAAATAGGCAAAATCTCAGTAGGTGACAAAAATTAGGAATTAGTTCCTAGATTAGCTCCAGTTTGTTGGGAGGGAGTTAATGCATCCTAAATTTGAGTTGAGAGGATTTATGAGGCTGTTAGATTCTCCTGCTATATAACAGGTATCCATACGTTTGTTTTGGAGAGGGTGTGTGAATTATGTAATCTTCTGTTTGAATAATAAAGATTGCCAATGCCCTGTTGTGTGGACGTAGCCCAGGAGGTTTGGGTGAACCACGGTAAACCTTTGTTTTTGTGTGCATGATTAATTTTTCTGTTGTTGTGTTTATTCAGTTTGTTGCGCACTGTCCAACAGTTAAAAAATCATGTGTAACACATGGAGACTACAATTAGACTAAACACTATAGGGAAGTCTACTGAAAAAATAACAAAAGAAGCAGGTGAAATTATACAAGACAGAGTATCAACATGATACAGAAAGTGAAGTCCACTTTGAAAATACATGTGTAGAAGGTGAAAATTAAGTTGAAGATGTTGAAATTGAAGCCAACTTTGTAGCAAGAGAAACAAGTGAGAAAAACATAGTAGTGAAAGTTGAATTTTATTACGAGGTTAAATTAGCGTTTATTGAGGAGTAGCATGGAAAATCCAAGAATGATGAGGACTAAAGTGAGTGTGGAAAAGCCTTCATAACTATATAAAAATAAGGGAAAAAAAAAGAAATTTACCATCAAAGTTGTTGAAGCTATTGCAATAGTAGAGGAGGAGATTAAAGAAAATGAAGATATTGTTTTTTTAAATTACACAAGTCAATATAAAAATTCAATCAATAGTAGTTGAGGTACAAGCAGATGCCAAAAAAAAGAACTACAGGGAAAATATCATTGAAGTCAAAAAAATATTGAAACAGAAGGCTAGAATAAAGCTAAAGAAAAAATAAAATAACTACATAATATGAAGTTTAGAGATTAAAAAGAAACTCATACAATATAGAGCTTAAGACAACTTGCATTAGCATGTACGAGTAAAACCAAATTTTTATATAATATTTAAGTATTATGACCTTAGCTAAGAATTATTTCTTAGCACGTAATAATAGTGATAATTAAATATGAATGTTGTAATTTGTTAATCATTTTTAGTTTTCTATTAGTTTCTAATAAAATCTAAATTTAGAAATAGTTATTCATATATTAACATAATCGTAATTATCATTCTAAACATTTTTCTAGAAAATTCTCCATCATCCTCTAAAAAAAATGTTTACTTATTAGAGAGTATTGTACCTTCGACAGGATCTGCATAGCCACCATTGCACATAAATTTTGGAAGCTTATATTCTGAAGAATCTTCAAAAGTGCATGTCACAAGAGATTTGAAAGCTTATTCCAACTGAATTTTGCAAGGGCTTTCCCATAGAATCCCAAAGCCTCATGCCTAAGCTTTAACATAGTATCTTTGAATCGCCATCTCCCATAAAAATTGGACATTAAAATTGAGTTGTTTCTTTCACATAAATAAGTAAAAGAAAAATACGCTGATTTTGATTCTAAAACTAAATGGTTTCCTTCAAAAGAAAAATAAGTTGAAAATAAAATTTACCGATTTGCAGAAGCCTATGGTGACGTACTCATCAAAAAAATTCATATGACCGTTTAAATACTTACGTTGTTCTTTTGAGTGAATTTTTTTTTTTTTTTCCAAAACAGAAAAATTATTTCAGATTAATTGAAATGAGAAAGTACAATAAACAGGGGATGTATATCCCATTGGTTCACCATCAGAGGATGAAGCAATAACCTGGAAATTATTATTAGTTCTCAAGGCTTCATTGATTGTGCTCTTATATTCATAAGAATAGAAGAGCAATCCTATTGCAGTGTTCTTAATCATAGAAAATGAAAAAATAGAGAAAAATAGGTTCAATCAATTAGACATAGATAAAAATATGCTCCGAACACTAAAAAGAGCAAGAGGCAAAGGGTTTGAAGAAAATATCATCAGGACCTGAATTACAACCTTGATTTGAGAGGTGATTTGATTCACCATTATGTCTTCAATAGATGTGAGTGATTGAGACAAAGAAAAACTCCTGGAGCATGGATTTGATTTGACGTTTCCAAGTGTTGAGGTTGGAGGACTCCAAGGAGACGTGATTGTAGGCTAGTTGATGATGGATTTGGAGCCCCAAAAAATGAGGATAACTGAAATTCCAATCCAAAAGGCACAAAAAAGGACCCCCCATAGAGCAAGTATTTCAATGCGGGAATTAGAGCCAATTCCATAGTGCTAGTGAAACTTGTAGAAACTCTCAGGGCCTAGAGGGATAGCCATGCCACATCAACAAGAGTCAAAAGAGGAGGCCCCGTCAAAACAACCCATAGGATAAGAGGACCAGATGTTCTAAGGAGGGGAAGGGCATTTAGGGGCTGATTTTTTGATAGGATGGTATTTAAGATAGGAGGAGAATATGTTGTAGTTGGTTTTCCATATGTTGTGTATCACATTATCGAAAGTAAGGGCATTCATGGATCTCTAGATTCTTTGGAGGATGAAGAAAGACAATGATTTTTGTTGAGGATGATCCTCAGACCAACGACCAAGACAAGAGAGGATGTCCATGCAGTCCTAGTCTATAAGGGAGTTTTATATTCGTAGTACATTTTTCCAGATAGAGGAGGCGAAGGGCTAGTGGAGAAAGAGATGATTGATGTCCTCTCCAGTTGATTGACAGAGACAACATAGTCTTGATCCCTGGAAGCCCCTCTTATAGAGTATATCCCAAGTAAAAATCATGTTATGAGCCACCAACCAAGATAAATACACGATTATGAGGGGTAAGTTCCATTTCCAGCTTCTAACAAGTCAAGGGAGGAGATAAATTTGCTTAGAAGGCTCGTGGATTATCTTGTAAACATCAGATGCTATAACCCAATTTTGTTGTGAGCCGTCACATCAAGTGAATCTATCATCTTTTTTGGATAGGACAAGCCCTAAAAGTTTGAGATCAATGATGTATGATGTCGATTGTTAGATCATATGAGCATAGGTTTCCAACTCTTGAGCATATCTCGAGTGTGTAGATGTGGAGGAAGAGATATTTTCATTTTCTATGTCCTGTATCATAGAGTATACATGATTATTCAAAAAATTAAAGAGCGGAAGGGATAAAAGGTATGGACCTGTTAGGCCGGAGAGGGGATCCATTCATATATTTGGAGTGGATCCTAATCTAGTATCCCATCTCATGTTCCCAAAGAGCTAATGCTTTACATGGAGAAATTTACGGCAAGAAAATAAGCAGTTGAGAGGATCCAAAACACCATCACAATCCAATCGATGAGGTGTCTATTATGTAGGTATTTTGACTTGATTATTTGGTTCCAAAGGCCCATGTTTGAGACAAATCTCCAAAAATTTTGTGAATTAGTTCCCGGTTGAAAGAATAAATATCTAATAAACCCCATCCACCCTATTTGAATGAATTTTTGATGATATCCAAGCTGACTAGGTGAAATTAACATTTCGGTTGAGTGTCATCTCATAGGAATTTAGTGATAATGGCATTGAGCTTACAAATAAAACCTTCAGGGATTCTGAATATGTGCATCCAGTATATAGGTATGATGTGCAGAATAGACTTGACAAGAATGAGGTGCCCTCCTAAGGAGATCCAACGATATATACCATTAGTAAAATTGATTGATGGTTTTTTCCAAATGTCGGACCTACTCCTTGTTACTATATCCATTAGGCTTGATAAAGAAGCCCAAGTAAGTGAAACCATAGTCGAAATGTGAGGTTTTTACCTCAAAGATGTTGGAAATATACATGGTCCCTTTGGCTTCTGTCTCACTTGAAATCAAAACAGAATTTGATTGGTTCACAAGAAGCCTAGTGCTTTTCCAAAATCTCTTAGGATGTTGAAGATCACTTGCCATTCATAAGGGTTATATTTTCCAATTATGAAAATGTCATCCACAAACATTAAATGGGAGAGGGATATGTGGTTTCTATTTTGAAAAAAAAATGAGACCATGTTCTAGAGCATTTGTTATTTTTATTGGCATGCCATCAATGATGATGATGAAAAGGGAAAAATAGAGGAGACAAAGGGCATCCATGTCTAAGTCCTCTGGCTATTAGGAAAAAATAAGTTTGAGATCCATTAATCATGATAGTAAGGGAGTTAGTATTAATGCCAGCTTTTATCCAGTTTAGCATTGAGGTCTGAGGCAATTTTTGTGAAAAATCATCTACATTATTTCCTAATCGTCGCAGTGAAATGCCTTGGTGAGATAAATTTTCATGAGGAAGGCATATAGGTGGCAGGTCTTGATTGAATGTATGCACCTTGGTGAGATCAATTTTCATGAGGAAGGCATATAGGTGGCAGGTCTTGATTGAATGTATGCATCCTATGCGGATGCAACAACTTAAAGGTCATCTATTTAGCATATCGAATCAAATCGAATAAAATAGTAAATTATATGATAATGTGGGGCTGAAATTTGTTGTCTTTGGCAGGGTTTATTGTAATAAACATCATGTAACTCTAGTGAGCACAAGCATATTCCATCCACAACCATGGCCCATGAAATTCATAGAAAAAATTCCCAAAGTCCCACATTATGAATTTGGATTTGTTGGAAAATTAATCACAACCACCACGTTTAATTTTCTGATAGCAACCATACCAGAGTAAACGTTTTGCAGGATGCGGATTGAGTTTGCAGAGAAGGACAAGTGAGCAGAGTACATAACCCATATTAAAAGTAAAATAGAATTTAATGCATGGTTAATGAAATAGTATGGGAAAACATTTAATCTGCAAGTGTTGTTTACTTCACGTGTAAAATTCAGAAATTCATTTTTTCCCATCCAAAATTAAATGTCTTAGATATATATGTTTAGATTTGACATGTAAGTTATAGTGTTTTGTAATGTAAGTCTGGAAAGACAAGAAGGAGAAAATCATGGAGCGAATTTTGGTGGGCTACTGATAAAGGAG
Source organism: Pinus albicaulis (assembly GCA_034641835.2). Lineage (NCBI taxonomy): Eukaryota > Viridiplantae > Streptophyta > Pinopsida > Pinales > Pinaceae > Pinus > Pinus albicaulis. The sequence continues at coordinate 164,242 of JAXQQM020085287.1, forward strand.
CCACAGCCTCCATATGTGAATGCATTTCATGTTTTGAATTCATAATATAAAGTTTGGTTAGTCGCCATGATTTTCACGTATAGTTCTTACCGCAACACTCTGTTTTACTCTGTTCACCGTGAGTAAAATTATTTGAAGTTTTACTTGCTCCTTATAGTTCCGTTTTTAATCTCCACCACTCTGTATTAAAAGGGAGATCTTCATAATTTTATTTCCAGAGCTGCATGGTTTGGATTAAGTGAATTCCTCAACTCTGTGTAAAATTTCGTAATTGTGTTGACTTGAGTATATTTATTTCTGCAACTCTCTGTGAACTCCATGTGTTGAGGAAAAAAATTTCCTTTGTATTAAAAATTTTAACATGGTAACCTTCATTACTAAGGAGTTAAAAGGATTTCTGATTTTTTTTTGTAAAGCATATTCTCCGGTAGTGAGAAAGTTTTCACATAGTGAGAAAATTTTACACAATAAGAAACTTTGTTTGCAGAGTGAAAATGGTAGAAACAAGCACAAGATTGACTAATCCACAAATACCTCAATTTATGGAAAAAATTATGACTATTGGGCTATAACAATGAAGGCTTTGTTTTCTTCACAAGAAATTTGGGAATTGGTGGAGAATGGATTCCAAGAACCAGCAGATGCAGCAACATACAATGCTTTGACACAAGCAGAAAGAGATTTGTTGAGGGACAACAGGAAGGACTCAAAATCCCTCTTCTATATTTTTCAGGTAGTTCATGAAGGAATTTTCCCAAGGATTGCAGCAGAAAAAAAGTCCAAACAAGCATGAGATATCCTCTAGGAAGCCTACCAAGGCATGGCAAAGGTGAAGACAACAAAACTACAAATGCTAAGAAGATATTTTGAGACAATTTGTATGAAAGAGTCTAAGAAGGTAGACTCATTCTTTACACATGTGATTGGGTTGGTTACCCAAATCAGGTCTCGTGGTGAGACACTTGAGGAAATGAGAAATTTTGAGAAATTTTTGAGAAATCTGCTAGCAAGGATTGATTCCATAATTGTGGCCATAGAATAGACAAAGGATCTCTCAAAATTTTCAGTGGATGAGCTTGATGCATAGCTGATGTCTCATGAGTATAGGTTGAATAGAGGAACAAAATCATCATTGGATCATGCATTCAAGACATAAGTCTCATTTGGTCAAGTAGGAGGTCGAGGAAGATTAAATTACAAAGGAAGAGGAAGAAGCCCACACAGAGGTGGAAGAAGCGGCCCTTCAAGCTCAAGTGGAAGGGGCAGCAACCAAAATCCAAGTCAAAGCCCAAGACAAATCAAGCACAAGGTCAGAGGTATGATAAATCACATGTTCAATGTCATTATTGTAAGAAGTATGGTCATTATACAAATGAATTTAGAAAGAAGCAATATGACATAAGTAACAAACCAAATGAAAATTTCATAAAGGAAAATCAAAACCATGATAACATGCTTTTAGCTTGTAATGTAGCACAAGAAAAATAAGGAGATGTGTGGTTTTTAGATTCAAGGTGTAGCAACCACATGAATGAAAATATAGAAATGTTTTCCAATCTAGATGAAAGTGTAAAATCTGAAGTGACATTGGGGACTGATAGAAAATTCTCTGTCATGGGAAAAGGAAGAGTAAAAATTATAACAAAGAAGGGAGAGAAGAATTTCATGTCAGATGTTTACTTTGTGCCTAGTTTGAAGCACAACCTCATAAGCATTAGAAAGAGCATGCAAAAGGGCTATAGTGTCTTTTTTTTAAATGATGTATGCACAATCTTCGATAAACCTCCAAGTAGACAACTGATTACAAAAGTTCATATGACAAACAATAGAATGTTTCCTCTCAATCTAAGATCAAATTTGAAGGAAGAAGGTGATGTTGCAGCTATAACACAAGTAGACTTTCAAGAAGAGGTCAAGGATGAAAATTGGTTATGGCATTTGAGATTTGTTCATCTCAACTTTGGAGGTTTGAATTTGTTGCATAGAAAATGCATGGTGAAGGGATTGCCAGTCACAGAAAAACCAGAAAGCCTATGTGAAGTATGCATCTTGGGAAAACAACATAGAGAATCATTTCTAGCATGAAAATAAATAAGGATGTTGTTAGTGTGTTTGGTGCATGTATGTATGAAATCACACCAACTTAAGGGGTGTGGTTTACCCACTTAACTTATTGGTCACAGGTAGAAAAAGAAGTGGAGTCAAGCAAGTTAATGGAACAAGCTAAAATCATAAACATACTAGATAGAGAAATAGCATGCATATATAAACTAAAACTAAAACAAATAAACAAAATCTCTGAATAGAGTCAAACAACTACAATAATCTGAATGATGGCTCTTCGGCCCCTCTTATTGAGTGCTAGTAGGAAATGAGGATGAAACTTTAACCCTCTTGCCAAAGGGCCCCTAGAACATAGGTTCTAAGTCTCGATGCAAGGATGTTTTACTTCCAATATTGCCTTGATGGAAAGTCTTCCTCTCTCTACTATGGTGGACTAAACTTTTTGGGTTGCCAACAATTGAGTCCCCTCTATCTTCAGCCTCGGATCACACACTGCTGGTATTTCTTGGGAAATTTTGGCTAGCATAACAATGTGATGCCCAGGCTACCACACTCAACCCACAATCTTCACTCTTTTATGTATATAAAATTGCACTTCCAGTTTTTGCCCAAATAATTTTAAATCCTGCGAATTTACAAACATGTGGAAGTACCTTTCTTTGTTTACTGATTATAACCCATGATGCACATAATAGACTATTCTATTATATTCCCAACCAAATCTCAACTAAGGTTTTCCTTTAATTTGATGAAAGTCAGTCTTTTCAAAAGCCCTACCATAAGTTCGGGAATAGAATAACTCTTGGCCTATGATTCAGGCTTATTACATTAAACCCAATGGTTATAATAACCATTCCAAAGCCCACATTTTACCTCCTTCAAGCATATAATTATTCACCCGCATATTCACTTAATTTCAAGGCTTGCATGAATTAAAATTCATGTCAAATACTCATGCACCTGTGCAATTGGCTTTTGGATACAAAACATATAGTTTAATCCAAAACCTTACCGACCCATCTCACCTCTCCACCATTTGGCGAATATTTAATTTGGGATATAAAACCATAAACCCAAATAATATTAAATCTTAACTATTAATACAATATGTTCAGGTCCCACAACAGGGCTTACTTCATTAACGCATTTCATATCCGGACCCACATTTCAATCATATTCACATATTAAATTATAGCTTAATATAACTCGAAATGTAATCACTGCACATAAATATCGAACCCACAACAACTAACGCACCTCTCCATCTGACAGTTGTAGTCTTATCGCTCTTCCACTGACAAATCCAACGATAATCCCGCAACAAAGTTTCACGGGGTGTAATTCTTCATTTTCACGTGATGTAAGTGTTTTTTGAATACCGCCCATGGACGTGTGTCAAACGATGATTGTTATTGCATTTTTTCCAGACATTCCACTTACCACTTATGGGGTCGCACGAAACTACTGGTTTCGATAAAGGAAACCACCTTTACTGTGCCTCATTCACGGTTCCATCTTCTCAATTACTCATGGTTCTGCTTCTCACTGTGGTACTCTACTATTCTTCTATGTATTCATGGTTTTAATATGGGACCACTACATACTTAACCCTTCATATATCTACTACGCCATTTCTATTTCTTCCGATACAAATTTCCATTTACTTGAGTTCTGCCTTCAATATTCATCCTGATCTGTAGATATCCGTATACTTTCTACGTGATTTATGCCCTTGAATAAACCAAAGTTTCATTAACCCTTTAATCCACGATTTTAACCATCGAGGTATGTGTAGAGAATGGCATTCATTCCACGGGATTCAACCACCGTAGAATCCCATAGCCTTTGAACTAAATTCAACCACTATACATGTAATATAGACGGATATAAATTGCAAAATTTAAAATAGGTCTCTTAACCAGTCGATGTCTAAGTATTCAATACCCAAGTTCATCCTGTGATGGAATCGATCCATTCTGTGATCGATTCCTCCAATTTCATTGCACACGACATATACACAGGACTCAAATAAATACAAGTCACACAAAATCAAATCAATAAATGCACATATGGTTCAAACACAATTCTTTCATTCATATATATGAAATCAAATACAAAGGAATTCCTACTCCTGGCCAGATATTCGAGTCAGTGGCCTCTATCCTCCTAATATGCCTCTTGAATAGCTCTTCTACTTACCACCCTCCTTAATGCCTTGAGGCTTACATTTATACTAATTAATAATGAATCAGTTCAGCTTCCTTAACAGCTCAACAAAGACTCTTGGAGTTCTCCAAAGTCCTAAAGTTAGACTCCATCCCTAAAATAACTAAAACTAACTCTTCACCTTCCTAACTTAATCAACTTCCCTCGTGTTCTCTAGTGGTTAGAGAACATTTACAATTCCTCACTATTGTACTCAAAATACTAATAATTACATGAAAATTTAAAAATATGAGACCCCCCTATGTCTACTTATATACAAAGTATTTTATTGTGCCTAATGCCCCCTACATCATACTCCCAAGGTTCAATTTGTTCATGATCTCCTGATCATGTGTCTTTAATCTCTACCTCCTGGATCCCATACTCTGTTTTTCTGCTGTCCAACAGCTGCATCATCCTTCAACTGTTCTTCTCCAGGCCTCCATATCTTGTTCTGCATCTTACCTCCAGCTATGCTTTCACAATCTCTTCTTGTATTTCCTTTGCAAAAATTCTTGTGCTTTCTTGCTGCTGTCTGCTGCTTCTAAGACACCTTCATCATCAGTTCTCTGATGTTTTCAATTTCTCTGTCCAGTTTATCTTCTATCTGGAAATTTCTCTGCCCACTGTTGCTACTTTCAATTCCTGTTAATTCAGTTGTTGTAGCTACTTTTGATGTTGTTGCTGTTACTGCCCTTCTTGCTGCCAACATTGATGTTGTTGCTGCCAATGTTGTATCCCTGATTGTTGATATCATTGTTTTTACTCCCACAGATGTCACCCCACATGTTGCTTCAGCTGCCACCATAGATGCTGCTGATGCCAATGTTGCCTCCTCCCAAACATCCTGGATATCTCTTAATATATCTCCCTCTGCAACATTTTTATTTTCCTCATCACCTGCAAATTTTCTTTTAGAAAATAAATCATCAATTAATTTTCTTCCTGCAGTAACATACTCATTCAGTATGCTAGTAAACATAATCAAATTTTTCAAACTAGTATATGCTCCTTTCACAACTTCAGGAAATTTTACTCTAGTGTCTACAATCTCTTTCTCTTGTTTAAATGCTTCCAGCAAACATTTCAGCCACGCAATTTGTACTTGTTTCACACCATCAGTATGTTGCAATTTGAATTCAGCATCTTCTTCTTCTTCCTTGACAATCTTCAGTAATTTTCCATCATCATCTTGATTGATTCCGGCAATCAAATCAAGTTCTTCAAGCATTGTACCTTCATCTCTTATCAGAATAGAATTCTTATCCTCCATCATTGTGGTAGTCCCAAAAGTATGTCCTCCAGTCTTCTCTTGTCTACTCAGACAAGCCAACTCTTCCTTGTCACCAACAGTAACAAGTTTCTGCATATGATACATGACTTTCTCACCTTCTCTCTGCAACAGTTATCCTTCTCTCAAGACACTTCCAAATGATGAATTGTCTTCTGCATCACCTATAAACACAATCAAATTGTCAGTGTCAAAATCACAAGACCCAATGGTCTCACTTGCTGATCCAGTCACCAATTCTTCTCTCTGTAGTTCCAAGTCTTCTTTAGGAGTCAGAAAATCTTCACTATCTTTCTCCTCATCTACCAGAGTTATCTCCATTGTTTAAATCACCATGTTAGAATGATGACCCTTCACTATGTTTTCAGCTAACATAGTTTCCTTCTTATTAACTTTCCTGACAACTTCCATTTGTTGTTCTTCTTTCCCTGCATGATCAAGACATGAACCTTCAACATTAAAATTACAAGGTTTTAATACCTCTTCCTCCTCTGAAAACACATCAGTATTTTGTTCTGAGTTTCCTTCCAATTCCTCTGTCAGCACATCAATATACTGATTTGCATCCCTCATGAGACTGTTTCCATCATCTGCTTCATGAATGTCCTTCTATTGTGATTCACCAAAATGAACTCCTTCATTTGGCTGAATTATTATCTTATCCTATGTTCTCTGATAGTCATTCATGATCATTCATCTATCTTGCTTCTTCAAAAATTTATTCTGTGCATAGGTCCTCTGCTTCTCCAATCCTCTTCTTTGAAAATCCAACCTTCTATGCAATTCAACAACTTCAATTGGAGTAGATTTTGGAAACCTCACACAACCTTTTATACCTTCACTTGTTCTTGTCCGATCATCAGATGGTCCTTCATCTCTTGCCTCACTATTCTCATTAGACTCCTTAGTCTTAAATTCCTCCTGAGTTCTTGCTATCTCAGTATTGATCTGAATAGATTTCAGATTCAATTTCTCCTCCTCAACAAACTTTAAAGCTTGTTCATCTCCCTGTGATGTACCTGCAAACATACACAACTCTTTATTTTTAAAACCACAAGAATTTTCAGTCTCGGTTGCTTCATTTATCAATGCCTCAAATTGATCCTCTTCTTCTATAGAACCTGTCATCACCTCACAATTGTCAGATCCAAAAATACAAGGCTTTACATCATCCACTGATCTCGACTTGTCCAATAACTCAAGAAATCATCAATGATTTTCTCTTCAGCAAGACAACCTTTTTGTTTCCTTAAGTCTTCAACATGGTTCATAAGATCTTTTACAGATCTCCATTCTTCATTTGTACTCTGTTCTGCTTCACAAACAGAAACTTCTTTTCTCAACTCAGCTGCTCTGAGTTCTACACATTCCAATTGTGTAGTCCTCTGTTCAAGCTTTCTCAGCTTTCCTGCAACCATACAAAAATCATCAGATGCAAATTCAGTTGACCCCTTGGTCTCACTTGAAGTCTCAGTCTTCAAGTCCTTCTCCAAATACGCAATCATCCTGAGTAATTTCTCTTTCTCATGAGCATGTATCATCTACTCTTTATTCATCTGTAGCCTATGCCACTTTACTTTCTTCTTCATGAGCCAACCAACTCTTTGGCTTTCCTCTATCATCCTCTCTAGTTTATTAAATTTTTCTCTGATCTTATCTATCTCTTTCCAATATTCTACATCAAATAGCTGCTACCTTATGCCATTTTCCTTAGCATCTTCTTCCTCTTTTCTGTTGTGGCCTCTCTCATAACCTCTGCAATCTCTACTATGACTATCAGTAGTCATCCTTTTCTCCATAATGAGTTCCTCACTCACAAGCTGCACTAATCCTCTGCAACAGCAAGCTCTCCTACTACCACTTGCCTCACCAATCCTTTCCTCTGGATCTGGGCTTTTGGCAAGTATTGGTCCCCTGTCTGTTGGAACCTTCTGAGCACTCTCTTTTGCTCTCTCTAGGCTTCACTCTGCAACTTCTCAAGAACAATATGTTCTCTTCTTATCCAACCTCTGTTGGGAATTCTCCAGGTTCTGCCACACTTTCTTCTTCACTTTAGAATCCTCTGCTGGACTCTTTCATCACTACTCTCAAAGCTGTGATCTGCTTTTGCTAATATTTCTTCAATTGCCTGCAATCTGAATTCTGTAAAAAATTATTCAAACCAGAGTTAAACATTGCTCATCAACTCACTTTCTCTTGAGAACACTGCAATTTCTCTCCCTACCCAACCTTTAGCTGGATATCAGGTTCACTGCCATCATCATCAAACTAAGTCTACACTTTCTGCAACCATAATCCTTCAATTAGAAATTCAAGTCAAATTTAAAATTATTTTACCTGCAAGATCCCTGCATGATCTTGTTCTTCATTCATTTCTGCAAATCCTGTTCACTGCAAATATGTATCTGCTGCATATCAGATTTAAAAATTTGATCTTCCTTCATTCTCTGATCACATGTACTCATCCAGATTTAATTACAAAAATTTCTTTTACTTCAAACAGAGCCTTTCTTGCTCTGATACCACAATGATGCCCAGGCTACCACACACAACCCACAATATTCACTCTTTTATGTATATAAAACTGCACTTCCAGTTTTTTCCCAAATAATTTTAAATCTTGCCAATTTACAAACATGTGGAAGTACCTTTATTCGTTTACTACTTATAACCCATGATGCACATAATAGACTCTTCTATTATATTCTCAACCAAATCTCAACTGAGGTTTTCCTTCAATTTGATGAAAGTAGGTCTTTTCAAAAGCCCTACCATAAGTTCAGGAATAGAATAACTCTCGGCATATGATTCAAGCTTATTACAATAAACCCAATGGTTATAATAACAATTCAAAGCCCACATTTTACCTCCTTCAAGCATATGATTATTCACCCACATATTCACTTAATTTCAAGGCTTGTATGAATTAAAATTCATGTCAAATACTCATGGACCTGTGCAATTGGATTTTGGATACAAAACATATAGTTTAATCCAAAACCTTACCGACCCATCTCACCTCTCCACCATTCGGTGAATATTTAATTTGGGATATAAAACCATAAACCCAAATAATATTAAATCTCAACTATTAATACAATATGTTTGGGTCCCACAACATGGCTTACTTCATTAACGCATTTCATATCCGGACCCACATTTCAATCATATTCACAAATTAAAGTTCGAGCTTAATATAACTCAAAATGTAATCACTGCACATAAATACCGAACCCACAACAACTAACACACCTCTCCATCTGACAGTTGTAGTCTTATCACTCTTCCACTAACAAATCCAACGATAATCGCACAACAAAGTTGCACGAGGTGCAATTCTTCATTTTCATGCGATGTAAGTGGTTTTTGAATACCGCCCATGGACGCGTGTCAAACGATGACTGTTATCGCATTTTTTCCAGACATTCTGCTTACCAGTTATGGGGTCGTGCGAAACTACAGGTTTCGATAAAGGAAACTACCTTTACTGTGCCTCATTCATGGTTCCATATTCTCAATTACTCATGGTTCCACTTCTCACTGTGGTACTCTGCTATTCTTCTACGCCTTCATGGTTTTAATATGGGACCACCACATACTTAACCCTTCATATATCTGCTATGCCATTTCTATTTCTTACGATCCCAATTTCCATTTACTTGAGTTCTGCCTTCAATATTCATCCTGATTTGTAGATCTCTGTATACTGTCTACGTGAATTATTCCCTTGAATAAAACAAAGTTTTATCAACCCTTTAATCCACGATTTGCACCATCGAGGTATGTGTAGAGAATGGCATTCATTCCACGGGATTCAACCACAGTAGAATCTGATAGCCTTTGAACTTAATTCAACCACTATACATGTAAGATAGACAGATATAAATTGCAAAATTTAAAACATGTCTCTTAACCAGTCGATGTCTAAGTTTTCAATACCCAAGTTCATCTTGTGATGGAATCGATCCAGTCTGTGATTGATTCCTCTAATTTTATTGCACATGACATATACACGGGACTCAAATAAATACAAGTCACACAGAATTAAATCAATAAATGCACATATGTTTCAGACACAATTCTTTCATTCATATATATGAAATCAAATACAAAGGAATTCCTACTCCTGGCCAGATATTCGAGTCAGTGGCCTCTATCCTCCTAATCTGCCTCTTGAATAGCTCTACTACTTACCACCCTCCTTAATGCCTTGAGGCTTACATTTATACTAATTAATAATGAATCAGTTCAGCTTCCTTAATAGCTCAACAAAGACTCTTGGATTTCTCCAAAGTCCTAAAGTTATCATCCATCCCTAAAATAACTGAAACTGACTCTTCACCTTCCTAACTTAATCAACTTCCCTCATGTTCTCTAGTGGTTAGAGAACATTTAAAATTCCTCACTATTGTACTCAAAATACTAATAATTACATGAGAATTTAAAAATATGAGACCCCCCTATGTCTAATTAGATACAAAGTATTTTATTGTTCCTAATGCCCCTGCATCACAATGTGTTCTCTAATTCTTCATCTCATGGTGGCCTTATATAGGATAATTCAAATCCTCCTTCCCTCTCTTGGTACATTGTGATGATCCAAGAGAGGGGGATGATTCCTTTTTGTGCCACAAATATTCCATTGTGTGCTCCCTTGATGTCTAAGAAGCATTTGGTGGTTTTCCTTACGTGACCTCATGTGAGGAATCACTATCCTAGAGTGTGCTTTTTGTGGTCCCAGAAAGTGACTTTCGCCACTCCCAGGATTGCACACATTTCAGGTCATAAGGCATGCAAAGGCGCTCTTCACGAAGGATTATGCGTACCAAAGCATTTATGACTTGCTCAAATTTTATTTTTCCTCAGAACTTAGAGATTTTTAAATACTTTCCAGATTCTCTAATGTCTTTCAGCCCGGTAAACCCTTCTGCCTGACATTAATTAATGTCATCTTCTTTTTGTACGATTTTCCAGTGTTAACAGTGGCACCCTAATGTCTGAGGTCTAGGAAGAACTATATATCCAAAATATGTTATAGTTTCTTTCATGTATATCGTGTATAGAGAGAGAGACCTACGTGAAGCTCAGAATTGGAAACACCCTGCACTGGTTCGAAGAATGACCATGTCCTATGGGACCCCTGTAAGAAAATATAGTACAATATATATAAAAAATTTCTACGAGGCGGGCAGGTCGCATGCTCGTGATGTTGTGTCTAGTTAAACAAATATATTTGACAAATACATGTTCTTTGTATGTCAATGATATGGTAGTGATCTGGTGGTTGCTAACGACAACTGTTGACGCCCTCCGGAGCATTTCTTTCTTTGACAATAGGTGGAATATAGTACATAGCTTTACATTGTACGCATAAGCATTGGTTGGGACCTTCCATGTAAGAATTGTTGAAAGATATTCTTATGAAGGCATGGGTCTTTGACCAATTTGATCAAAGTGCAATGGTTGTAAGGTACGATACCATCTTGAAATGAAAGATTTTGTTGTAATAGAATTTCAGGAGGATCGATGACATCTATGGGAAATAATGTCTCCCACAGTACCACCCGAGGATGCCCCTTTTATGGAGAGGGGCAATCCAAGGTGTCGCTTCCTTTTTGGAAAATAGGTGTTGAAGTCGACAGAAAGGAAGCCTCAACCAAATGGGGAGTTGTTGAAATGAGGGGTCAAGGACCTGGATGTGATGAGTTTAACATAGGCATGTTGGCGAGGGGTGACTGAAAATTGATGATGGGGATTCAGTGGCCCAAGGTCAGAGTGTACTGAGTAGCTTGGCGATAGTCATAGTTATTTCTGATGGGGAAATCCCTGGAGTCGATAGGACTTCCAGGGTGGGTAAAAACTGGCTATGAATGTCATGGTGTCTTGTGTGTGGGGGTTTGATACTCCGACCAAGGGTGTTCAGGGATTTCTTCCATGGGAGAAAAGATGAATGAGAGGGTGGGGGACGTAGAGCACTGTTTTCAGTCTTTGTACACTTACCAAAAGAATAAAATAATGGGGTTTGGTTTGTACAAAACACAGAGACAGGTTCCCAAAAACATGAAATTTTTCACTCACAGATGTTATGAGGAGGATGTTTTGCTGAGGGTGGGGGACCCATTGGTTTGTGTCATGTGTTGGGTTAATGAAGCAGATGAAAAATTATCGCAGATGGGATTATGCTGGTGGATGTATGGTGGGCCAAATGTGAGGCAGGGTAGTGCACTTTTGATCTTCTTATACAACCTAGTCATCCGGGAAGGGGGTTTTAGTTTTTATTGTAAAACTTTACCTTTATGCATGGTGGATGGATAGGCATGAGGTGATTCCCAGAATAAATTGGTATGGCCATGGCGTCATTTTTTCTATGATATATGGTCTACTGTGGGTGATGAGCGCCATGGAGGGGAGGCTCTACTGACCAACGAGGATGTTTATTATGTGCAGGGTGAGGTGTTGATAAACACAGTTGAATATGTCAAACCTATGGTTGATTTCTGATGGAGAAATGATGTCAGGATATGCAGATTTTTCAGGGACACTATCATGCTGGGGGTAGAATGATACCTGCTCTGGAACTTTTAGTGGATGGAGTTATGTATGGTTTGTGAGCTTTCCTGCAAAAACAACTACCTCAAGTGAAAGCATCTTCTTTATCAAATATTATTGAAAGTCATGAGCTTTGAAAAGAAGATGGGAGAGGGCATACGTATTGGCACTGAAAATTTACTTTTTTGGGGAGTGTGAATGTGTGGCATCACCTCTCAGCGTTATGGAGTGTTGATCACAGTGTTGCTTTCGGTTTGGTGATCAGATACTCTAAGCTCCAGTTTTCCTTTGGGAGTTGTTACTTGGCTCCTAGTTTTTATTTCAGTTGGGGATACCCCTAGACTGAGATCACGGGGGGTGTTGCTGGTTACTACCCCCTGTCGAGGATCTCCCTTTTGTTTGTTCCTCGGCTTCTTTTTGCAACATTTGGAGGATTTTCATAATTCTCTTAGTTGTATGGTTGTTGATGAGCCTAGGAAGGGTTTGCACTAGATTGACCAGCATATTACGTTGTGCCAGTGGTCCATTCTGTGCGGGGAATGGGGGATATCGGTTCCCTTGTCTCTGGTTGGTATATGAGTGTTGGGGTGACTTTCATGATAGCTAGGTTGTGATACATTCTAAGTAGAATTGTATGAGTATATAGGGTATTGATTATTGCTGCCTAGGTGTCCTTGGGCCAAATACCCGATCAAACCGTCTGTAGAATCGACGTGCATGGTACTACTACTACCTAGGTGATCTCGGGAAAAAGACCCAATCAAACTATCTGCAGGATCGATGCACATGGTACTACTACTGCCTAGGTGAACTTGTGTCAAAGACCCGATCAAGCAGTCTACAGAATCTACCTACTTGGTAACTCCTTGAGTATCATGGGTGTCACTACTGCCTAGGAGATCTTGGGTTGAAGACTCGATCAAGCTGTCTACAGAATCTACCTACCTGGTAATTCCCTTAGTATCATGGGTGTTACTGCTGCCTAGGTGATCTTGGGTCGAAGACTCGATCAAGTCGTCTGTAGAATCTACCTACCTGGTAATTCCCTCAGTATCATGGGTGTTACTCCTACCTAGGTGATCTTGGGTCGAAGACCCGATCAAGCCGTCCGTAGAATATACCTACCTGGTAATTCCCTCAGTATCATGGGTGTTACTGCTGCCTAGGTGATCTTGGATCGAAGACCCGATCAAGCTGTCTACAGAATCTACCTACCTGGGAACTCTCTGAGTATAATGGGTGTTACTACAGCCTAGGTGATCTTGGGTCAAAGACCCATATCAAACCGTCTGCAGTAATTGACGTGCTTGGTCACTCCTTGAATACAGATTATTGCTACCTAGGTGACCTTGGGTCAAAGACCCTTATCAAACCGTCTGCAGTAATCGATGTGTCTGGTCACTCCCCGAATACAGATTACTATTGTCTAGGTGACCTTGGGTCAAAGAGCTATATCAAACAGTCCGCAATAATCGACGTGCTTGGTCACTCAAGAGGATGAGGCAACCAGGTTCCCCTGTCCCTGGTTGGTGTATGGTGGCTTGGGGGGGAACTCTTGCATATGAATGTCTATCTGCGTACTGGGTCCCCTGAGCTAGAGGATAGGGTCTTCCATGGTGATACGCTGGCGCTCTATTGGTCAAATTTTACTGAGGCATATGATGACTTTGAAAATCGGGTTGAGGTACATTCTGGGTAGAACAATACGTGTAACCAAGGTTTTGACTATTTCTGCCTAGGTAACTTTGGGTCAATGACCCAATTAGTCTATCCGCAGAGTTTGACGTGCCTGGAGATTCTTGATAAGTTTGTAGGCGCGGGGCATTGGGCAGGATATTGTAAATGTATCCTGACTTCATATAAATAATCTCAACATGTTGGGCTTTGTTGATTCCGTCCTCTTCGGAAGTGGGCCTTTGTTGCACCACATCTTTTGAAATCTCTGTCCTGAGAGTTTTCAGGAACAAATATAAAAGAACCCATTCGTCGATTTTTTCTTTACATAAACTACGATGCCACCTCCATTCATGGAGATGATCCGAGATATGGACAGTGGGGTTTTGTCTAAAATGTGTCAGTAATTCCAATCCGGAATCATGGTGAATGCGTAACTAAAAATATGTTAGGAACACAGTGGCGAGGGTACTAAACGTTCCATGTGAAGCAGAGGGTTGCTCCACATACCACTTCGCAGCTACTCTTGTCACAAATTTCGAAATAGTCTCAAGAAAATAATGTCGTCAATGATAATGTTCGATGAGCACCACAGGTGGAAGGTCATGACATTATTACCTGGGTCTTCCGCTTGCTTTCCTTCGAACTTTGGAATATTCGAAGGGAGCTTCATGGAAATGGGAGGCCATGTAGGGTTATGTGCGATGGGGTCATTCGTCAGCTTGGTTAAATCGAGTAGATTCAACGAAGCTAAGAAATGTGACTAGGAGGTTGATGCCATTGGAACTTGCGAAAAAAAAAAAAAAAAATGGTTAGGAAGAGGGTTAATCTGTGACATACCCTATTGTGTATTTGACTGACTTCTCAAATGGGTGTCACTCCTCTGAACCCTAGGGTTCATGGGAGGATTGGTGTGTGGTGTGGTGTTGGGAGACCGACCAAGGTTCCCAACTAAGGAAGCCCCAATAAAATATGAACCGATAATGGTGGTAGCGTTCCGTCTTTGACGCCTAAATGGCGAAAGAGCTGGAACCCCTCCTAGTAATGGGGGGAGGTCCAAAAGATGCCTAGATCGATGAGGTCCTATTGGGTCCATTCTAATGTTGACTAGGTCTATTTTTTGGAAAACATTGAGAGGATAGAGTCTATGATCAAAGCAAAATTCTAGTAACATACATAAAACAAAGCGAAAATAAAATAAATTTTCCCTTTAAATTAACTCTATGTGATCAAGCAATCAAAAAACTGGTTTTTGTTTGTTTGCGTATGATACTAAAAATCCTAGAAGACCTATTCGTCCTCACACACTCAAATGTAACTAGTCCTTGAGAAGATATCTTGCGAGTGCTGGCACAATGTCCCGTAAGAGCTGGTGACGCCCCCAGTCAGCCGAAGAAAATCCAACAAAGTAAGGGTAGAGGGTCTGGCTCTTACCTGCACCATCACCTATAGGGAAAGGATGCCCTAGATTTTTCCACTAAGTACCACCATCCCCCATGAGCGTTCGAGTCTTGGGCTTCTTGGTAAGTCAGCTAACAGTATCAAGTATCAGCCAAGTCAGGTAGCCCTGACTGATACATGCCCGCACTACACCTAAGCCTAACCCCCTCTGAATAGGTATTTACCGCACTCGGGTTTTCTTTTCCGTGCACCGAAAGGTGGATTTAAAGCTCCCTAAATAGTCAACTTCTATGTTTCAAGATGAAGAATGTTCAAGGCAGCTTATTGGATGCCTACCCCCTTGATCCTAACTTAAACTATAAATTCTTTTGTGGCCCCTGTGGGGAGAATTTAGTGAGTTTGGTTAAGTTAGTTTTAGGTGTCTTTTCTTTACTTAGTGGGTGGATGTGTGTGAGAAAAAAGTGACAAGAACATAGTTTTACGTCTGGATATGCGATGATCCTTTTCAAAATCCCCTATTAAACTATGTTGTATTTTTCCTTGCTCAAAAGAAAAACATGTGCAAATATGGGCCACTTTCTATTTTTCCTAGTTAATCTATGTGATCAACTAAAGGGAGATGACTAGTTGTGAATAGAGAGTGTTCATATGCTTACCTAGGATCACCAGAGGGTGCAAAGGCAATAGAGGTGACTTGCTCTTTTATTGACAATTCAATCCTAGTCCTGAAATCCTAGTGCAAAAATTGAACTAAACTAATAACTTTTACACTAGAAAAAAGAACTAGCTAAGCATGTTTGGTCTTGGGCCACTTACTTTGGCTAGTTATCTAGGTATTTTGGTACCTAAATTTTCGAAACACAAAATTCTTTCGGAATGCAAGTTATTTTTTCCCCCTACTTAAACTATGTGTGAACTTTGCAAAAATCAACTTGAAATAAAAATGACACTAAGCCTACAAAAAGTAGCTAAGAGTGAGCTTTAGCAAGCTGCGGGGTACCTCAACCAATGCTGGCAGATGTATTATGGGCTGCCAAACACTTTACAAGCAGGGAAAGATAGAAATGTGGGAGAAATTTCTCTTTCTATCCTTTGTGCACAAAAGGCTGAAACAGGCGCAATGTCTGCACACGGGTCAGCTCTGAACGCATGCCCTGGGCACGTCTATGGGAGGTAAAAGCGCAGAAATTCCTACAATAGTAATTTTTGAAGTTGTTCTACTTCAGTTTGTCACTTGGGATGAACTAGGGACTGCAAGAGAAAAAGGGGGAAATTTAGCGCCACTCCACAGCACAGAGAGGGGTCTCTGCAAAAAAAAAAAGGCACAACCACATAAAACTGGTAATAAACATTAGTGGAGTAGCCAATCCTATGTTAGTGTGTTTGGTGCACATATGTACGAAATTACACCAACTTAAGGGGTGTGTTTTACCGACTTAAGTTATTGGTTGAAGGAAGAAAACGAAGTGGTGTCAAACAAGTTAGTGGAACAAGCTAGAATCATAAACATACTAGATAGAGAAATAGCATGCATATATAAAGTAAAACTAAACTAAACTAAAAAAAATAATCAAAAGCTCTGAATAGAGTCAAACAACTGCAATAATCCGAACGGTGGCTCTTCGGCCCCTCTTATTGAGTGCTGGTAGGAAATGAGGATGAAACTTTAACCCTCTTGCCAAAGGGCCCCTAGAACATGGGTTCTAAGTCTTGATGCAAGGATGTTTTTACTTCCAAGCTTTCCTCAGTGCAAAGTCTTCCTCTCTCTACTATGGTGGACTGAACTTTTTGGATGGCCAACAATTGAGTCCCCTCTATCTTCAGCTCTAGACCACACACTGCTGGTATTGCTTGGCCAATTCTAGCCAGCATAACAATGTGTTCTCCAATTCTTCATCTCATGGTGGCCTTATATAAGAGAATTAAAATCCTCCTTCCCTCTCTTGGTACATTGTGGATGGTGACGCAAGAGAGGGGGATTATTCCTTTGTGTGCCACAAATATTCCATTGTGTGCTCCCTAGACGTCTAAGGAGGCTTTGACGGTTTTCCTTTGGCAGCTTCAAGTGAGGAATCATTGTCTAGGAGTGTGCTTTTTGTGGTCCTGGAAAGTGACTTTTTCCACTAGCAGGATTGTGTGCATTTCGGGTCATAAGGTGCGCAAAGGCACTCTTCACGAAGGATTATGCGCGTAAAATAATTTATGCTCAAATTTGATTTTTCCTTAAACCTTAGAGATTTTTAAATACTTTCCATATTCTCTAATGTATTTCAGCCCTGTAAATCCTTCTGCCTGACATTAATTAATGTCGTCTTCTTCTTGTACAATTTTCCAATGTTAACAAGAGCAAAGGCACCTTTGGAGATTGTCCACTTAGATTTATGTGGACCAATGCAAACACTATAATTTGGGGGTAGCCATTACATTTTTACCTTCATATATGACTACCCAAGGAAGACATGGGTCTATTTTCTAAAACATAAAAGTGAAGTGTTTGAGCACTTCCCCCACTACAAACCTCTTGTTTAGAAGAAAAGTGGACAGTACATAAATTTTTTGATGATTGATAGAGGTGGCGAATATATATCATGGCTTCCTATGTTTTTGCAAGGATCATGGAATTCACAAGAAGTTTACAACAAGGTATACACCTCAGCAAAATGGTGTCACGGAAAGAAATAATAAGACCATCATGGAAATGTCAGGGAGTATGTTGAAGGAAAATCATTTTCCAAATGATTATTGGGCCGAAAATAATGCTTGTGCAACATATATCATTAATAGGTGTCCAACCAAAAGTGTTATGAATATCATTCCTAAAGAGGCATGGACTGGAAGAAAGCAATATGTCACTCACATGAGAGTGTTTGGGTGTGTGGCGTATTCACATATCCTGAATGAGTTGAGGAAGAAGTTGGATAGCAAGGGGGAGAAATGTGTATTTTTTGGATACAATGATGAATCCAAGGCATACAAGCTCTACAATCCATCAACCAAGAAGGTAATAATCAGAAGATATGTTCAGTTCATAGAAGAGGAAACATGGGATGGAAGTTTAGAGAAGACAGTAAATGTGAAGACATGTATTTCACATGAAGACAAAGAGGAATTGACCGCAACAAGTAATTCCTCAATGGTGACTCCTCCACCTACACAAGCTCAACAAGGCAATGAACATGTGACACCTCAACCAAATAATAGGACAATGTTGCGTAACCAAGAAAGTGCTTCTCAAAGCACACCACAAAGATCCGCAACTCCATCTACTTCAAGCATAACACCAAGCCCATCTTCAGCAAGCATAAGAAGACCGAAATTCAGAAATTTAAATGATATTTATGAGAAAGATGATGTTGATAGCAATGCTGGTCTGAATATATTGCCTAAGAATAGAAATGGGTTGCGAAAATGGATGAAGAGATAAAAGAAATAGAAAAGAATGACACATGGGAGTTAGTGGACCTTCTCCAAGGTAAAGAAGTCATTGGAGTGAAATGGGTTTATACGACCAAGAGAAAAATTGAAGGAAATATTAAAAGACACAAATCAAGGCTATTTTTCGAAGGATACAAGCAGCAACATGGAAGAGACTGTGCAGAAAAATTTGTGCCAGGTGCGAGGATGGAAACAATGCATACAATGTTGTCAATTGTAGCGCAACAGAAATGGAGAGTGTATCAAATGGACATAAAATCAACGTTCTTGAATGAAGTGCTGAAAGAGGAAGTACATGTTGTGTAACCTCCTGGTTATGAGGTAGAAGGCCAGGACTTCAAGGTGTGTAGGTTGCAGAAATCTCTCTATGGGCTAAAGAAAGCACCGTGTGCATGGTATAACAGGATTTATGCCTACTTGATGGACAATGGGTTCAACAAATGTGACGGTGAACCTACTCTCCACATCAAACAAAGTGATGGTAAGATTTTTATTGTTGTTTTGTATGTAGATGATTTGATTTTTATAGGAAATGATGATTTTCTCATCATTTATTTCAAAGCATTCATGAAAACTGAATTTGAAATGACTAACTTGGGGTTGCTAGGATAATTTTTGGGCATAAAAGTGAAGCAAATAGAAAATGGATTTTTTATCTCCTAAGCAAGGTATGTAGCAGAAATTTTAGAGAGGTTTAATATGCAAAAAAACAAGCCATCACCAACTCCATCTGTCATGGGGTTGAAGTTGAGCAAGGAATATTGCAGCAACAATGTCAATCTGACATTATACAAAAGTATGGTGGGCAGCCTAATGTATTTGACCGCAACTAGACCTGACATAATGTATGCCGTGAGTTTGGTGTCGAGGTTCATGGAGACACCCAAGGAGATACATTAGCAAGCATCCAAAATAATTTTAAATTATGTCAATGGGACAAAGGAGTATGGTGTTTTGTACTCTACAACAGATGATTTTAGGCTGGTTGGTTACACTTACAGTGATTGGGCAGGAAGTGTTGGTGACAAAAAGAGCATGCCATGATATGTTTTCCATTTGGGTTTGGGAGCCATTTCATGGGCTTCCAAGAAGCATCGAATAGTGTCATTGTCAACAGCAGAAATTGAATATCTCGTCGCAACAGCAGTAGCATGTCAAGCAGTTTTAATGAGAAGGATGTTGTGGGATTTATGTCATGAAAAGGATGGAGCAACCACTATTTTCTGTGATAACAGTTCAATAATTGCACTATCAAAGAATTATGTTTTTCACAAGAGGACAAAGCACATTGATGCTAAATATCATTTCATAAGAGAATTAGTTAACAATGGTGAGATTGTGTTGCAGCATTACAGGTCAAAGGAACAATATGCAGAAATTTTCACAAAGCCATTGGCACGTGAAAATTTTGTTTATCTCATAGAGTGTTTGGGAATGGTCAATGGCAGCAATTGCGATTAAGCAGAAGTGTTGGGAAATTAATCACAACCACCCCTTTAATTTTTCTGACAACAACCATACCATAGTAAAAAAAATTTAGGTTGCGGATTGAGTTTGCAGAGAAGGGAAAGTTCTGAAAAGAGTATATAACGCATTTTGCAGAAGATTAAATAATTAAAAGTCAAATAGAATTTAATGCATTGTTAATGAAACAATATGGGAAAACATTTAATCTACAAGTGTTGTTTACTTCAGATAACATCTGTAAAATTCAGAAAGTCATTTTTACCCACCCATTATATTAGATTTTGTTAATCACAAATCAAATGTCTTAGATATATATGTTTATATTTTAAATGTAAGTTCTAGTGTTGTGTAATTTGGTGGATGTAAGTCTTGAGAGACAAGAAGGAGAAAATCCTAGAGCGAATTTTGGGGTGCTACGTGAAAACAAGTTACAGGTTTTATTGTGTGTAAATTCTGCAACCCTGGTGAATGTAAGAAGTCTTGTTTTACCAGTAAAGGAGCCACAACCTCCATATGTGAATGTATTTCATGTTTTTAAGTCATAATAATTTTCACGTATAGTTATTACCGCAACACTCTATTTTACGAGTAAAATTATTTGAAGTTTTATTTGCTCCTGATAGTTGCGTTTTGAATCTCCACCACTCTGTATTAAAAGGGATATCTTCAAAATTTGATTTCCGCAACTGCATGGTCTGGATTAAGTGAATTCCGCAATTCTGTAATAAGTGAATTCTGCAATTCTGTGTAAACTTTTGTAATTGAACTTCCATAATTGTGTTGACTTAAGTAAAGTCATTTCCACAACTTTGTGTGAACTCCTTGTGAGGAAAACAATTTCCTCTGTATTAAAAATTTTAACAGGATTTTCATTTACGAAGATACCATTGTGGTGATTGGATACCATGAAAAATCCCTGTCCAATTACACCAATCACATAATCAAAGGAATCCATTCAACAACCATCAAGTTGACACTCAAGTTGTCTCTGAATAAAAAAGACATCATACTATTGGCACTCTACCTAAGATAAAGCATCATAGCGGCATTATACTTAAAAATCTTAAAATGATATTTGAAGAAGTTAATGCACAAATCGCATCATTCTAAGTGTAAATTCTATTTTATTTCTCTTCTAAATTTTGTTTGAATTCAGACCTCATCATGTGGTTTGTATATGAGGGAATCACTCATTATTATTTTGAGTACTTATCAGAGATTCGACAACTACCCCACAAGAAGAGAACCAGAGCTCCTATTTATAATAACACACAAGGTTAACTAGTGCAAGTTGCTTCCCTTCGTTCTCTCTGGGAGTGTGACTTGCAACGCCTCCCTAACCTGTATCCAGTCCTCTCAAAGCTTGGTATTTATGTCGAAAATTTTTCCACAAACACAATTTGATATATTGGGAATTTTTAAGTTGTAATTTGTGTTGAATTGGGTTGGTCGATTTTAGTAGAATTCTATTGAACTCCAATATTTATATCTGTTCCTATCACATATCACTTAATTGATTGAAACTTTTTAGAATTATATTAAATCTCAAAGCATTACTTCGTGCCCAAATTATATAGATTTTAGTCCCATAAATCTTATGGCTACATGAGTTGATCAGTTAGGTCTTCTTCTTTTTTTGTCACAAAGTCTCGGTTGTGTCCTTTCCTTTTTTCACAAAGTGGAAGCTAGGTATTTGATTTTTGTTTTGTTACATGCTAATATTATTGAAAGGTTACTGGAACATAGTTTTTTGTTTGGAAAAGTTAGTAAAATGCTTCCATCTGTAAGCACTGCCATTGAACTTGTTGTGCCTGAAGTGTCAATTTCAGGCATATTAGGTGTTTGTTATATATTATTGAGATTATGGGTTCTATTTAGTTCTTACATCCTATTTACTAGGAAGTTTTTCAAACTCCTGAACATATTTCTAATATTATAAATCTACATGCTTTTGGTTGAATGAATTAAGATGCATGTGCAGGGAAACTCAGGTTGAGCTAATCTCACGAGAGGGCTACACATTTCTTTTATATTATGTCCCTCTTTAACTTTATTGATTCAAAATTTTCACATCAAAATCATAATAATAAGTAATCTAGATATGATTAAT
This sequence comes from Pinus albicaulis, assembly GCA_034641835.2. Taxonomy (NCBI): domain Eukaryota; kingdom Viridiplantae; phylum Streptophyta; class Pinopsida; order Pinales; family Pinaceae; genus Pinus; species Pinus albicaulis. Next base: position 186,438 of record JAXQQM020085287.1, read on the forward strand.
ACTAAAACATTTTTTCTTTTTAAAAACCGTATAATTGTTGGAATATGTAATTCCTACTTTTCTTCAGTTGTGGTTCTCTCTATGTATAGATTATGTTCCTATTTGATAGATTAGTTCCTAGTTTGGTGTGAGGTTGAGATATTCTCTCAACCAAATTATTGTGCATCTAAGATAGCTTCTCTATCTTGAGACAATTCCTCATGTATATATGTAACTTGATTTGATTAATGAATCAGAGCTTGTATGCTCAGTTTTTAAGTTGGTATCAGAGCCCGTTTGGGCCTAGTCCTGGACCTCGTCCCCTCGTGGAATGAGGGAAATAAGAGAGAAATTATTATTTTTTAATGTTTTTCCATTCTAGAACACCGCAGAAAATCGTTGTGTGATTGCAAAAAAAAAAAAAATGGTTGCGTGAAAGACTCTGTGTGTCTGTGTTGAAGGGGTAACATGATGCGAGCCTGATAACTGCAGCCCCAACATGTAAAAGGAACGCATCTTGTAAAGCAGGGTAGCTTTCTGTGTGCAACCCGCAAGAATTTTGGGGATTAGAGGCCGTTGGATCGACGTTGTAACAGCATTCGTGGAGCGTTGAGATATTTGCTAAAAGAAGCATTGCCATATTGTTAGAGCGGAGGAGCCTGCAGAAAGTGAAGGCCGAAGCCTGCTACTGCTCCGTTGTTGAGGAGTTGACTATTTTTCCCCATCCTTTGACGTGGCGAGCTGGACTGGGAAAGCAAGTGAAAGTATTTTCTTACATGGGAGTATGTAAAATATAGATGGCCTCGAAATTTCAAATGATTACAGCACGCAGAACCCTGTGATCACGCCTTCCGATCAAAAAATCTTCCCTGCTTGGGCCAGAGATGTAGAGGATTGCGTGAAATAATTCGAAGTAGATTGGGCTAAGCAGCAAAGATGTCAAGAGATGGCAGAAAAAATGGGGTTTGAATGAGCTGGAAAAACATTTTGGCCCATTGGTTTGGAAGCTCATCATTGATCAGTTTAATGACACTCTGGTAATAATTTTACTCGTGGCCGTTGTTGTTTCATTTGTTCTTGCTTGGATTGATGGCGATGAAAGCGATGAAACGGATATCACTACCTTCGTCGAGCCACTGTTTATTTTCCTGATTTTGATTGCCAATGCTACCGTTGGCATCTGGCAAGAAAGTAATGCAGAGAAAGCCCTAGAGGCTTTGAAGGAAATGCAGTCGAAACATGCCAAGTGAAGAAACTAGAGGACGCTTCCCATAGATACAAAATCTATCGATCTGGTGGATTTGCAGATCGAGCCATGAGGTGTTTTCCTTGTGGATATGTTGTTTTGAAGGAGCAAGTGATGGATTTATGGATTTGTTGTTGGTGAGTGAATGCATGAGGTTGCGTCGAGAATGTTTACGCATCATCAGAAGATCGTTGTCGTTGAAAACCCTCTTTTTGGAAATGGTTCGAATCAGAGGAGGATCGTGAGGTTTGGGATTGATCTGTGTGATGGAAGATATGATATACAATTTCATTCTTTGTTTAGGACTTTGGATTCTATTCATTATGATTATTTCCATCAGCCGAATTTTCCTGGTGGGGCGATTGATAAAGGAGGGCCCAGAGAGCCCTAGCATGATATTCATACCAACCTGGAAGGGTCCGTTGCTTGGGATGTTCTTTATAACTTTGAGCAGAGGTGGAGGAATGTGGAGAAGGAGCATTGTTGCGTGCTACGTGCATCGTTGTGTTGAGAAGTCTCCGCACCAATGCCCGTAGACTGTGCCTAAAGAAAGCCTCATGTAAGACGGCTTTGCTTAGTGCAATTCTGGTATTCTCAGAGTCGTTGTGTAGAACAACAACTCTCTCTCATTTTTCTGTTGAAAGGTTGAAGCGTAGTGGGTTGATTTCCTTCATTTTATTTTTTGTGTTTATGTCTTTTGTATCAACATGGAGGCCTTCCTATAACTGTAAACGCAGCTGTTGAAGTACACCTTGAAGGACCAGTGCTCACAACAGCAATGCAAATGGAAAAGCAAGTAGAATCATGGCACTTTTCCGTTAGAATGGACGTGCTGCTAGATGTGTCTCGGACATTCACTGAGCTACATAAGGTTTAGGAAGGAAATTCAAGACAAGAAGAGGGCACACATAAAGACTCTTCTTGTAGCAGCAATATACTATGAACCCCAATACTTGGTTCACCTTCTTCAGGAAAAAATGCTTATAGGATTGGCAGAACAAACCATCTTAGTTGCATTGGGATATGCAGCTGTGTATTCTGACAAGCTGCCAGTTACCTAGTCCCGACTTGAAGAGGTTGGCAAGATAGTGAAGCAAGTTAACTCAGTCTTGCCAATATATGATAAAATTGTTTCGGCTTTGCTTGATGTGGGTGTTTTCAAGTTTCCTGAAGTTTGTACATTTACCTTGGGGGTGCCAGTTGGTCCTATGTTGGTGAAACCTATGAAAGGAGTTTCGTATATTTTGGATAAATTTCAGTATATGAAGTTTACTGTTGAGCCTTCGTGGCTGAGTTGAGCCTTCGTGGTTGTGTTGAGATTTTGTGGCTGAGTTGAGCCTTCGTGGCTGTGTTGAGCCTTCGTGGCTGAGTTGAGCCTTCGTGGCTGTGTTGAGCCTTCATACCTGAGTTGAGCCTTCGTGGCTGTGTTGAGCCTTCGTGGCTGTGTTGAGCTTTTTTGGCTGTGTTGAGCCTTCATGGCTATGATAAGCCTTGGTGTCTGAGTTGATACTTGGTGGCTACATTGTATCTCCTCAAGGCTGAGCGCCTGAGCGATGTAGGTGAATTACTGCTTGTCGAAATGTGAACTAGCAAGTAGGTGAAAGGGTGTTGCTTGAGCATGTTCATGAAGCAACGTGGAGCGATCAGTTGTCATTGATATGATAGGGATTAGATTGAAGACAACGTGTAGTGTATGATATTGGATCTGCTCACAACAACAGTGTGGGCAGTGTTCTAGTGAACTAAAATTCGGGGCAGTCTGTCCACAGCAGTGAATGGTGTGGCCATGTGTTGAACGTTTGCATGCCAGTTTTTTCTTCATGGATATTGTATTACTGTCATGGTTATCGCTTGTGCTTATATTTTCATTTGGTATCGTTTTTATTTGGCATTGGTAAATGTGGACAAGTCTTGGAAATTTGTATAAATATTGAGATTTGCGACCTCAATATGATGTCATTCTATTAGAATTCGCAACTATAATTGATGACAGGTAAAACATGAAGACCAGGACCAGCTTGCCAAAGTAAAATGAAGATGCCAAAGACTCAAAAGTACAAAGCCAAAATAATGGTATAATGTGTTTTGAGTTGAAGTAAATCGTTTGAGCTTCGTTTAATTTTTATAAGACATTTTTTTCTCGGATTTTTTAAAGTAAGTGTTTTGTATTAGAGTATGCTTTTTTTGCAAAAATTTTAAAATGAGTTTTTTTTAAATTAAATCTTTTGTGATGATTTTTTTAATTGAGTTATTTTCTAAATTTTTGAAGGAAATTTTTTGAACTTCATACTCTATTATCATGGGAAATCGAAGGAATTGTGCGAGAAAATATGATTGAAAAAGAGACCCTCGGGAACGTAGAGAAGAGACGAGACAATCTCGCAAAAGAAAGATAGAATCACTCTCAAATATTGAAGGGGAAAATCAACCTCAACTAGAAATTGAAGCAGGTATGTAAATGTAAATATTATGATCTATTGATATATTTAAAATTTTCCTAGTGTAAAATGTGAAGCTTAATTTTTATTTGATGAAGTAATTCAAGAAAAATATTTTACAATGTAAACAGAGAGAAATATTCCTCAAAACATTGATGGTGAAATACAAAATTTTGAAAGAGAAAGTGAAAGAGATATTGAACCAATGATTGAAGATGGTGAAAATATTGAAAGAATTCAAGTGAAGAAATTGGATCACAAGGTGTATATATATATTGAACACATGCACATATTATTGAAATTATACATATATTTATTAATTTAGTTATTTATTGAATATGTAAACTTATTATGTACTATTATTCGAATATGTAAAAATGAAATCAGTGTCGATGATGAGATGTTAGAAAATGTTGACACTCACACATATGGAGATAAAAAACATTACCATTATATATGATATCGTGTTAACCACATTTTTGAAATGTATTTCATAAAGGAGAAGGGGACAGTTCAAGCTCAAATGTTGAAAGTTCTCCTATCATTAAGGAAATTAAGAGAAGCTATGACACTACTGGGTATTTGAAAATCAACCAAAGATTAAAAAAAATGAAATAAAATGTGATACAAAATATAAGTAGTACTATAAATTCAATTAGGAGATCTAGAAAGAAAAATGTTTCAATTGTACGTAGACGAATACATATGGCAATGGTTTCATCAAGTACTAAAGAGAATCGTTTGGTAACATCTATGGCACGAGCATTAGGAACGTCCCGAAAAACTTTGTATAAACATCAGAAATTTCGGCTGCAAATAGATGTAAATGATGAACTCGCTTGTTGGAGAGCTATTTGTAAGCAACCATACAAAGATAGACTTGGAGAAAATGTTAAAAAAATAATATATGAATATTAGAAGAACAATTCGCGTGTTTTTCCAACTGCAAAGCATGTGATGCAAAGAAGAATAGCACGAAATCAGAACGAAGAACATGAAAAATATTTCTTGGAAACCACTCAAATAGAGTTATTCAACAAGTTCAAAGAAGAGAATTGTTAAATTCATGTTTCAATCAGCGCTTTTGTTCAACAAAAACCATGGTATGTAAAACCTATCACCGTACGCGACACTTGTTGTTGTCATTATCATGTGGAATTTGAGTTATATTATGACACATTCCTTGATTTTCGTAGAACATTATGGAAGGATTCACCTCCTCCTTCCACTATCTGTGATTTCATATCTAAAATTCTATGTGAAAGAGAAAGCGATGAACTATTTTACAAAAAGAAATGTGTTGGTGGTAAAAAATGCGATGATTGTGGAAATTTGAATAAATTTCAAAACAAATATTGTACTGATATAAATGATCAATTATTTTCCAACATGAAAGTGAAATGGAAGAGATATGAATATATCCATACATTGACTGAAGGTGCAAATAGCGTTAAAAGAATTGAATTACGAGAAGACAAAAATTTTGTGATAGACTTTTTAAGAAAGTTTGAGGCAGAAATTTACAAATACACCAAGCATTCCCATAGAACTCGATGGAAAGACTTGCAATTCAAAAAATCTCATGAATTTTTTCCACCATGGACCATTTTGTCAGTGATTGATTTTGCAGAAAACTACACATTTGTTCCACAAAAAGAAATTCAGAATGAATACTATCATTCTGACCAAGTCTCCATGCTCCTCCATATTCTATATAGACATGATAAACAAAACATCGATCATATATAAAGCACGAGTGAAAATAGACATATCATTAAAGAATATCAATTTTATATCAGTGACGATCGAACACATGATACATATTTTGTACAACATTGTTTTGGAAAAATTTATGATTCCTTGAAAAATCGTGGAATAACATTCAATGAACATTGGATATGGTCAAACGGATGCGCAGGTCAATTCAAATTTGCACGATCATTCTTTTGTTTGTGTTGTCTTCATAAGAAAACATGCATTAAACATTGTTGGAATTTCTTTGAGACTGACCATGGAAAAGGAGAACATGACGGTGCAAGGTCATGCATAAAACGAGTACTTTGAAGATATCAAATGAACCCCTCTACAAGCCGAATTGTGGACACGAAAGAAATTGTTCAATGGTGCATCGCTCCTCTAAGCCATGAGACTAACCCATCAAGGGAAGTGCGAAATCATGTAATGATTATCTTTGATTGTATTTTGATATCATATTTACATTCTTCTTTGAATTTTCCATATAAAGGTTTTTCTGGCATATTTGGATCGAAGAAGTAGATAGATCAATTGGAAATGAAGTCGAAACAATAAAAGGGACTCGAAAATTGCATTCAATTAAAACAAAGTCATCCAGAAATGTGTTTGCATTGGATAAAAGAAAATATTCTTGTTTTTGTCATGTTTGCATAGACAACACAAAGTCCAATCACGTTTGTGAAAATAATATGTATGTAAATGATTGGAAACATACAGAGGTAAATACAAAGGGGAAAATGTCTGTTGCAATGTTTGAAGAAATGCAATCAGAGGAAACTACAATATCATCCGATGGTTATCGAGTTTTTTATCTTGTTAGAGAAGGTAACATTTGAATTTCTTTCTAATGATTTAAAGATCTAGAAATAAATTTAAATATGTATAATTTTTTTAATTTTGTTTTATTGTGCAGGATATGTTTTTACTGTAATTGCACCTATTGACAACGATGAAAATGTGAAGTATTATTTGATGCGTTGCACTGAACGAAAAATGAAATTATTAGAAAACCAAAATGATCACGAATTTCAATATGAAAGAGGATCTATTATACTGAAAGGTTATTTTTTAAGACAAACTAATCAAAGTGGGGATTTTGTTTACTTTGAAGACTATGAACCTGATTTCATAAGTTGTCAATATAGTCACTTGGTGTGTGCAACATGCATAAAGTTGATAGAGGTTCAATCAAAGAAAAAAACGAAAAATAAGAAATGGAAAATGTCAAAATTCGATCATGAACGGATTATTGAAGATGGCATTCCATTGGAATTTTTTTGATTGAACTGGCCATGAATTTATTCTCTTTGAATTAAATATGTTTTAGGACTTCCAGTAGTCAACTAAAAATTGAGCTGCTTATGTTATTTGTGCAAGTGTTTGCACATGTACAAATTGTTTTGGTACATGCACATGCTTTAGTACCAACTGAAAGTAGATTTTCTATACATGTGCATTGATGAAAAATGTTACATGTATTGGATATATATATACATGTTCTAGAATGCAATGAATTGTTCAAGTAGTTTTATTATGTGCATTGATGAAAAATGATTCACGTACTCAATATATATGTTCTAGAATGCAATTAACTGAAAGTAGTTTTTCTTTGTGCATTGATGAAAAATGTTGCACGTACTGGATATATACACAAACTGAATGTGCCCAATTTTTCTTGTGGGATTTTCTGATAAAAATTATCCACAATGTAAATAAATCATCCACAATATATTTTTGTACGAAGATTCCTTTCAGACAAGAGACTTGGAGCACTTCTCCGACTTTTGGTGGGATTTGACCCACATCTCTATTCCTAATTGAAAATCTAGTACAAAATTTGTCTGTCCAATGGTTGGATATGTTCTATGTTCTAGAATGCAATTAACGGAATGTCATCAATTTACCAATTTATAAATCAACAAGGCTACCTATTTTAGTGCATTAATGACATTGACCTGAATTCAATAAACATATATGTACTTCTTATATTTCCAATCAAAATTAATGGGATAAACACATATATCTACTTTAATTTTTTTTTCGATTAGAGCTCAATTGATATGGTTAGTTGCATTTAAAAGCTATGTTCTTCCTATTGGAAATTTTTTCACTCAAACAAGAGTATGTAGAGATCAAAGGCAATCTTAAGATGCCAAATGTACTTCAACCATCCAAAACTTAAATTTTAAAAACTTTTTGATTAAATCAAAACAATAATTCACATGGGAGTCTTCCATCTAGGCCAAATATAGATTGAAACCATCCAAAACTTAGATAAAAACATTTAACATTATATCAAAACATTTAAAATTTAACATTAAATCAAAATTAACGAGATAATGTACAACTTCTTTACTCTTTTTGATTAAATCAAAACAATACTTCACATGGGAGTATTCCATAGGCCAAATGTAGATTGAAACCATTGAAAACTTAGATCAAAACATTTAACATTAAATCAAAATTAAAGGGATAAATACATATAACTACTTCTTTACTCTTTTTGATTAAATCAAAGCAATCAGAGGGGGTTTGAATCAAACAAATAGAAAAGGGGTTGCCCATAACTGGGAAACTAGCCTAGAAGATGCTGCCCAATATCGGGAAACCAGCAGAAATAGAGTGTTTAGAAGCACAGTGATTGCAAAACATGACAAAAGTTCAAAAAAGCTAAAGAGGACTTGACATCAAGCTAGCTATTGATGTGTGTAGGAGGATTATCCTACATAATTGGAGAACCGTAGTCCTCTGGATCATCAGCTACTCCCTTGGAGTGCTGGGAGGAGCTCTCCGAAGTGGAAGAGGAGCCAGAGTCATCTTTGAGCTTTTTCTCCACACGAGCCGAGCTGTCGTTGCTGGTGTCTTGGGGCTGATGGGTTGGGATGGTGGACTTTCTCCACCGCTTCCTGGAACCAGAGGCACCTTCATCTTGGGGCTCCTCCTGAAAAAACACAGAAATGGTCGCCGTAATTCAAGGTCTAACCATAGCGCTGGTGAAGTGAAAGTGTGTGACACTGCTTGCCGGAGGAGGGTGCTCACTTGTTTCATGGATTGAAAGAGGCGAGCGAGAGCCAACACTCCTGCCCCCTCCACCCCTACCCCAACCTCCCCTTCTGCAACGCATCCGATGTCTCCGCATGGGAGTCTTCCATAGGCCAAATGTAGATTGAAACCATCAAAAACATAGATCAAAACATTTAACATTATATCAAAACATTTAAAACATTTAACATTAAATCAAAATTAAAAGGATTTACATTTAAAACATTTAACATTAAATCGAAATTAAAGGGATTTACATTAAATGTAGATTAAAATGGTATCCAAAACTTAGTTTAAATTTTTTTTGATTATATCACAAAATTACTTCACATGATTAATGTACTTCAACCATCCAAAACTTGAGTTTTAAAAACTTTTGATTATATCAGAACATTACTTGACATGCCATCCAATTGTAGTTCAACCATCCAATAAAAACATTTAATATTATATCACATGTGCCAAATGTAGACTGAAACCATCCAAAACTTAAGTTTTAAAAACTTTTTAATTAAATATATCGTGCAACATTACTTCACATGCCATGACAATTATAGTTCAACTATCCAATAGAAAAATTTAACATTATATCACATGTGCCAAATGTAGATTGAAACCATCCAAAACTTAAAAGTTTTAAAAACTTTTTTATTATATATCATGCAACATTAAAATATTAAACATTTAACATTAAATATCACATGCCAAATGTAGATTGAAACCATCCAAAACTTGAGTTTTAAAAACTTTTTGATTATATCATACATAACATTACTTCACATGCCATGCCAATTATAGTTCAGCTATCCAATAAAAACATTTAACATTATATCACATGCCAAATGTAGATTTAAACCATCCAAAACTTAACTTTTAATCTAACAAAAAATTATAAATCACAACATTACTTCACATGCCAAATGTAGATTGAAACCATGCAAAACTTAACTTTTAATAACTAACAAAAAATTATAGATCACAACATTACTTCACATGCCAAATGTACTTCAAGCATCCAAAACTTAAATTTTAAAAACAAAACAAATTATAACACATCATTACATAACATGCCAAATGTAGTTTAGAAGCAAAACAAAAATAAAATTTTAAAAACAACATAAATTATAACACATCATTACATAACATGCCAAATGTAGTTTAGAAGAAAAACAAAACTTAAATTTAAAAAAAAAAACAAATTATAACACATCATTACATAACATGCCAAATGTAGTTCAAAAGCAAAACATTAATTTATAGAAGCAAAACATTAATTATAGATGACAACGTTACTAGTAGTTCAATTATCCAAAACTCAAAAGTTTTAAAAACCAAATAAATTATATAACAACATTACTTGACATTCACATTCCAAAAGTACTAAAACCATCCAAAACTTAACCTTTTGGAACAAAACAAATTATATTAACACTGTAATAAAATATGTCCAAAAATTGTAGATCTCACAAGCATCAAATTGTATCAAGTTATATATATATATATATATATATATATATATATATATATGACAGTGCATCTAGATAATATATAAAAAAAGTAAATTTAAGACTATCTAAACCTTAAAATCAAATCTACAAATTAGGTCCATCAAATAGAGATGGATATAGTGTCTTTCCTATCAGGGTCTCAATCCGCGCACTATCATGCGAAGCATGGGAAACCTTTATACAATGCACATGTACTTGAACATTAAAATTTGATGTTTTAAAAATGAGTGAGAATATATATAGAACTTCATGTAAAAAACAAAATATAAAAAAAAAATCATTCAATACCTGATGAGGTTCCCTCTCCATTTGTTCACCTGCTACAAGTTCCCCCCCCCCCCTCCATGGGAACATCTGCAACAATAAACTATACAATATACATGTACAGTTATATATATATATATATATATATATATATATATATATTAAAAAATTTCAAATGAAAATGCACGTGTACATATATAAACTTATTTTCAATAATATTAAAAAAAAAGTTAGACAACTTGTGCAAATGGTTGAAATGGTTTGGATGTTACTATCTCCGTCGCTAGAGTCCATGGATTAAAGAAATCTTCTATAGGATATGAACCAGAGATAATGAACGTGATATTAACATTTTTGTCACTCATCATGCATGACAACTGTAAATGGTGTTTTAACATATAATGATACATTTTTGTTAGATTAATGTACATACAAATAAATGTATACATGTACATACACATGTATTTATTACAAATTGTACACATGTATACATGTTAAAATAATTGAACCCTAAGGTCATTAACACATACCGTTCTCATGTCCTCTTCCTCATGAAGAATTAGCTCTTGAAAACCATTGCGATAATTTTTTGCATATATTCGGAGATCTTCAACATTCATGTTGTCAATCTCTTCATCTGTACCATACACAAAATTGGCAGGTGCATTTTCACGTGCTCTTTATCGGTTTAGAAAAACATCGACTCCACTCAATCTGCTGTAAACATTGTCGATCATGACATCCCTTGCTTCTCGACTTATTTGAGAAGTTGCATCCATCTCTGACTGCAGAGTTTCAACCCGAAAAGGTCGACTCACCAATGGCGGCTTAGGGTGAGGCAACTCCACATCTCGCTTAGCAACCTTACAGTCATACAATCAACCTTTCCCTAGACGAAAAATTTCTGACGGAAGGTCATTGTAGTTGGGTTTCATACCCAAAACAAATTATGCGTAACACAATTATACAAAATAAACAGGAACCTCATCGTTCCATGCGAGCCTTCCATAGGTCGCAAGGTGCCTATCATACAAATAGCGAGCTATATTTGGGTACTTGAAATATTGCACCTTCAACATTTTTCTCTTTGGCCCTTCCTTGAAATTAAACATTAACTTTGCCATATCTTTTGTAACTCTTTTTTTTACATCCTCCCATTTATCGGGACCCATTATTGTTTCCTTTCTCTTTCTCATCACTTCTACAAATGTATCATTCATTGGCCCAAGATTTTTGTACACATTTACAATATCACCCAATGAATGTGTAACTATTTCGAGGCTTTGTCAACTCTCAGTAGGTAGAGTCAAAGCCACGAGATCTCTCCGCAATTTTGCATGAATTTTTTCACAGCTTTGTAAGGTGCATTGCGCCATGTTTGTTTCCCATGGTATATCAGAAATTTCGGCTGGATAAGTTGTGATGGGTAGACAACCTTTTTCTTGAATGTAGCATTCTGCCCTGCGTCTATTTTGACCAATATTTGGAACATTTTCAGCCTCTGCATCAATATATATATATATAATTTCATATATTAGAAAAAACACATGTAAATTTTTTTTTACAAATTCAATGAAACAAATTTTGAAATTGATGGCAACCTTGATGTGGTTGGTTAGCATCTTCTCCACCCTGAAACTGTTGAGACCCAGAACAACCCTGCTGAGAACTAGACCCAAAACAACCCTGTTGAGAACCAGCACCACCAGTCATTGATTGGCCTCCGGGGGAATAAATATCACCACCTTCACACAACCTGCTACCACTCATTGATGGCCCTCTAAGGGTATTTGAACCACCACCAACCTCTCGAAACAAGAGAGAAGCTTCATAAAAAAATACAAATTTATAATCAATTGAAAAATACATTCATGTGTACATATAAATACATGTACATATTCATTGATTAAATTGTTTGAACCATACCACGACTGGGTGAACCATGGGCATGCTCCATGGATGGAGTAGAGACCCCTCTCTTCTTAGCTCCTAAGAAATAAAAAATGAAATTTATTAACAACTAATTTAACTCACAAGGTTAATAAAAAATAATTTCCATATGTACACACATGTATGGATATTTAAGATTATATTTAAATACCATGAACATCCCCCGACCCCTGATCCCCCATATGGGATTCCGTTGATCTTCGTTGTTCATCCTCCATGATATATATATCTATTGGTGGACATTTACACAAAATAAATTTCTGAAAATCAATTTGTAATTTAGTGTACACAAATTATGTAGAACACAACTTCCAAAGCACTAATTGATGTGTGAAACTCAATTTAAGCAAAAAATAAATTATAAAAATGATAAGTTCACCAAATTTCACTTTACATGGTGGGAGCACACTTGGTATAAAATTGAAAAAAACACACGGTCATTAAAAAATAAGTGAAACTGCATTTAAACAAACTCCATTTAAACAAAAATTTTTGAAGTCCCCACATTTTAAATTTATAAAAATGTGAAGTTCACCACTTGTTGCAAATGTGAAGTTCACCAAGTTGCGCTTTACATGGTGTGGTGGGAGCACACTTGGTATATAATTGAAAAAATCACATGGTCATTAATAAAGACACATTTATAAGTACACAACACACACATATCCAAGATATGTTACAATGTCCATCAATAAATTTTGAAGGAGAGTGTCTCAACCCTAATTCATATTTGAGAGATGAATCTTGAATTTTTTAAAAAGAGAATCTCAAAACCAATTCATCTTGGAGAGATTAATCTTTCATTGGCATTTCTCTGTATAATTCTAATTCATCTTTGATAGATGAATCATGAATTGGCATTGCCCCACACAATAGATCAGAAGACATCTTATTCACATTTGTACAATGCCTTGTACTAAAAAATTGAAATTGGCTAATAATATTGTTTGCTATTCCATGCAGTTCTTTTAGCCTCTCCTTCTTAACTTGGCACACGCCATTCATCTGGTTGCACACAAGTTCAAAATTGGTGAAAACTATAATTCCATTTGATCCATACTCCATCGTTGTTCCCAAGCCTTATATCAATCCAATATAATATGCCTCGTTGTTTGTTGTTCTTCCCGGTATATTCATTTTCCTTTGGACGACTTTGCTAGTCGCAATATTGGAAAGCACATATGTATTCACTGCTTTCCCTGGATTGGGATAGCAAGAAACTTTTATGCATAATTTCCATTTTTCAACCATATTTAATGGTTTTCTTATCCCTGAAAAAAAATTATATATATATGACATGGGAGAAATGACACAAGATCATGAGGTAAATGACATGTGCATGGTTTATCTTAAAGTTTGACTTAAAAATTTTATGGTCTAGAATTCACATCTAAAATTAATGGGAGGAAGCCTTTAGTTTGTGGGAGAAATGACACATGTACACAATTTACCTTAAAGTGGTTGTGTTTTATGGATATTAAAATGAAGAAATTCTATTTTCATTTATTCAAGAGATTGACTGTAGGGGAATTTACTAGATATGACACCTTTCATAAAAGATGAGATCCAAAGGCTACCTGGCACTTTATAGACTCTGCCTATAAATCTTGTAGAAGTTAAGAAATTTACATTGACAAATTTACTTGTGAGAAATTTACATTGACAACATATAGAGATTCAACTGGGCCTGTGAAAATTACAAGTGGACAATGTATAATTCCACTTAGAAGAGTCTTTGGTTTAATTGTTAAGCAAGAAAGAGTTGTTACTTTCTCTATCTAGAGTAGAAGTGGAATAAATAGTAGTTAATTCTTTTTGAGTGTTTTGGATGAAATGGGCTCTACAAGATATTAAGGTAAATTTATTTTTGAGTGAATAGAAGTGGAATACATAGTATAGTTACTTATTTTTGAGTGTTTTGGATGAAATGGGCTCTACAATATATTAAATTAAATCTATATATCTATTAAGTGTTTCAATAGAAGTGTAATAATAATTTCAAAAATAAAATATTCTACTTCATTCAATCACTATTTACATATCATCATAAAGTACCACTTCCTCACACAACAAGTATTTGAGAAAATAGTGAAGATGGAATACATACCCACAAAGCCTCTTGTTAGAGAAGCATTTGAATATGTGAGAAACAGATTAGGAATATTTCTTGTAAATTATCTTGTTAGAAAACCATTCGAACATGTGAGAAACAAATTAGGGATAGTTCTTGTAAATTATTGTCACTTATTTGACTTCAAAATAAGAGCCTATGAAATTGAGTGCAATATCTATGTGGGAGAGTACACAATATCTAAGGGGGAGAATACAATATATTTGACTTCAAAAGAAGAGCTTATGAAATTTAGTGCAATATCTATGACGGAAAGTACACAATATCTAAGGGGGAGAATAGATAAAGGAAGGAATAAAAAGAGTAACAAAAAGCATATGATTGTGTCAATAATTTGAAGTAGTCAAGAAAGATAACAAAGGACCATCAAAATTGAGTACAATATCTATATGATCAAGTGTCAATAATTTGAAGTAGTCAAGAAAGATAACAAAGGACCATCAAAATTGAATGCAATATCTATATGATATCTATATGATTGTGTCAATAATTTGATAATTTGAAGTAGTCAAGAAAGATAACAAAGGACCATCAAAATTCAGTGCAATATCTATGTGGGAGAGTACACAATATCTAAGGTGAAGAATACAATATAAGGAAGGAATAAAAAGAGTAACAAGAAGCATATGATTGTGTCAATAATTTGAAGTAGTCAAGAAAGATAATAAAAAACCATCATCAAATTCAAATTGAAAGATCAAGTAGTCTTCTTCATGAAGAATAAGCATTAACTAGGTTCATCATTTAAAGGGTTCATTTTTCAATGAAAAAATTTATGAATAATATGGAATGAATCATTGTACATGTTATGATAAATCTTTTATTTAAATGAAATATGAATAAAAAATAAAATGGGATCATCTCTTCATATATATATGTGTGTGTGTGTAAGAGAGAAATAAAAAGCAAAAGTAATTCTACCAAGCCTAAAGGAGCATGTCCTAATACATTAAATTATGTTCTAATACATTAAATTATGTTTGGTTTATAGAAGCATTAATCATGAAGAGTCATGAGATCCACATTTTGACCATACTATTTGCAAGTTAAAGGAGCATGTCCTAATACATTATTATGTTTGGTTTCTAGAAGCATTAATCATGACTTTTCTTTGAGATCCACATTTCCATAAGACTATTTGCAAGTTCACATTTCCATCATACTATTTGCAAGTTATATATGAATATATATAGTCTAATAACTAATTATTTTACATTTCCATCATTCTATTTGCAAGTTTTATATGAATATATGTAGTCTAATAACTAATTAGCAAGTTGTGATGTCCTAATACATTATTATGTTTGGTTTCCATCATATTATTTGAAAGTTCTATATGAATATATGTAGTATAATAACTATACAATATAGCCCATATAACATACATTATAGCATGTATAACATATAATGACCTTTGACAGTATGAGCAAAGAGTCAAAAAACAGAGAGGCCTCCCCGCAGAGTTCCACCTGTTCATCAAGGTAAGCAACATAATATCGGAAGTGAAACAATGACACCACTGAACATATGTGAATTTAGATGTTAAATTGACATTTATTGAAAATGACATGTGCATGATTTATATTAAACATTGAATTAAAAATTTTATGGTCTAGAATTCACATCTAAAATTAATGGGAAGAAGCCTTTAGTTTGAGGGAGAAATGACACATGTACACAGTTTACCTTAAAGTGGTTGTGTTTTATGGATATTAAAATTAAGAACTTCTATTTACATATATTCTAGAGATTTATTGTAGGGGCATTTACTAGATATGTCACCTTTCATAAAAGACTAGATCGAGAGGCTACCTAGCCCTTTACAGACTCTGCCTATAAAACTTGTAGAAGTTAAGAAAATTACATTGACAAATTCACTTGTTGGAAATTTACATTGACAACATATAGAGATACAATTAGGCTTATGAAAATTACAAGTGGACAATGTATAATTCTACTTAGAAGAGTCGTTGGTTTAATGGTTAAGTAAGAAAGAGTCGTTACTTTCTCTATCTAGAGTAGAAGTGGAATACATAGTAGTTACTTCTTTTTGAGTGTTTTGGATGAAATGGGCTCTACAAGATATTAAGGTAAATTTCTTTTTGAGTGAGTAGAAGTGGAATACATAGTACAATTACTTCTTTTTTAGTGTTTTGGATGAAATGGGCTCTACAAGATATTAAGGTAAATCTATATATCTATTAAGTGTTTCAATAGAAGTGTAATAATAATTTCAAAAATAAAATATTCTACTTCCTTCAATCACTATTTACATATCATAATAAAGTATCACTTCCTCACACAACAAGTATTTGAGAAAATAGTGAAGATGAAATACATACCCACAAAGCCTCTTGTTAGAGAAGCATTTGAATATGTGAGAAATAAATTAGGAATAGTTCTTGTAAATTGTCTTGTTAGAGAACCATTTGAACATGTGAGAAACAAATTAGGGATAGTTCTTGTAAATTATTGTCACATATTTGACTTCAAAAGAAGAGCCTATGAAATTGAGTGCAATATCTATGTGGGAGAGTACACAATATCTAAGGGGGAGAATACAATATATTAGACTTCAAAAGAAGAGCCTATGAAATTTAGTGCAATATCTATGTCGGAGAGTACACAATATCTAAGCGGGAGAATAGATATAAGGAAGGAATAAAAAGAGTAACAAAAAGCATATGATTGTGTCAATAATTTGAAGTAGTCAAGAAAGATAAAAAAGGACCATCAAAATTGAGTGCAGTATCTATATGATCAAGTGTCAATAATTTGAAGTAGTCAAGAAAGATAACAAAGGACGATCAAAATTGAATGCAATATCTATATGATATCTATATGATCAAGTGTCAATAATTTGAAGTAGTAAAGAAAGATAACAAAGGCCAATCAAAATTGAGTGCAATATCTATATGTTTGTGTCAATAATTTGATAATTTGAAGTAGTCAAGAAAGATAACAAAGGACCATCAAAATTCAGTGCAATATCTATGTGGGAGAGTACACAATATCTAAGGGGAAGAATACAATATAAGGAAGGAATAAAAAGCGTAACAAGAAGCATATGATTGTGTCAATAATTTGAAGTAGTTAAGAAAGATAATAAAAAACCATCATCAAATTCAAATTGAAAGATCAAGTAGTATTCTTCATGAAGAATAAGCATTAACTAGGTTCATCATTTAAAGGGTTCATTTTTCAATGAAAAAATTTATGAATAATATGGAATGAATCATTGTACATGTTATGATAAATCTTGTATTTAAATGACATTTTATCAATGAATAAAAAATAAAATGGGATCATCTCTTCATATATATATGTGTGTGTGTGTGTGTGTGTGTGTAAGAGAGAAATAAAAAGCAAAGGTAATTCCACCAAGCCTAAAGGAGCATGTCCTAATACATTAAATTATGTCCCAATACATTAAATTATGTTTGGTTTCTAGAAGCATTAATCATGAGGATTCATGAGATCCACATTTCAACCATACTATTTACAAGTTAAAGGAGCATGTCCTAATACATTATTATGTTTGGTTTCTAGAAGCATTAATCATGACTTTTCTTTGAGATCCACATTTCCATCATACTATTTGCAAGTTCACATTTCTATCATACTATTTGCAAGTTTTATATGAAGATATGTAGTCTAATAACTAATTAGTTCACATTTCCATCATTCTATTTGCAAGTTCTATATGAATATATGTAGTCTAATAGCTAATTAGCAAGTTTTGATATCCTAATACATTATTATGTTTGGTTTCCATCATATTATTTGAAAGTTCTATATGAAGATATGTAGTCTAATAACTATACAGTATAGCCCATATAACATACAGTATAGCCCGTATAACATATAACAACCTTTGACAGTATGAGAAAAGAGTCAAAAAACAGAGAGGCCTCCCAGCAGAGTTCCACCTGTTCATCAAGGTAAGCAACATAATATCGGAAGTGAAACAATGACACCACTGAACATATGTGAATTTAGATATTAAATTGACATTTATTGCAAATGACATGTGCATGGTTTATCTTAAATTTTGACTTAAAAAGTTTATGGTAGAATTCACATCTAAAATTAATGGGAGGAAGCCTTTAGTTTGTGGGAGAAATGACACATGTACACAGTTTACCTTAAAGTGGTTGTGTTTTATGGATATTAAAATGAAGAACTTCTATTTAGATATATTCCAGAGATTGACTGTAGGGGCATTTACTAGATATGTCACCTTTCATAAAAGATGAGATCTAGAAGCTACCTGGCCCTTTACAGACTCTGCCTATAGAACTTGTAGAAGTTAAGAAATTTAAATTGACAAATTTACTTGTGAAAAATTTACATTGACAACATCAACTAGGCTTGTGAAAAGTACAAGTGGACAATGTATAATTATACTTAGAAGAGTCTTTGGTTTAATGGTTAAGAAAGAAAGAGTCGTTACTTTCTCTATCTAGAGTAGAAGTGGAATACATAGTAGTTACTTCTTTTTTAGTGTTATGGATGAAATGGGCTCTACAAGATATTAAGGTAAATTTCTTTTTGAGTGGGTAGAAGTGGAATGTACATAGTAGTTACTTCTTTTTTAGTGTTTTGGATGAAATGGGCTCTACAAGATATTAAGGTAAAATTCTTTTTGAGTGAGTATAAGTGGAATGTACATAGTAGTTTCTTCTTTTTGAGTGTTTTGGATGAAATGGGCTCTACAAGATATTAAGGTAAATTTATTTTTGAGTGTTTTGGATGAAATGGGCTCTACAAGATATTAAGGTAAATTTATTTTTGAGTGTTTTGGATGAAATGGGCTCTACAATATATTAAGGTAAATTTCTTTTTGAGTATTTTGGACGAAATAGGCTCTATGAGATATTAAGGTAAGGTAAATCTCTTTAAGTGTTTTGGATGAAATGGGCTCTACAAGATATTAAAGTAAATCTATATATCTATTAAGTGTTTCAATAGAAGTGTAATAATAATTTCAAAAATAGAATATTCTACTTCCTTCAATCACTATTTACATATCATCATAAAGTACCACTTCCTCACACAACAAGTCTTTGAGAAAATAGTGAAGATGGAATACATACTCACAAAGCCTCTTGTTAGAGAAGCATTTGAATATATGTGAGAAACAAATTAGGAATAGTTCTTGTAAATTACCTTGTTAGAGAACCATTTGAACATGTTAGAAACAAATTAGGGATAGTTCTTGTAAATTATTGTCACTTATTTGACTTCAAAAGAAGAGCCTATGAAATTGAGTGCAATATCTATGTGGGAGAGTACACAATATCTAAGGGGGATAATACAATATATTTTACTTCAAAAGAAGAACCTATGAAATTGAGTGCAATATCTATGTGGGAGAGTACATAATATATAAGGGGGATAATAGATATAAGGAAGGAATAAAAAGAGTAACAGTACAATATATATGTGGGAGAGTACATAATATATAAGGGGGAGAATAGATATAAGGAAGGAATAAAAAGAGTAACAAAAGGCATATGATTGTGTCAATAATTTGAAGTAGTCAAGAAAGACAACAAAGGACCATCAAAATTGAGTGCAATATCTATATGATCAAGTGTAAATAATTTGAAGTAGTCAAGAAAGATAAAAAAGGACCATCAAAATTGAGTGCAATATCTATATGATATCTATATGATCAAGTGTAAATAATTTGAAGTAAAGAAAGATAACAAAGGACCATAAAAATTGAGTGCAATGTCTATATGATTGTGTCAATAATTTGATAATTTGAAGTAGTCAAGAAAGATAACAAAGGACCATCAAAATTGAGTGCAACATCTATGTGGGAGAGTACACAATATCTAAGGGGGAGAATACAATATAAGGAAGGAATAAAAAGAGTAACAAGAAGCATATGATTGTGTCAATAATTTGAAGTAGTCAAGAAAGATAACAAAGGACCATCATCAAATTAAAATTGAAAGATCAAGTAGTCTTCTTCATGAAGAAGAAGCATTAACTAGGTTCATCATTTGAAAACAATTATAAATAATATGGAATGAATAATTGTACATTATGATAAATCTTGTATTTAAATGACATTTGATCTATGAAAAAAAAAAAATGGGATCATCTCTTCATATATATGTGTGTGTGTGTGTGTGAGAGAGAGAGAGAGAGAGAGAGAGAAATATAAAGCAAAGGTAATTCCACCAAGCCTAAAGGAGCATTTCCTAATACATTAAATTATGTTTGGTTTCTAGAAGCATTAATCATGAAGATTCATGAGATCCACATTTCGACCATACCATTTGCAAGTTAAAGGAGCATGTCCTAATACATTATTTTGTTTGGTTTCTAGAAGCATTAATCATGACTTTTCTTTGAGATTCACATTTCCATCATACTATTTGCAAGTTCACATTTCAATTATGCTATTTGCAATTTCTATATGAAGATTTTTAGTCTAATAACTAATTAGCAAGTTGTGATGTCTCAATACATTATTATGTTTAGTTTCCATCATACTATTTGCAAAATAGTATGAAGATATGTAATCTAATAACTATACAGTCTAGCCCATATAACATATAATGACCTTTAACAGTATGAGCATAGAGTCAAAAAACAGAGAGGCCTCCCAGCAGAGTTCCACTTGTTCATCAAGGTAAGCAACATAATATTGAAAGTGAAATAGTGACACCACTGAACATATGTGAATTTAAAATGATTTCAACTCTTTTTTCAAAGGAGAAAAAACCCTGTTTCATATATTGATAATAGTTCATATACAAAATCCTATTGATATACCCATAACAAGTTATCAAGTATAAAAGATCAGATTCTGTCTCATACAGAAATACATTACAGCAGTATAAAAGATAATATGTAGTCACATATAAAAGACAATATGTAGTCACTTTACAGAAATACATTACATGTGAATTTAGAATGATTTCAACTCTTTTTACAAAGGAGAAGAAACCCTGTTTCATATATTGATAACATTTCAGATACAAAATCATCTTGATATACCCATAACATGTTATCAAGTATAAAATATAAGATTCTATCTCATACAGAAATACATTACAACAGTATAAAAGACAATATGTAGTCACATTACAGTAGTAGATCATTCTAGTTCAATCATTCTAGCATTGAGGAATCAAGAGAAGGATCAGTAATGGCATAAGCTTAACAGTGGTGGTAAACTTCCATGCACAAGGAGAGAATCAGCTAGAGCGGATGAAATTGATGGATCCACAGGAACAGTAAGAACTGCAGCAACCGAATGTATATCATACTACCAGAAATTCAACATACACCTTACAGCAAAAGATAATGAAATTTAAAGCATAATTAACAGCATAGATGCTTTGTTTGGAATTTTGGGTTTTCTTGTTCCCACTTGGTTGTAAAGACAAAATTTCTATAGCAATGAGTGCCTTGACTTCTACATGACACCAATCAACTCAAATTAAAACCAATAATTCCAAAAGGCGCATTTGCAGTAACAGTATAAAGTTAACATAGAAAAGGAAATCCCTATATACGCAAGTGAACCCCCAAATCTAATGGACTCCCTTGAAGCCCAGGGTTACTTCTTACACGTGGAAGGGAAGTGGAGTGCAATTCGGGGCCGCAAGAGAGGTGGACTTGCATGGCAGCGCCGATCAGAAAAAGAGTGGACAACAATCCAGTGAGGCTTCTTCTAGCAAGGTGGCAGCCACCAAGTGGTACCATCATCTTAACAAGCAAGACATTAGTGATACCAAAGTTGTCGAAAAAAAAATTTCGATCTTGGTCTCATTTTCCTAGCCTTTCCTTCTCTGCGTGATTCATTTCAGTTCATTGGATGATGGAAGAACCAGGCCAGTGCTTTTCCTAGTAGGCAGAATTTTGAATGAAAAGATTGGAAGATCTGGCCAAAGAAGAGTGAACTCTAATTATTTGCTAGTAGCCAGTGGTAACGGGTAAGTGTTGAAACCTGATAAATAATGGTAAGTGGTAAGCTCTATTTGTTCTTCCAGAAAAAGGAAAATAGCTTTGTAACTCAAAATAATGTTGTTTTTCTAGATGCCTTTGCTCGAGAAAACTTTTATTTTAGTTCAATTACCATCTAACCTCAATCCTGCTCTGCCACTGACAAGACCCGTATTTCAAGCAAGCTTGACCCCCAAGAACCATCTTTCATGATAGGGGCTCATTACCTTGACCCAGCTAAGCTACTTTCACTTATATGTCACAACAGCACTGCTTTCATAATTTATCTGAAAAAAAAGAACATTTTGGACCTGGCATGACATGGACTAGGCTTAATTAGTACTAATGGAACTTGGTGATTGTCACCATAATTGGCAATGAATCACTCATGCAGATTTCAATGTATCATGTTGCGTAACATATGTTTAAAATGAAAATAATTTTGAAGCTAAGAACCTAGAAACATTCAAGGTATCTGGTGTCTTCATAATTGGGAAAAAAAGGACACAATTAGAGTGCATATAACGAAATCTAACACCATGTTGCATGGGTGCAGGTTCAAAACTGGGTGTAGACTTGTAGCATGGATGAAATATCTTTTAATATACTTGCAGAGGAGGAGCAGGAGGAGAAATACCTGGTAGTTCACTCGCTTGAAGTCGCCACAGATAATCACCAACAGAGAAGACGGAAGCAGCCCGAGACCAGCAGCAACACAGACACACAAAAATGCGCGAATAAACAGAGCAAAGAAACACAGACACGGTAAACAAATGAACTTTGCGGGTGATTTATTTATAAGAACTAGTTCGGCTGAACTCAAAGTTCGGCCAAACTTTTGTTGTCGGTTTTTCCATCTCCGGCAAAAATTATGTTTGCCCATGCCGTCAATGTGCCATCATTCTAAATGGAAGAATGAGTTCGGCCAAACTTTCTGATAAAGTTCGACTGAACTATTTCCAAAAAAAAAAATTCGCCCCCGATTCTCACAAAAGTGTAACCCAACTTCACATTTTCGCCCGTGTGTTCCAGCATATGAATAGTGCGGTGTTTGTGGAGGTGAATGGTATGGCGAGCGGCAAAGGAGGATGGACAATCAAGCTTGTGAGAGTTTGTTTTGTGTGAGTTTCTTGGAATAGACTCATGACCATGAGTATGAGTCACAATTTGTAATTAGAAGCAAATGTACATGTCATTTACTGTTTGTACATGCTATAAGACCCAAAGAGGCATGCATACCCCTTTGTTATATGTTCCCTCTGTCAGAGAGTTTTAACACCCTCGAAGAGTGTGTCATGCGGGATGGATGCACTTGGGTGGGCTATATTGGTTTTAGACTCCATAAGGTGAAATTTTATATCAAGGGGGAGTTAATCGAGAGGTTGGATGAACCATGTCTGTGAAGGACTTCCTAGTAGGTTGGTTGTTGTAGCGGTTGGAACCCATGCATTTCGGTAGATGGTTGTTCCTTTATATGGACATCGACAACAACTTGAACAAGATACAAAGTGTAATTACCAAATAGAACCAGTGTAGTTACCAAACAAGACCAGTTGTAGATTTTGCAGATAGATATTGAGACAAGTAGTCATTAAGGGGGAGTGTTGGAATATTTAATTCCTACTTGTCTTCAGTTGTGGTTCTCTCTATGTATATATTTTGTTCCTATTTGATAGGTTAGTTCCTAGCTTGGTGTGAGGTTGAGATATTCTCTCAACCAAATTATTGTGCGTCTAAGATAGCTTCTATATCTTGAGACAATTCCTCATGTATATATATGTAACTTCATTTGATTAATGAATCAGAGCTTGTATGCTTAGTTTTTAAGTATAATTAAGTTAGATAAAAAGAACTTACATCACACTATATAAAGGCGTATGAAATTTCTCATCATACTATAGAACTGAGAAAGTCACTAAGACAAACTTCCTTGCATATTTTGAGAATGTAGATACCTATGAAGAAAAAAACAAATCATCAATAGATATACCATCTTATAGGGTATTAGTGGACACGTTTTTTTTTTGCTTTCATAATTTAAATTATTAATTGCATCGAAAGACATATTTTATAGCTCAATAAAATATTATTTAAATAAAAATACGAAATTAGTTATAATACAAAAAATAATGAATATACATGTTTGGTTAGCTTTAATTATCTTACTGTGTTTGGTCACCTAGTTAATATTACAACCTTGTGTGAAGAATATGTAAAAAAAATTCACCCTTACCCATAAATAAAATATTTTGATATCCATATGAAGTAACATCAATTATAAAAAAAAATAGAAAGAAATAAAGTAACTAAAAATAAAGGTCAAATTCTTATATTTTCTTTTTTGAATGTTAAAAATATACAATTCTTATACTTGTTTAAAAATATTACAATACAAAACTTAAATAAAATAAATAATTGATAGTGAACAAATTAAACTCTTAGTGATAAGAATAATATAAGAGAGATGTGTAATTCATTCAACTTTTTAATATAAAATTAATATGTTATATTTAAAATATATCAAAAAAACAATTTAGTGTGTATTATGTAATTATAAATTAAATATCTCACTAACCATGTTAAGTACAAGATTTCAATTGTGAAAAAGAACTCTTTATTTATTATATAAAGAAACTATATACAGAGAAAGATACTTTCTTATGGTACACACACTTATGGTTAAAACTTTTAAAATAATCTCACTATTTTATATTTTAGCCCTTTTTAAAGTATATTTAGTTTTTCAATTTTGTCTAAAATATAGAAAAAAATTGTTAGAATTGCAAGTTTAAGTTGTGTACATTCACAACTAAAGTGTCTAAAGAGAGTTTGAGGGCATTAAATCCATTAATACTTTAAAAAATGCAATTTAAACAATGAAGAATTTTCTAATATAAAAATAGTTCACACTTCAAAATATTTGATGTCTTTATTTGATCCTTTGAACATGTGGTAGATCCATGATTAAGATAAATTTATACTAATCATAATAGTTAATAATTAACTCTTCAAAAAAATAATCTTCAAAATATAAATAAAACTGTTAAAACTAGCACATGAAAATAAAAAACAATTTCATAATATCCATTATTTGAAGCTACAATGTGATTTAATGGATTGTATAACCCTTTACATGTTGATATGGAATTTAGTGAATGAAAGATAACTTGGAACAGTAGCTTGGGCCAAATTACTAGCCCAGACGAGAAATCATTGCAAGTTATTATGAAATATGAAATATATTAGTGTGAACATGTTATTGTTATGAAAATATGAAATATTTTAATATTAATATAGATTTTTTTATGTGGATATAATTTTTTTATTATTATGAAATATATTAATGTGACTAAATTAGATATTTTAATGAGAGATTAATAAATATTAATAAAAAATTTATTGAAAAAATAAAAAATATGTTTCTTTACATTTAACATGTTTTAATGATAGATTTATAAATATTAATAAAAAAATTGGTATGAAAATAAAAAATATATATTTTTAATATTGGTTAAATTTGAGATATACTTTTAATTAATTTATTATTATTTTAATATAATTTATACAAATTAAATATAACTTAAACCTTTAATATTACTATATAAATTATATTAAATAATTAGATTTTTTAATAGATTTTTTAATTGGCCTGATTAAACTATTGGGAGATTGACAAGAATGTTGCATTGCAAAACATCAATAATGTTAAAAAAATTGTTACTTCTAAGTTCAAAGAAAAAATGTGGTGTGAGAAAGATCTAGCAGCTAAAAGAAAATTAAGGTACTATAAGGAGGTCATCAACCCCACCTTAGAAGGTCAAAAGTATCTCTCTATTTTAACTAGATCAAAGAAGAAAATTAATATAGTGAAGATTAGAACAAACTCTCATGAGCTCCATAGTGAAACAGGTCATTGGACAGTTCCTAAAACACCATGGATGGAAAGGATCTGCCATATCTATGAGAATATGAACATCGAGGATGAAAATCACTTCCTCTTAGAGTGCCCCGCATACAACCACATTAGAGCTCAATTTCATAATCTTTGTTGCAATACTAACCTTCCTAGCCTTTTAAGATGTCAAAATTATAGTGAGCTTAGAAGGCTTCTCTCCAAGCTTTTTGAGCATAGGAATAAAATCTTAAATCAAATTAAATAAATCTTTTCTTTAGGTCCGATAGACCAAATATTGGTCTCGGTGGACTTTAACCACCACCATCGTCATCATCATATTGTTTTTCAATAAGTCGTTATTATTAAAAACAAAAATTATGTTTGAAATGGTTTATTGGTCATCTATTTATTGTATCATTAAATTATTTATTTACATTTAAAAAAAAGAATTATTGGCCAATTAAAAATATTTGTAAAACCTTATTCTTGATGAAATAATATTTTCACTAAATATAATATGTGTATATGAATTAGTTGCACGTATTAAAAAGTGATATAATTATAATTAAATGAAAAACATAAATGCTATATATAAAACTAGATAACAACCTCCATTGGAATGTGCTAAATATTCTTAGCTTTCTAGTAGTATCAATAGTTTTTTTTTTTTTTTTTATTCACTCTATTCAAGAATAATCAATAATCAAGCATGCATTAGTATAGCCATAATGATCATTCTAAAGATCTTTTTGGAGAATTATCCATTATCTTTCTAGAATATTTTCCATAAGTTTTTTGGGTCTTTTTATTCTTGTATCCTCAAGAAATTCAATTAGAATTTATGTTAGATAACCACAATTAAATATATTTAACTATGTGATTTTTTGTGTACTATTGTGAATTATTTGCTATTGTGAATTATTTGTGTGTTTAAACTATTGTAGTAACCACTCTTTCCATCAAAGTGGTATCAACCCTACAACAAATGTTAGCTACCATTGTTGAGGGAAGCATTGTTGGCTTCCAACCCTAACCATCATAACCACATGGTCAAGTGGTTTTTCTTCAAGCAATTGATTTGATTTTTCTAATTATTTGGTAAATATACAAACCCTCAAAGGTCAGGTTCAATTTTTTATAGTTTAAAATATACTCAAGTTATAAGATTTCATCATTTTGTTGTCAATATTCCCATGAAATGAAATTAGTTTGAAAGATTTTCATTAGGAGAGCAGTTCTTTCTTAAAGTCAAAACCTTTTCCAAACAAAATTTGAAGGGTGAAAAGTTATCTAAAAGTTTAGAAACCATGGTGAATATTACTTGTCCCTAATATGCAAACCATAAAATATTTAGAGATATTTTTCTTTTTAAATATTCAAATTTCTAATGATTTTAGACATTCTCTACAAATATTAACAATTTTTAAGGTAGAAAATTGTATGCATCAAAATCTAGGCGAATCCGTTTTAGAAAGGATGGAAATTGAAAAATATTTTTTTAAAACAAACTTTGAAAATTACCCCACTTGTAAATATTAGCCCCTAAAATTTTCCATGCCTTTTTCATTTTCATTTATAAATGATTTATTAAAAATTAGATACAATTCCTTCATTGTGCCACAAAGAATTTTTTTTCTTTGAGATATTTTAAAGTGATTTTGATTGTTGCATTAAAAGACCAAAAAAACAAAAGGTATTTGAATTATTAGATTCCATGTGGCTTGAAGTGTTTATTGGCATATGTATTTGCATATTGACATTGATTTGGATTTTTTTTTTTAATATGGATTTTAATTGGGACATAGAAAGAAATATTTGTAGATTAACAACAAAAAATTAAAAAAAAAAAAAAAGAAATAAAAGGAAAAAGTAATTAAAAGAATAAAGTTGAAAAGCTAAAAAAAAAAACCAAAAGCAAAACAAAAAAAAAGGAGGTGAGGGAATAGAGATAAAATAGTAAAAAGTTAAGAAAAAACAAAAGAAAATGATAAAGCGTTACAATAATAAGAGAAGTTGTTTTTATGTGGAGTAGTATATTCATAGAGTTTTCATGTTTCCACTCGCAAAGGAATTATGAATATGGAGTTTTCAACTATTCTTATATTCAACCACCTCCTATTTTTGTTGCAAAAATTATAAATTTTGGGCATTAAAATGAGAACCAGATTATGAATAGAAGAGTTATGGATATTGTTTTGTATGGATTTGAAGAACCGCCAAGTCAAAGGGATGAACTTATAGCCGACATGAAGGATGATGTAACAACGTTTTTCCTCATTCAAAAAGGTTTGGATGACAACATTTTTCACAATATTGCAGTAGCAACCAAGGAAAGAGAAGCTTTGGATATTCTAAAAATGACATATAGTGATAGGGGGAGCAACTTCATTTCAGTTGTTAATGAAATGGCCATTGTAATAGGAGAAGTGAAATATTTCAATATCGCAAAAGTTCCTAGACATGTTATGGAATAGCCTACTAAAGGAGGAGAGGGTATAAAATACATGGAGACTACAATTGGCCTAAGCACTATAGGGAAGTCTATTGAAAAAACACAAAAGAAGGAGGTGAAATTGTATAAGACAGAGAAATAAAAAAATTGAAAGCCACTTTACAAATACATGTATGGAAAATGAAATTGAAGTTGAAGACGCTGAAATTGAAGGTGTGAGAAAAACATAGTAATGAAGGTTGAATTTTATTATTAGGCTAAATTTGCATTTCTTGAAGAGTGGCATAGAAAAAAATCTTCTTAACTACAACAAAAGAAGGAAAAAAATGAAAACTATCATCAAAATTGTTGAAGCTAGTGCTATAATAGAGGAAAAGATAAAAGAAAATGAAGATTTTGTTTTTTATCTTACACAAGTCAATATAAAAGTTCAATCAATAGTAATTGAGATACAAAACAGATGTCGAAAAAAAATTATAGGAAATATCATTGAAGTAAAAAAATATTAAAAAATAAAACTAGAATAAAGTTAAAAAACAAACAAGCAACTAAAAAAATATGAAGTTTGGAGTTTAAAAAGATACTTATACCACATATAACTTAAGACAACTTGCATTATTATGAAGGAGTAAAACCAAATTTTAATCTTAACAGTTAATAGTCGTGATCATCAAAGTTAATAGTCGTGATAATTAAAGAGGAATGTTGTAATGTGTTAATTATTTTGAAGAGTAAAACTAAATTTTAATCTCAGCACTTAATAGTAGTGATAATTAAAGAGGAATGATGTAATGTGTTAATTATTTTTAGTTTTTTAATATTGCATAAATAAATCTAAATTTAGAAATAATTAGTCTTAGATTAACATAACCATAATTGTCATTCTAAACATTTGTCTAGAAGATTCTACATCATATTTTCAGAAGACTCTTCACTTAAAAAAATTGTTTTATAAGAGAGTACTGTACCCTCGACAGAATCTTCATGACCACCATTGCACGTAAATTTGGAAAGCTTATATTCTGAAGTATCTTCAAAAGTCCATCCTACACTAGGAGATTCAAAAGATTATTCCAAGCAATTTTTGCAAGGGCTTTACCATAGAATCCCAAAGCCTCATGCCTGAGCTTTAACATTGAATCTTTGAATCCCCGTCTCTTCTTTCAGAGAAAGAAGTAAAAGAAAAATCCGTCGATTTTGATTCTAAAATTGACTGGTTTCTTTCAGAAGAAAAAGAAGTTCAAAAATAAAATTTATCGTTTCTTGCAGCAGCCCACGATGGTTTACTCAGAAAAAAAAAAGCGTATGATCGTTTAGAGACTTACGCTATTTTTTCAGTGAAACGCTGTTTTTTCAGTGAAAAGAGATTACAGGTCATCTATTTGGCAGATCGAATCAAATCGAATAAAATATTAAATGATATAATAATGTGAGGCTATCATGTGAGGCTGAAATTCGGTAATACTCTTTTTCAAATACAGAGAATAAAAAAAAATTGCTTACTACTGGACAGAGATGCATAAAACAATACTTCTATTTCATTTTAAAAAAGAACTATTACAAAGATGTCACAAAACTGTTGTTCTGGTTTTTCAAAATACTAACTGCTTCACACACAGTTCTGCGAGAACTGCTTTCTGTCTTTCTGTTTTTTTCTGTCTTTGAGTTTTTTCCACATAGCAATACTCTGTTGTCTAACACACTTAATACACAGTCAATTATGTTGTACTACTCTATCTTTTTAATACACATCCACACTCCTTCCTTTTAATGCGCACTACATTTTACATTATATATAAATATATATTATAAATATTCCATATTTATAATATATATACCAAACTTTAAAACAAAACATAAAACTTATGTTGCGGTTGTTCCAAAAAAAACATAAACCAAAAGGTAAAAACAAATGTACTGCAGTAAATAAAGATTTACCCAAAGTTAAAGGTTAAATTAAATCAAAACAAAAAAAAAAACTTTCCACTTTCCTTTATGCTTTTCGTGGGGTGCTTGGAGAGTATTCACCCCAGTTCTTTTACTTCCCTCAGAATTCCTTTGGTGGGTCCATCGAGGATAGTGATGTCACTTCCTCCGGTGGGTGACATTCCCTTTGCTGCTCGTGGTTTGTTGCTCCCCCAAAACATTGTTGGCTGCGTGTTCAATACAGATGTGGTTGGTTCCAAATTTATTTTTGGTGGGTGAATCGTTAAGTGTGGAGAAGACTGAATGCGTGAAGATCAAATGTGGAGATTTGTTGTTGTTACCATTTTCCTTTGAATTTCCATCAGCATTTAAGTCTATTGTGTTGTTGTGTACAGCAGTTAGAATTAAATTCCAACACTCCTTAATTTCAACTGTTGGACTTTCTTCCATGCCCAAACATTTTCTCAAGTAATTGAAATTTTTCTGCCTCAATGTCTTTGTCAGTATGTCTGCAAACTGATCCTCTTTTCTGCAATGTTTTAAAATTATTTTTCCATTGTTCACTAGCGCCCTAATGTAGTGAAACTTGGCATCTATGTGTTTTGTTCTTTTGTGAAACACAAAATTCTTTGACAATGCAATAGCTGACCTATTGTCACAATAAATCACTATATCTTTTACATGTTCTTGACATAAACTTCTCAACATTCTTCTCATCCACACTGCTTGATACGCTACTGTTGTAGCTGCCACATACTCTGCCTCTGCTGTAGATAATGCTACAATGGGATGTTTCTTAGAAGCCCATGAAATGGCTCCTGAACCCATATGAAAAACATAACCAGAAGTACTTTTCCGGTCATCAATACTTCCAGCCCAATCACTGTCAGTATAACCAATTACTTATGAATTTTCTAAAGTAGTATACAAAATACCATACCTCTTAGTCCCTTTTACATACCTCAGAATTCTCTTTGCTTCTTGCCAATGTACATATTTTGGCATCTTCATAAATTTGGAAATCAAACTAATAGCATGCATAATATCTGGCCTAGTTGCAGTCAAATACATGAGGCTGCCAACTATGTTTTTATACAAACTAGGATCAAAATCCTTGATGTTGTCATCTTTACTCAATTTCAATCCCATTACTGTGGGAGTAATTGCTGCCTTGCGCTCCTGCATATTAAATCTTTCTAAAACTTGATTAACACACTTTGCTTGTGAGATAAAAATCTAATTTTTATTTTGTTCTACTTCTATTCCTAAGAAGTATCTTAGCAATCCCATATCAGTCATCTCAAATTCATCCTTCATGACCTTTTTTAAAATTTTCAATGAGGTAATCATCATTACCTCTAAATGTCACATCATCAACATATAAAACTAGAATCAGCATCTTACCATCTTTTTCTTTGATGTATAGTGTGGGTTCTCATTCACATTTCTCAAATCCATTCTTCAGTAGATAGGAATCTATCTTACTGTACCATGCTCTTAGTGCTTGCTTCAGCCCATAAAGAGTTTTCTTCAATCTGCAAACTTTGTGCTCTTAGCCCTTTTTCTCATAGCCTAGAGGTTTTTCAACATAAACCTCTTCCATTAACACTCCATTTAAAAATGTTGATTTTACATCCATTTGGTTAACCTTCCATTTGTTTTGTGCTGGTATGGACATCACTGCTCTCATTGTTTCCATTCTTGCAACAGGTGAAAAAGTTTCCTCATAATCTCTTCCATGTTGATGCTTATAACCTTTGACAACAAGTCTGGCCTTGTACCTTTTAATTTTACCTTCAACATTGCTTTTGGTCTTGTAGACCCATTTAACTCCAATAACTTCTTTTCCTTCTAGGAAATCTACCAATTCCCATGTTTTGTTCTTCTCTATTGCATTAATTTCTTCATCCATGGCTTCTATCTATTTTCTATCTTTTATAGCGTCCTCAAAATGAATAGTATCATCAACATGACAATACAAAGAAAATAAGGAATTCATACCTTCATTTGTTGTCTTTTGCTCATAAATTTCATTTAAATCTCTGAATCTTGTTACTCTTTCATTAGATGTACTTGTGCTTGAATTAGCACTCAAATCTTCTCCATTTGGTGTGCTCAGAGAAGCACTTTCATTTCTTTTCAAGGGTGTTCTTACTCCTGCTTGAGGTGTCCCTTATTTTCCTTGTGTTGATGGAGGTTGTGCTACTGATGAGGTATTATTTTCAGCCACATCTTCCCTATCTTCATCATGAGACAAATTGCTTTTAACATTGACTGTTTTCTCAATGCTTTCATCCCATGCTTCTTTTTCAATGAATTGCACATCTCTGCTTATAACAAATTTCTCTGTGGATGGGTTATATAATCTATATCCCTTGGAATCTTCACAATATCCAAGGAAGATGCACTTCTCCCCCTTACTATCCAACTTTTTCCTCAACTGATCTGAAATGTATGCATAAGCCACACACCCAAAAACTCTCATGTGGGTGACTCCCTGTTTTCTGCCACTCCACGCTTCTTCTAAAACCCTGTTCATTACAGCTTTTGTTGGGTATCTATTTAAAATATACACAACACAATTTATAGCTTCTGCCCAATACTCATTTGGCAAGTGTTTTTCCTTTAGCATACTTCTCGCCATTTCCATTATGGTTCGATTCTTCCTTTCAGCAATGTCATTTTGCTGCGGTGTATACCGAGTTGTAAATTGTTTGTGTATGTCATTTTCTCTACAAAAACGCAGAAATTATTTTGTGATGTATTCACTTCCTCTGTCAGTTCTAATAAATTGGATATGTTGTCCACTCTATTTCTCTACTAGAGCTTTAAAATGGCAAAAATTTTCAAAGACTTCACTTTTATATTTCAAGAAATAAACCCATACTTTCCTTGTGAAATCATCAATCAAGATCAGTGTGTAATTGCTGCCTGAAACTGATGATGTTTGCATCGGCCCACATAAATATGAATGGATAATTTCTAAGGGTGTTTTTTCCCTTATGCTCTTTCCTAATGGAAAGTTTTCTCTGTGTTTTTTTCCCAAGATGCAGCCTTCACATAGGCTGTCTGGTTTCTCTATCAATGGTAGTCCTCTTACCATTCATTTTCTGTGCATCAAATTCAAACCTCCAAAATTTAGATGTCCAAATCTCAAGTGCCATAACCAATTCTCATCTTTCACTTCCTTCTGAAAGACTTCTTGAGTTACAACTGCTACATTCTTCCCTTTTCCCTTCAAGTCTGTATAGAGCTTGAGTGGAAACATTCTATTGCTAGTCATTTGTATTTCAACAATAATCTTCTTGCTTGGAAG
Organism: Pinus albicaulis; assembly: GCA_034641835.2. Classification (NCBI taxonomy): domain Eukaryota; kingdom Viridiplantae; phylum Streptophyta; class Pinopsida; order Pinales; family Pinaceae; genus Pinus; species Pinus albicaulis. The sequence continues at coordinate 220,308 of JAXQQM020085287.1, forward strand.
TAAATCAATTATTATGCACACATCATTTTTAAAAACTACATTGTAACATTTTTTTATGATTTGTCCAACGCTCAAAATATTACACTTCATGCTAAGAACGTAGTACACATCTGACGCAAATTTCTGCTCTCAATTTCTTGCACGAATACTAAATTTGTCTTTTCCTTTGACAGAAATCTTAGTATCAGTTCCTGTTGTTACTTCAGATTTAACTTCTTCATCAAGATTGGCAAACATTTCTATGTTTCCAGTCATGATTACTGCAGCCTAAATCTAAGAACCATACGTCATCTTGTCTATCTTGTGCTATATTACATGTTAGCAGCACATTCTTTGGGTTCTTTTTTTCTCTTGCTACATTAGCATTGTGCCTATTATTCATGACATTTTTCTTTTTTCTACACTCATTAGCATAGTGCCCATATTTTTTGCAATAATGACATTAGACATTGGATTTGTCATACCTTTGTCCATGAGCATGTTAGTGTCCATTTTGCTGGCTGCTGCTTTGGCTGTGGCTTTCATTCCGACTGTTGCTCCTTCCATGTGAATGTGAAGAGTTGTTTCTTCCTTCTCTATTTTAGCTTCTGCCTCTTCCTTTTCCTATACCTTGACCTCTTCCTCTTCTAAAAGGCATATGGGTCTTGAAGCCATGCTCTAGAGATGGGTTTGCTGATCTTCCCAATCTTTGTTCATGAGTCATCAGCGATGCATGAAGTTCATCTACTGTGAACTTTGAGAGATATTTTGTCTCTTCAATGTTGGTAACAATAACATCAAACCTTGAGGGTAGGCTCCTTAACAATTTCTCCACAATCCTTCTTTCTTCAAGTCTCTCTCCATGAGACCTTATCTGATTGACCATCCCAATCACATGTGTGAAGAATGAATCTATTTTATCAGACTCTTTCATACAGAGAGTTTCAAAATCTCTCCTTAGCAATTGTAGTTTTGTTTTCTTCATTTTCTCCATACCTTGATAGGATATCTTAAGAGTATCCCATGCATCTTTGGATCTCTTAGCTGTTGCTATCCTTGGAAACACACTCTCATGTACTGCTTGATAGAGATAGAAGATGGCTTTAGAGTCCTTCTTTCTATTACTCTTGAGCAAATCCTTCTCTGCATGTGTTAAGGCATTAAACTCTTGTTCATCAACTGGTTCTTCAAAACTGTCTTCAACAAACTCTCATAAGTCTTGGGAGGCAAACATGGCTCTCATGGTAATGACCTAATAATCATAGTTCTTCCCATTAAATTGTCGAAGCTAAGTATTTCCAATACTCATACTGGTGCTTGGTCCAGCCATTACTTACTAAATGAACTCTGAAATAAACTTGACTGTGTTTTTCAAACAAACTGTCTTTCCTTCTTTAGAAGACAAAACTCTGTCTCTGAGGACTGCTCTTTTAAAGAAAACAATAACTCAGTTTTTTTTTTAGAAATACCTGGACTTAATCTTCTGCTGAGCTTTCACGCTACTGGAGAACTACTACAACAAATCTTCCTTCTTCCTTCAAATTTTTTGACACCTTCAAAGAGCCTAAATTGGCTCTGATACCATGTTTGAATTTCTAATAATTTCAGAACAAATACTGAGAGAATAATACTCTCCTTCAAACACAAAGAATAAAAAAAAAATATTACTGCTGGAGAGAGATGCATAAAACAATACTTCTATTTCATAAAAAAAGAACTATTACAAAGATGTCACAAAACTGTTGTTCTGGATTTTCAAAATGCTAACTGCTTCACACACAGTGCTGCGAGAACTGCTCTTCGTCTCTCTTGTTTTTTCTTGTCTTTGGGCTTTTTTCACGCAACAATACTCTGATGTCTAACACACTTAACACACAGTTAACTATGTTGTACTGCTCTCTGTCTTTTTAATACACAGCCACACTCCTGCTTTTTAATGCGCACGCCATTTTACATTATATATAAATATATATATTATAAATATTCCAAATTTATAATATATATACCAAACTTTAAAACAAAACATAGAACTTATGTTGTGGCCGTTCCAAAAAAAACATAAACCAAAAGTTAAAAACAAATGTACTGCGGTAAATAAAGATTTACCCAAAGTTAAAGGTTAAATTAAATCAAAACAAAAAACAAAAAACAAAACTTTCCACGTTCCTTTATGCTTTCTATGGGGGCCTTGGAGAGCATTCACCCCAGCTTTTTTACTCTCCCCGGAATTCCTTTGGTGGGTCCACCCAGAAGAGTGATGTCACTTCCTCTCGTGGGGGCCATTCCCTTTGCTGCTCATGGTTTGCTGCTCCCCCAGAACATTGTTGGCTGCGTGTTCAATATAGATGGGGTTGGTTCCGATTTTATTGTTGGTGGGTGAATTGTTAAGCGTGGAGGAGACTGGTTGCGTGAAGATCAAATGTGGAGATTTGTTGCTACTGCCATTGTCCTTTGAATTTCCATCAGCATTTAAGTCTGTTGTCCTCTGCTGCTGTTTGCAGCACTTGGAATTAAATTCCAACAACTTCTAATACTCTCTCAAAAGTAGTTAGGGAGAATAAACACTTCCGCAAACGAAAATCAAACTTACTCAAGCTATGATACTATGAAGAGATTTGCAATTACATCAGCAAGTATTGATAAATTTTCAAACCAGAAACTAAAATCCTCAAAATAAAAATTACAAATTCCATAAAAGTGTAATGATTACTCCAACTCCCTTCCAACACAGTTTTGAGAATCAACACCCCTCAACTTAGGTCGAAGGTCTAATACCATATTCCATCCACACCCATGGCCCATGAAATTCACTGCATCAATTTCCGAAGTCGCACACTACGAATTTGAATTTTCATTTACGAAGATACCATTGTGGTGATTGGATACACTGACAAATACCAGTCGGCCAATTACACCAATCACACAATCGAAGGAATCCATTCAGCAACCATCAAGTTGTCTCTGAATCAAAAAGACATCTGGCACTCTACCTCTCATGATAAAACATCATAGCCAAAGCATTATACTTAAAAATCTTAAAATAATATTTGAAGAAGCTAATGGACAAACTGTCTAAATGATGTTTTCTTTCTCTTCTGAATCGGATTCCTTCTGTTTGAATTCAGACCCCATGAATATGATTCCTCCTGTTCGAATTCAGACCCCATCGTGTGGTTTGTATACAAGGGAATCACTCATTATTATTTTGAGTACTTATCAGAGATTCGACAACTGGCCCACAACAGGCATTTTTAAGTTGCAATTTGTGTTGAATTGGCTTCCCCGATTTCATTAGAATTCTATTGAATTCCCCGATCTTTATATGTGTTCCGGTGACATTTCAAATAATTGGGTGACTCTTTCTAGAATTCTATTAAATCTCAAAGCATTATATTTGTTCCTGTGACATTTCAAATAATTGGGTGACTCTTTCTAGAATTCGATTAAATCTCAAAGCATTATTGAACGCCAATAATATAGAGATTTTAGTCCCATCTATCTCTTGCCTACATGATTTGATCAGTTAGGTCTTCCTTTTCTGCCATAAAGTGATCTATTAGTTTTTTCCCTGCCTTTTGTCACAAAGTCGAAGTTAGGTCTTTGATTTCTGTTTTGTTACAACTATAGAACATAGTAAACACTGCCATCTGTAAACACTACTGCCATTGAACTCGGTGTTAGTTTTCTGTTTGAAAAAGTTAGTAGAACAGTACTGCCATCTGTAAACACTGCCATTGAACTCGTTTTACCTGAAAGTGGCAGTTTCAGGCGTAAATATTGTACGTCAATGGCTGGACAATCACCTGCTCATTCTTTGTGGACTTTTAAGCAAAACAAACAGTTTGAAATGGCTTTAGCCCTCTATGACGAAGGCACTCCTGACCGTTGGGGTCATGTTGCTTCCAAGGTTGATGAGAAATCCCCAGAAGAGGTCAAAAAAACATTACGAAATTCTGTTAGAGGACTTGAATTGTATTGAGGCAGGCAAAGTCCCATATCCAAACTACATATCTTCAGGGAACTCGGGATAGGGAGCGAGCTGCAATGGGTAGAACAGACGAACAGGCATGTCTAAAATAGTTCGTTGCATAAATGGTGTAATATTTTTATTATTATATATCACAAACCAGCAATAATGTAGCCTTATATTTCATGATAATAATGTCAAGTTAACAAAAGTTATGTGTGGTAACATAATCATATCATTAAACTAATTATAACTATTTTAATGAGTATTTAATTTATATAAAATTAAAGTTATTATAATTATTTTGTGCCATAACATTCTATATTAAGTGTAAGTTTGAAAATACCTACTCCATCAAAAAAATGATTCAGTTGTGGAATGTTAAGTCTCGAAGTACTAAAATTATAATGTCAAATTGAACCCCCAAAAGGTTGAACTTTCAAAATTAAATAATACAATGTTATTTGTATTTTGGCTTTTTTCAAAATAAAATAATATAATGCTATTTGTATTTCGCTGGTCCTGAGTGCTTCACCATCCATAAATATGTATGTTTCTAAAAGTTGCCTGGAATTCTACTACTCTTATTTAAAATTTGATAAAAAGTTATTGATAAAAAATTTCACAATTATTATCAAATTTAATTTATTTATTTCTATATAAACTAATATTTATCAAATAATTAATCTTTAAATTGATTCTTAAATTTTTCTAATCTAAAAAATAATTAAAATGATTTCAATTATTTCGATTTCAAACTTTTAATAAAAACTATAATTTCCACAACTCTCATTTAAAATTTGATTGAATTTATTAATAAAACAATTGAATTTATTAATAAAACAATTTCAAAATTATTATTAGATTTTTAAATTCTTTTTTAATATAAACTAATATTTATCAAACAATTAATCTTAAATAAATATATCTAATCTTAAAAAAAAAAACATTTTAACAAGATTTCAATTTTTTAATAAAAATTATAATTTCCAATATATATAGAAAAAGCAAAATATCAAAAAATTATATAAAAATAAGTTTTAAATAAAATTATAATTATATAAAATCACAAATTCGAAATACAAAATAATTTCTGACTTTTTTATAACATTGTTCTTAAAGTTTTAATTTAAAAACATCAAAAAGATAGAATATTCATTTACTTAATAAAACATATAGTTAAAGCTTGCAAAACTAAGGGCTTGACTAAAAAAGATTAGCCTTTAAATGCAATTTTTGAACTTATAGGCGGATTTTGGCTATTCCGAAAAAGAAAAAAAATAGTTAAATTTTTATTTATAAAAGTTTTCTTAAATATTTTATTAAAATACATTAAAAAGATAGAATATTCATTTACTTAATACTAAGATTGTAAAATTTTGGGTTTATACTTAAAAAGGGATTAGTCCTTAAATGAGATTTTTGAAGTTATTGGAGGATTTTGGGTAAACTCGTTCTTGTTTTTTTTTGGTACATAGGGATTCCATATTCTCAAAAACCCTGAGACATTTAGATTATGAAGAGTTTACCCATCAAACTTATGATTTCAATGTATCTTACCAAATTCTAAATAAATTTTTCAAAAAATCATACTTAAAAAATATTTGTTTAAAATCTTTAATCCTAACATTAACTCAACCATTTCAACTTTGCACTTTTAAATAATGCATTGTATTCAAAATTTAAAAAAATCTAAACTAGAAATTATCTCGTACTGTAAAATATTAGAGCACAAATATGGATCTAGTTGAATAATAATTGCACAAACTTGCCAAGTTAAAAAAGAAAAACAATTAGAATTGAGAATGAAATTGATTCATCAATATTAGGTTGAGAATCAATATATAAAGCAATTAAGTTAAGTTTAGTCGTACATGCAATAACTATGGATAGTTAAAGTTAACTGAAGCTAAGTGTGCTTTATGTTCTGCTAATGTGCACATGCACCACATGCAAGCAGTAAGTTAACTAACTAAGACACGTGCGCATCGCATGTAAGCATTCGAGTTAACTAGCTAAAAACAAGTGCACATTGCATGCAATCTCTAGAGTTGAACTAAGGCTAATTTAGGTGCATGTACACCAACACCCCCCCCTTAAGCATGACTTAGCTGAGTGTGATGCAAAATAAATAAGTCCTGGCAACATAGCCATTTTAGGTACCCATATAAAATGCATAAAAAGGAGGAAAGAGGGAAAACCCAATGGGAAGAAAAACCCCCCCTCAAAATATAATTGAAAAGTGGAGAAAAGACAACTCCTAGGCAGTCATGTCCTTCACCCCGAGACGATCTCACAAAAATCGAAACTTCTGCTCATTGAAAGTCTTGGTGAATTCGGACAGTACTGAAGACCGATGATCCCATCATGGATCTGGAGGAATAAGCTTCATTTTTGGAAGTAGAGGTATCAACTCCCATCTTTGGATCAAGGACTGAATTTCCTTATACATGGTTGCATGCCAATATCGATTCCCTGCAACTTCGTCATGCATTTGATGATCAAATTCATGTACCCTATATGCATGCATGAGAATGGTTGTCTCTAGGGATGCATGCATGTGCATGTGTGGCCTTCGAGATGTCTTTGTGGTTGCATACATGTGCATACATGGTGCTATAAATGCCTCCTTAGATTCATGTTGTTGGAATCATGATTGTTGTTAGACCAAAACTCGCAGGCTTTATTCTTCGCTACAATCCTCAGAGTTAGGATCCACGAGAGGCGACATTAGGGGAATTTTGAGGTCTAAAATGGGCCTCCTAAGGAAATAATAAAATAATAGCTAAACCAATAAAATAATATTTATGAATTTGCAATTCACTTTTTGCACCACAATCCATGTAACCATAGTTAAATTCATTTCAAAAGTTGTACCAAAATAAAATTAAAAAAAAATTGTCTTGATGTGACTATAAATAAAAGTGAGATTTTCAAGAAAAATTCATTATCATTGAACAACCAATGCATTTTTACTTTGTACTTAAATAACTTAAAATAAAATATAAATATAAATTTACAAATATTTAATTATATTATATGCTATTAATTAAAATTTATATTATTTAAATTGTATAATAACATGTAATTAATATACTATATAAAAATAATATAATATAATATAATAAATGTATAGGGATATGCATTTTTTCTTTCAAGAAATATGAAATGACAATAATATATTTTTATTCAAAAAGTGTGAAATGACATTTATTATGAGTACTTTACTTTGACTTTAAAAGTACTTAGAGCACTACCATGGTTAACCATAATTTTTTATCCACCATTGAGAATGTGACAAGTAAGTACCTTTAACTCAAGCAATGCCACCTCAACCATTAAGGATGATGTCATCCCCTAAAATGTGATTGGATCTCATAAAGTGAATTTTGATTGTACATTTTCCTTAGGAGGCCCATTTTAGACCTCAAAATTCCGCTAATGAGTCCATGTCGTGAAACACACGGGGAGCGTTGAACCCAATGTCCAACAATCTCCCCCCCAACGCGAGTTGGGTGAGTTTTGAACTCGAGACCTGTCGCTCTGATACCACTTGTTGGAATCATGTTTTCCATTAGACCAAAACCCATAGGCTTTAGTCTCTGCTACAATCGCTAGAGTTAGGATCCACGAAAGGCAATTAGTCCATGTCGTGAAACACACAGGGAGCATTGAACCCAATGTCCAACACATACATGGCTCTGCGACTGAAAGTGAATGTGGGACATCATTAAATTGAGACCACGTCAAATCTGTGTCAATAGTAGAGGAATCAAAGTCCTCTTATACGATTTTGAAAGTAGTGTATTCATCATTAGCAGACGAATATATTTCCTTATATGCAATGTATTCGTTATTGGATAAGATAAAATTCTCATCTGCAATAGGTCCATTAACAATAGAAGGAGAAAAATCTTCTTGTTCAACACTTTCTTGAGAATATTTCTCCACATTTTTGGAGTCTTCTCCACTTTCATGACTGCTATAATAATTCGATCTCTTTGCCTCCAAATGGCATTCTTCTAGATCATTTTCATCACCATATAATCCTTTCAATGTAGTCTAGATTTCATGTGGTGTTTCAATATTTATGATCTCATAAAGAATATCACGAGACACAGATAGACACAATATTCCATAAGTCATGTCAGATCTGTTAAGCCAATCTGAATTCTAATCCTCTAAGATTGGTTCTGTCTCAATTCCCATGACTATTTGGTACAAGCCTTTACTCCTAAGAAGAATCAAAATCATTGGCTTCCATTCATGGTAATTGTATGGAGTCATAATCGTTGAAGATGAGAACTCCATTGTGGAATGTTCTCTAATATTTGGATCTGCAAATCAAATCTTCGAACAATTTCTAATTTTGTGCTCTTCAAACCTGCAAAAATTTGTTCATGATACTTCTCCAAAACCTTGTAGCTCTGATACCATGTAAAATTATTAGAGCACAAATATGGATCTAGTTGAAGAATAATTGCACAAACTTGCCAAGTTGAAAAAGAAAAACAATTAGAATTGAGAATGAAATTGATTCATCAATATTAGGTTGAGAATCAATATATAAAGAAATTAAGTTAAGCTTAATTGTACATGCAATAACCATAGATAGTTAAAGCTAACTGAAGCTAAGTGTGCTTTATGTTCTACTAATGTGCACATGCACCACATGCAAGCAGTAAGTTAACTAACTAAGCCACGTGCACATCGCATGTAAACAATTTCACATTGCATGCAATCTCTAGAGTTGAACTAAAGCTAATCTAGGTGCATGTACACCAACACATACATAGAACATATAACTAAAAATTGACAGATATTCCATTAAACAAGAGAAAATTACAAAAAAATTTAATACATACCCCTTGCTATTTTCGCTATAAAATATTCTCTAGGAAACCTCTCACGGAGTATACTCTATCGAAATTCAGTCCTCACTTCCATGGAAAGAAGATCGATGGTTCCGGAAATTACAATCTAGAAGTAAAGGGAAAGAAAGCTTAAAGCTCGAGGGTAAAAGCATTCTCAATCTATATTTTTTAGACAGTCGAGATTACTCAACTAATCCTAACATTACCTACTATGGTTGGATAAAATATTCTTAGAAAACTTGGTTCAAAGAGGCTTCTGTCAAATGACAGGTAATTCAATTTATTTGATTTACTTATTTTACTTTTCAGATTTTGTCTAGCAACAAAGGTTAGAATTTTTGGTAATTTGGATGTCAAATTATTCACTGAATTTGTTTTGAAGGGAACTCACACACATAATGTGCATTTAAATAATAAAATGCCACTAACTAAGTGCAAAAACCATGCCATCAATACCATAGATGCACATATAACCTCACAAACATATTGAGGTTTGGATTTTCAAGCAGCATCTATGGATTACATATGTTTAATTCTCTAACATAGATGCAACGATTTTAAATTTGTGAATAATCTGTGTAAAGTATATGTTACATGTGCTCAATGATTTCAAATCTGTGAATAACCTATATAAACTACATGTGCTCAATGATGCACACATACCAGAGTCGGACTTTGCATTACTCCCTTCATACACACATATTATATCAAACAGGAGAGACTCAAAGAGAGTGCAAGCATTAATTAATTTATACTAACCAATACACACATATTACATCAAACAAGAGACTCAAATTAGAGTGCAAGAATCCATTAATTTGTACTAAATTTATAGGCTGCACAATTCACTTCTTCAATCCTCATCATTCTGATCTGCATGTGAAATGTTGAACTGAAAACTGCATGGGGAAGAAATTCCAGTAGTTCCAAAGAATTTAAGAGAAGAGCCAGTAATCACCTGTTTCATTTAATCAAATTACATGATATTACATGTGAATTATATATCTTTTAATTCCATATTAATTTATTGCTAATTTTCTCAATATCAACTTCGAACGGCCCAAAACCCAAAATTTATTTCCTCGAGGACCCAAAATCTTCTTAATTAAATCAAGAATTCTACTATTGACAATTTATAATATTGCCAATAATATTGCACTGAGAATATGAGTTGTGTATCTCAAATGATGCATTAGGAGCATAAATTTTTTCATTTCATTATCAGAAAATACACACCATAGAAAAAAAATTCTTGAAATTTGCAATCTATGAATATTTTTCAAAAATTTGAAATTTATGAATTTCTACCTTTTTTTTTTCCTAGCAAAATGAATATGAACACCATAGAAGAATTTTTTCTTGAAATTTGCAATCTATGAATATTTTTCAAAAAATTGAAATTTATGAATTTCTACTTGAATGAATATTTTACGGCAGATTGATAATATCTCCACCCTGGTACAAAATTGCAAGAAATTGGGACATTCAGCAAAACAAAACTACGTTAAGGCATAAGAACAATTTATAAAAAAAAACACACTTGTGAATATCTCAGTGTGTTGGCCGATTTTATAGTTCAATCAGTGAAGTTCACTTAGCTTCCATTCATTACCCCATATTTTCCCAATGACATGGCTAGATTATGAAACTCAGGGCCAAGAAATGAATATTCTGTATGATTAGCACTTTACTATGGAAACAACATAAAACCAACACTGAAGCAGGGATGTGGCCACAAAATGATGCTAACCCAAAAAATTGCCATGAAAACAAAAGTTAACCTTATAAAACCAGAGAAATTACAGCAGTATGGTTTAAACTCTAGAAACAACTTGTCAAAATATTTTACCAATTGAGAGGCTATTCCTTTTGGTTTAACTAGTAAGACATGTGCATAGGAGCTTGTCAATATGTTTTATATATATATAGTGTTCACTAAATTCCTAATTCATTAAAGTGAAAAATATTAGGAGTTAGTTAAAATTAGAGATTCATTTAAGTAAGCGTTGAGTAAATGTGATAAATGAATTTGGTAAGTGTTTGCATGTCTTGTTATTTGAAAAACGATAAGTTTGTGTAATTAATAAAAAAGCCAACAATTGTTTTTACAAAATTAGCAGACGGTTAAAGTGCCCAAGTAAACATTTTTAGTACAAAAAATCGCTACCCTTTTAGGATATTCTCCAGTCCTAGGATGATGATTTTGATGGATAACAAGTTCAGCAAGGCTACTGAGATTTACTTTTCTTTTGCAATTTGGGCATATTACTTGAAGAGAGGAAAAATTTACAAGCTGAGCAAACTCAAAAAAATAAACAAGGGTACAATTTACAAATGATAGGTGAGAACTAGCAGTATCAGCTTCCAAAGGTTCTATATACAGGGATGAAGCTTTACAGGCTTGATCAATTCTTCTACAGTCTATAGTAGATCTTTTGGAGAAAGACACGACAACAAAGGAAGGGCCATTGGATTTAGGAGGCTTTGGATTTTCTACAACCCAATGTTTTGGAAAGCTTAGATCTTCCCATTTGATGATTTGGTGTTCTATTTTTTTATTTGGAGCATTTGTTAGAACAACCACACTGGATTTGGATTCTTTGCTAGGAGCATGAAGAACTGCAGGATAGAGGGTGTTGGTATGTCTTAAACAACCATGGGTTTGAATGGCAATGTTATTTCTCTTCTTTTTCATATCAATTCCAGTTTTTTGGATTTGGAACTGTAGGATTTATTTGATGTGCTCATCAACTACGTAAATAGAGAAATTTGGGTAGCAATCAAAGTACACTAGTCCATCAGACAATGGAGCTACTATCTTGCCGATTAATGAATCTGAATACTTATTATGGGTCATGTCTCTTACTGTGGCAAGAACAAATGTATTCAAACCTCTGTGTGTTAGGGCATTGATCCCTATCCTTATACACCCCAAATGAAGATATTTAGTTCCTATCCTCTTAGCCTCTTTCTGGAGTTGTTTAGGATCTAACAAAGGAATTGTTTGGACAGCATCAAAATTTTCTTGAATTTGACTAATTCTTTTTTTAATGGAAATTCCGGTTACTACTTTGAGATGGAACATAGACAAATCTGCATAAAATTCTGAGGAATTTATGCTAGGTAGACACCATCTAGGTGCAGGCTAACTTTCTAAATATTCTAGTTTTGTTGAGTTCTTTACCCTTTTGGATGAAGAAGCAAACATATCTCTTAAAGCATTTTTTTCCTGCATGCTCTCTGTAATCAAATTCTCTAAAAGAAACAGATCTTCTAGCATTCTCCATTTCTATTAGAAAAGTTTATGAGTACTAACTGTAATGAACTAGACGTTTCTGGCTCTGATACCAATTTGTTGCAGGGGCTTCAAAGAAGCTTGCTGATCAGCACTTCGCCCTTATTGAATCTCTTCTTTGTAACCAATACACGAATTTTTACACGAACCTCTGGACTTTCACACTCTATCATCCTTCACGTGGCCTCCTGCCTTTAACGAACTGGTGTTCCTCAGACCTCGGCGAAATTCCGGCGAACCTCAAATGAACTTCTTGTCTTATAGACACTACCTCAATAGATCATTTAACACAAACAGAGTAAAGTACTCATTTGCGGAAATTTGCTTCAAAAATGGATACTTGCTTCATAAATGGATACTTCAGAAACAAACTCAGTCTTAGAACTTCAACTCAAAACCAGACTAAAAACCTATGGATCTAGCCAATTTAGGTTCTCTCCAGAGCGCTCACTCTGATGCGCAAGCTTCTCAGATTCATACTTCTAAAATATAAATTCAAGAACTCCTTCATGATGCAGGAAGGTCAAATAGCAGTTCGCAGATGTAGAGCAGGAAGGAAAAATCTCACATGTCAATCCTCGACTCAAAAACTCCAAAACTCAGACTCTAAACTCCAACTCCGAATTCCTCTAATGAGCCTTACCCATTTTCTTATATAGGAAAGCTGAGGGGACAAACATTAGACGAACGGACAGACAGATTCCTGTACTATTTTCCATCAGTCACGGAGATGTGGGGTTAAACCCCACCATATTTCGGAGAAGTGCTTTGAGTCTCCGATCTGGAAATAATCTAAGCATAGTTTTAAACAGTAAAATATTTACACTGTGAAAGATTTTTACCAGAAATCCCACGAGAAAACTGGTCACTTTCAATCCATGACTAGACATCCCTACACAATGGATGCTTTTTGGAAAAGCCCACTAGAACCATAATTATTGATATCCAAGAGGTGTGGTCCCGGGAAATCGGAATCGATTGTATCTGACAGCATCCCATGCTTTGGTGTAGATTCTTCGTACAATCATTAGTTTTCTCAGCACTATTTGGTGTTTGATTTTATTCATCACCAACCATTCAATGTGCCTTTTCATAAATTGTTCGAGGATATCATATTTAGGATAATTATTTATATCCCCAACAATTTTACATGGAGAGTGCCAAAATTCTACCATAGGCCATAGATACTACAGTTAGATTGAAAATCAGTTTCAAAATAAAGTGGATCCATAGCAGTTTTTTTGAGGTCATAATCATTCCACTAATTTTGAATCCATTCACCCTACATGTTTCTTTGCGTAGTCCATGTAGATCCAAACTTGAATTTAGTGTAATGGGTCTCATTTTTCCCATCAACATTCATGATATCCCACCATAATTTTGTATAATCAGGAAAATTATAGATGGTATTTGGAAAGATAATGGATGGATTTCCTTGAGGCCACATTTCTGGCATGTCATACCAAGTAGGAACCCTGGTGCAGTTTATGGCAAAATACTTCTGACAGACTCTCCTCTGGCTACTTCTTTCTGTCCAGATGACACTTATATCATGGAAATTTTTGCTCAAGGCTTCTTCAGCCAAGTGTGCAGACAACATACTCCTTTCATATACCATGTCATGTATCCATTTACTACCTTTCGGGTAGACTTTCCTTTCTGGAACTAGGTGTTGTATATATGTATGAGGCTGAAGATTTGCATCTAAAATCTTTGTGTTTCTTAGTTTCCAAGTAGGTTTCCATTTTGAACAGTATTCTCTCCAATATTTGGCTTCTGGAATACTTATTAAGATCTTCATATGTTGGGAAGGGTCTCATTCTGTTACTATCACCATGATAGTATCTTTCTGATTCAATTATTCTCTACTTAAAAAATCAGGCAAATAATTATTTTCACCTTTAATATGTTCGACATCAAAGTCGAAATTTGCAAATAGGGCCTACCATCTAGCAAATTCTGCTTCCCCTGGTTTCTTTATGTCTTTTTTAAGAAATTTCTTTAGAGTAGATGCATCAGTTCTTAAAAGAAAACTCTTATGAACAAGATGAATATCAAATTTGTTAATGCAGTTCCACGCTGCTTTGACTTCCTTTTCTATAGTAGAGTAATTCTTTTCAGAAGGATTCCATGTTCCTTAAACAAATTGTATAATTTTCTCCTCTCCTTCATTTTTCTGCTTGAGGATTCCTCCCCATCCAACATCACTGGCATCTATTTCAACAATTTTAAAAGAATCTTCATCAGCAATATAAAGGATTGGAAGATTTTTTACCTTTCTCTTGATTCTTTTAACTGTTTCCGTGTGTGTTGCTATCCATGGTTGTGGATGCTTCTGTAACCTTTGATTGAAAAAATTTCTATCTTTGGCACAGTCTTTGTAAAAGTTGCTCACATAATTTAAGCAACCTAAAAATCTCTACAATTGAGTTTTTGCTGTGATGATTTCTGGGAATTTATCAGCAAATTCTAGAGCATGATTTTGCGGAGAGATTTGACCATATTTGATTGTATTTCCCAGAAATTTGATACTGGTGTGGAATAGTTAAATATTTTTCTTACTGAGTACCAATCCATTACTCATGACTAGCTGGGAAAACTTTTGAACATGTTTAAAGTGTTCATGGAAATTTTTGAAGAATATGAGAACATCGTCAATATATACAATTAACCAATCAAAATATGGTTTAAAAATTGTATCCATGACCTTTTGGAATTTGGATGGTACATGTTTGAGGTTAAAAGGCATTACATTCCACTCATATTGCCCTGCTGGCACACGAAAGTTGTCTTGAATTTATCAGCTTCTTTAATTGCAACTTTCCAAAAACCTGATTTCGTATCAAACTTTGAAAATACTTTAGCTCCTGTAATTTTGGCTAAGAGATGAACCCTTTGTGGGGAATTGATAGGTATCATCAGATAAGACATAGTTTAGAGGTCTATAATTTATGACTAATCTTGGAATCCATCTTAACTATTCTGAATGTTTATTTACATAGAATCCATAACAGTTCCATGGACTATTGGATTCTCTGATCAAACCTCTATCCAATAAACTTGCTATTTATTTCTGACATAGATCTCTATATTCTTTGTTCATGGGAATTTCCCTGTTCTTGCAAGGTTTCCCTTCATTATCATCCTTGTATGGCAATTCAACACAATGCTTCTTTCTATGCCAAAAAGCATTTGGTTCCTCAGCACAAAAATATTTTTCGATTTGTGATCTCAAGCCTGAGATTTTTTTCTTAATTATAGGAGTTTGAAGATAGTCTCCTATTCTTATGGTGGTTTTCAGATCTTTAAGCTCAACTAGCTTATTACTAGCTCTTTCCATCTGTTTATAGCTTGTACCATGGTAGACACTCTAGGAGTAGAGACAAAGGGCAGTTTGATCATATGTAATTTACCATCTGAGCTAGGTACAGTTATAAAATAGCCAGCTTTGTTGCCTTTTAATCTAGTTGAACCATGTAGCTCTACAGCAGCCAAAAATACATTTCCCAAGATGCATTCAATTGGAATGTCAGCAACTACAAATTTTAACTTGATGCAATGTTCTTTAAAGCATATAGAATCTTGGGGAACTTCATAAAATAAGTTTTTGCTTCCCAGCCCAACCACTTGTCTAAAATATTTTACCCAATATCTGGCTGGTATTAGCTTTGAGTTTAGGACATTAACATCTGCACCTATATCAATAAGTTTCCTGAGAGAAAACGTCTCTCCTTGTATACATATATCCAGCATAACATGGTGTTGCTGATATTGTATAGTCATGACTCTCATGTCTCTAAATCCCATAGAGTCATCTCTTTTTCCCTCAAAAATTTATATGTTTGGATTAGAAAAACATTCTTCTTCTTCAGGCATATTTCCTTTTTCTAATTCAGAAACTTTTATTTTTAAGGAAGAGATTTCTTTTTTGAGATTATGAATCTCTCGGCTAACTTCTCCCAAAGTCAAAGACCTGGCTTTTGCTTGCTGTTGGCTTCTTTGGAAATCTCTTGTATTTTTCTCAAATGAAGCATCAATGAATAATGCTTTATTTTCTGTTTTTGGGACAGTTTTGCTACTATTTCCCTGGTCTTTGTGCATTGTATTTAGAAACGTTTCTAGCAGTATTTCTTTCATTTATCCCTCTCCTAATGCTCTAATTTTGGAGAGTAGTTTTGTTTCTGCATCATCTATGGTCTGAGCCATAAGAACTTTTTCTTTTTGTTTCTTTTCAGAAACGAAGTTTTCTTCATCGAAAGAACTTTCTGATTTAGTGTCTGAAACACAATGGAAATCATCTGAATCTGTGCAATTGCACCCATTCATATGCATATTTAATTCCTCTTCAAAGGAATTTGAGGAATAGCTTTCAGAAGATGATGAAGTATGATCAAGTTGTTGTTTTTGGACTTGTTATCTGATTGTAAAACTGGGACAATTTTCAGACTTATGGTTTTTAGAACCACATTTATAGCACATAATTGATCCCTCTATTTTCACAGTCCTTTTCTTCTTTTCTAATTCCTGTGACTTTTTTCCTCTGTTTTTCTTGGATTCATCTGGAATAGGACATCTATTTGATGTCTGTCTTGGTTGGCCATAGAGCCAGCATGTTAGCTTGTTCCATTGTTCTCTTTTATGACTTTCCAGATGAATGTCTTTTGGCTGATAATAATGTGTTTTTGGGACATATTTGTGGTAACCTTTCCTAGTCCCCTTCCTTTTCTTTTGTGGGTACTCTCTGTATCCTTGCTTCTTTGCTTTCTTGGCCTTCATTTTGGCTTTCCTTATTTTTACTATAGGATCATCTATAGATAGTCCATATTTGCCACAGATGGATTTGCTATCTGGAATTCTGGATAATTTCTGCAAGGATTTTTTTACTTTCATATTTTTGCACAGTCCTATAAGGACTCTGGTGATAATGCTATATATTTCCCCCCAAGTACAGGATTCAAAAGGCATTTGGAAAGCCTCTTGTTGCCTGAGATAATAAACAAATTTTGAGGGCAAGGCTGCCAAATAAACTCTTTTCCATAGGATATTATTTCTATCCTTGACTTCATATATTCTCTGAACCCAATCTCTATGAAAATATTCATACTGAGACACTTTATAGCATTTGAGGTTCATGAGAATCATCTCATGTTTATTTGCAAGCTCAATCTCACCTCCACACCAGTGTTCTAAAATGAGTGAATTCAATGCTCCAATCATATTACTTTATGGAATCCCATCAGGATTATGTATGATGTCTCCCCCTTCATCATTTAAAATTTCATTTTCCATTTTTGTCACCAGGTCTGGTGATGTTTTTGTTTCCCACCATCTTAGTAATGTTCCAATAAAACATTGGATGATAGATTTGCATGCTTCAACCTCATTTTTCCCTTTAAGACACATGAGTTTGTATTCAGTGAACATTAAATCTATCATTTTCCTTATTTGGCCAACACTCAGGTTATCAATATTCCATTCTGTGTGAGATTCAGGATGGAAGTTGTGCGTTTCTAAAGCTTACCTTTTCCACTAAGTTCAGGTGCAAGGTACCTAGTGTATTGGCCTTCAAGGGGCTCATTGATGGGGAACATATGTGGATCTGAGCTTTCTGGGATTTCAAGTTCTTTGAACAAGGAAGAAACAGTTATGGGCTCGGAATTTTCTTCCGTTGATTCTTTTGTAAATAGATGGGGAAACTTCTCAAATAGTAAAACTTATGATTTCTTAGAAATCACGTTAATTGTTAGGGTGACTAATTGGGTTTTATGTTAAATGGTTGAAAGCAATGAGCCAGATAACAGTCAGTACGACGGGATTCATTTTTTAAAGCTCTTTAAAAGAGGCTTTGGATAATACGATGGAGAATTTAAATGGGTGATTTAATATATTATATTAAGCCCATTTGAAATTTCAAAGACCATTCAATTTTTTAGTTGAGTTATATATATGAATGCATTAAAGGATTTTAAGACATTTTGACTTCAGTGATATTTTAAGAGTGATAAGAATTTTTAAAAAAGGATTTATTATAAAAGTTTATTTTATATAAAAAAAAAGTTTCTTATAAAAAAATAAAATAAAAAATAAAAACTAGTTTATATAAAATAAAATTTAGGGTTTTATTATAAGAGTTAATTTTTTTTAGCTTTGCAAAGCCTTTTAAAACAAGAATTTTAGGGTTTAATTATAGAAGATTTTTTTTTTTTTAATAAAGATAGCAACATCAAGTTGGTTGCCTTAACTTCATTTTTTTTATAGGGAAAGATTACGGTGTGTGAGCCATTAAAATGGAGACCATGTTAAAAGCACATGATGTTTGAGATCATGTTAAGTTTGGGTTTGCAGAATCTCAAAATGAAGCAGAAGAACAGACTCGTTGTAATGCAGAGAGGGAACAACGGAAGAAAGAAAAAAGGAAGAATGCACAAGTGTTGCTTCTTATCCTGCAAGGAGTGGACCGAGAAGTGTTCCAAAAGATTATGATCATGTCTTCAGCAAAGAAAGCATGGGAAACTTTGGTGACAAGATATCAAGGTATGACCAAAGTCAATATTGTTAAATGCATAATACTAGGAGGGATTTTGAAAGTCTACAGATGAAGGAGATAGAGGACATTGATTATTTCATGAATCGAGCCATGTATGTCGTAAATCAATTAAAATTTTATGGTGAATATTTTAAAAATCAAATAGTGATTGAGAAGGTCCTTAGATCTTTGTCTAATAAGTTTGATGTTGTGGTAGAAGTCATAGAATAAACCAGGGATTTGGAAAAACTATCAGTTGATGAGTTGATGGGATCACTTCTATCGCATCAGCCAAGCATAGACAAAAATAATAATTCCTCAGAGGATTACCTCCCATCAAAGAACCTACTAGTACTTGTGAGTGTTGCATCTTAGGAAAGCAACACCGTGAAACTTTTGCAAAGGTAGTTGCATACATATCAAGATAACCTCTTGAGTTGGTTCATACATAATTTTGTGGACCTATGAGGACATAGTCGATTGGTGGAAGTTGTTACTTCCTCATTTTTATTGATGACTATAGTAGAAAGACTTGGGTTTAATTTTTGAAGTAGAAGTCTGAAACTTTTGCAAAGTTAAAAGAACTCAAAGCATTAGTAGAGAACCAAAGTGATCAACAGAACATGATATTGAGGTCAGATCGTGGTGGAGAATATGATTCAAAGACATTCCATGATTACTGCAAAAAAAATGGAATCGGAAGACACTTTACAGCTAGAGACACATCGGAGTAGAATGGTGTAGCAGAGAGAAAGAACATAACAATTATGAACATGACAAGGATCATGTCGAAAGAAAGAAACTTATCTAATGTGTATTGGGTAGAATTAGTTGCATGTATTTTTTGTGTGATAAACAGATCTCCTACAAAGTAATGAGCAAAGTTCTAGAAGAAGCATGGTTAGGTATGTCATGCAACGTATATCATTTCAAAGTTTTTGGATGTGTAGCCTATGCACATGTGCCTAAGAATATAAGAGAAAAAATGGATGATCAAAGTGAAAAATGAATATTTATTGGTTATAGTGAGCAGTCAAAAGCTTACAAATTGTATAACCCTGTCACCAAGAAGACCATAATCAACAAAGATGTTGTGTTCAAAGAACAAGAGACATGGAATGGGACTGTAGACAAAAAAATTGATGCACAAGCATAATTGATGGAAGAGGATGATGTAATAGAAGATTAGCAGCAAGAATCAAAATATTAGATACCAAACAGAGTTACACCAACAAAAACCCTAAGATTTTGAGAGCAGCATGGATCTTCAACCAGATCAATAGACCATAATTCCCCCAGCAACCAACCAGGTGATAAATCAAGTAATGGTAAGAGAAATATGAGAAGTATGAAAGATATTTATGAGGATTTGGATGTTAGTTCAAATTTTGCATTATTTTTATTCCAACCTTCTTTGTATGAAGAAGCAATGAGAGATGAAAATTAGGTGCAAGTCATGGATGAGGAAATTGAAGCTATTGAAAATAATGATACATGGGATTTGGTTAATTTTCCAATGGATAAAAACCTCATTGGTGTGAAGTGGGTGTACAAGACAAAGTTGAATGAGATAGGTGAAATTGACAGATTTAAAGCAAGACTTGTAGCAAAAGGATTCTCATAGCAACCTGGAATAGACTTTGGAGAAACGTTTGCTCCAGTATCCAGATTGGATACTGTAAGAGCAGTTCTAGCCACAAAAACTCTAAACAAGTGGAAATTATATCATATGGATGTGAAATCAACTTTCTTGAATGGTATTCTAGAAGAAGAAATTTATGTTCAACAACCTCCAAGTTATGAAGTTGAAGGTAAATAAGATAAATTTTACAGGTTGAAGAAAATGTTCTATTGATTGAAGCAAGCACCTAGAGCATGGTATAGCAAAATCGATAGCTACATGAATAAGAATGGATTTTGCAGAAGTAGCATTGAGCCTACCTTATACATGAAGGTAAATGAGCATGGAAAAATTTTGATTGTTTGATTATATGTTGATGATATGATTTTTACGAGTGATCATGAGTTAGATGAATTTAAAGCAACCATGATGAAAGAATTTGAGATGAAAAATATTGGTCTCATGAAATATTTTCTTGGCATTGAATTTGAGCAATCTAAAACATAAATTTTTATTTGCCAAAATAAATATGTTATAGATTTGCTGAAAAAGTTCAGGATGGAAAATTACAAACCTGTCCCTACACCAGTTACAACAAGTACAAATTTAAGCAAGGATGATGAAGGATTAGTTGTCAATCCAACTCTATTCAAAATATTATTTGGCGGCCTCATGTATCTCATGGCTACAAGACCAAATATTATGCAAGGAGTGATTTTGATTTCCAAATTTATGGAGACACCAAAAGACACACATTGGAGTGTTGGAAAATGAATTCTGAGATACATAGCAGGAACTAGAGATTGTGACATAGTGTATGCAAGTACAGAAAAGAAAGATTTGATTGGATTTATAGATAGTGATTTTGCAGGTAGTTTGGATGATTGGAAGAGCACATCTAGTTATGTGTTCCATATTAGTTAAGGTGTGATTTCATGGGCATCTAAGAAGAAGCCCATTGTGACACTATCATCAGCAAAAGCAGAAATATGTAGCAGCAACATTAGTAGCATGTCAAGCAATATGGTTAAGAAGAGTATTGGATGTTAAATTTTGGGTACCAAGGACAAGTGGTTCCCCATGGATTTTATCTTTTGTATAGGTAAAAGTGTCCACTCTACTGTACCTCTTCTTCTCAAAGTGACTTTATAAGTGCTAAAGTTACATTCTAATTTGAAATTGATTTTATTAAAGTCAATAAACAATTAGAAAGTGAAAAGTGATTATGGAAATAAAAGGCTAAGTGGGTCTTTATTTAAGTGGGTGAGTAATTAAATAGAAAAAGTGAAAATAATGCACATTTATTTTCAGCACTTGATCTAAAGCTTTCACAGCCATTGGATCTAGGGATCACTCAAAAGTCACTTAGGTTAGCTCAAAAAAATAGAAGAAGAGGAAAATATTTTTCTATTCTTTCATGAGCATTTAAGAGAAAGCAAGAGAGAGCAAAGGATAAAATTTCTGAGTAGGGAGGAAGAGAAGAAGAACATCATATCTTTGGCACGCATCCCAAGGAGCATTTTGGGCACACTAACCAAGGAGGATACTTGGCATTTACAGCAGAACTGTACAACAAATTTTGGCACACATTCCAAGGAGGGTGACGACACATATTTCGAGGAGAATAGGTTGCAATTTGATGCCACAAAAATTGAGGCATCTGGGCATGATTTTCGAGAAGAGGAACTACTATCATTTTTTGTACAGTTCGTAAAAGCCATACACTGTGATCTGGGCACATTTCCCGAGGCTGGTCATACAACATTTATTGGTGTGTTTTCTGTCCGAACTGGTTTTCTGTTGGCATGGTTTTCGAGGTGGAGTCTTGCATGGAAATTGAGATATGTCTGTTTTGTAAATGCTGGAATATTTTCCTGTATATTTCATTTTCCCTTAATACTTTTCAGAAATAATAAAGAGCTCTCAAACTATTTTCCCCAAGAGTTGTAGAGGGTTTTTCCAGGGTCACATTGACCAAAAATCTCAGTGTTATTTTCGGTGTATGGTTGTTATAATTTTTATATGCATTTATTTCCAGTAGTAGTAAAATCTCCTAATTTGTATTTTTAGAAATAAATTTCATTTCCAAATTTTAATGTTTTAATCATGCTTAGATTTCACATTAAATGAATGGAGTGATAAGGGAAAATTGTTAATCGAAGTGGGGTCTGAATTTTTACATTCGATGGACTCATATAGAAGCAACAAGGATCAACAAGAATATATTTTGACAACACCTCAGCAATTACACTATTAAAAAATAGTGTGTTTCATCAAAAGAGCAAAAATATTGATACTAGATATCATTTTATTAGAGAACTTGTGAGAAATGAAGAAGTTCACTTGAAGCCTTGTAAATATAGTGATCAATTGGTTGATATATTTACAAATCCATTTGTAATAGATGTGTTTGAGTTTCACAAAATAAACTTGGGTGTTGTAAGCCTAGCGAAGACATAGACCAACAGACACGTTTGAGTTGTCATGAGTTATGTTTTATTTTAGCAATCGTAATTAAGCGAGAGTGTTAAAATAGCTAAGTAACTCATGCATGAAGAGTTAGTTAAAATTATAGACTCACTTAAGTGAGCGTTGAGTAAGTTGAGTTATGTGATTGATGAATTTAGTAAGTGTTTGTATTTCAAGGTGAGTTGTTAGTCGAAAAATTTAAATACGTTTCACCGGACAGCTTGTGTATTTAATGTGAGAATTATTTGTGTTACTTTATATTTTATATCCTCTGCCTTTCCAACATTTTTATGAAACATATAATACAAAAACCACTTAATACAAAACCATTGTAGAAGACAAAGAAACGTAATATGATATGAATAAACAATGGTAATGATTGTTTCTGTGGTTTCTTATAATATGCATGATTCAATTTTTAATATATCAAAAGTTAATGAATTGTCTCGTTCCATTCATTGAGTTTAAATTCTTATCTATGAATGGAGAAGAATTGTATTGATGTTTACATATCTTAAATTATTCATGCTTACTTACTATTTATATTGAGTGATCTTTGATACTCATATATTACATAAATGAATGTCCATTATTATATGAATAAGTGAATTTTTTTGTTGAAGACGCTCGTCTAAATAAGAAACACTAGGGAAACAATTACCCTAGAAAAATTCAATTTTGCTAGTAAATATTGTCTTCTAAGATTATTTATCCACTTTTTCCATTATAAAAACATTAATATGGATGAAAAATAATATAATGATCCAATCAAGATCACTCAGCCTAAGAAACCTTCTATCTAATAGGAAAAAACTCATAATACACATCTTGATAGGTAGAAGTGATATTTCTTCATTTATGAATGGATTATTTAAAAATAGATATTATTTTATTATGTCTTAGGGAATTTTTTGTTGGAGATATATTTTTGAAGTGATTTTGGTTGTTGCATTAAAGGGGGGAGAGACAAAGAGAAAGGTATTTGAATTAATAGATTCCATGTGTTGTGAATGGTTTTATTCACACATCTCTCCATGTTGACATTTATTTGGATTTTTTCTTTTGGAAAGTGGATTTTAATTAGTATGTAGTGTTAGACAGACAAATCCCTCTTGCGGACAAGAGCGATCTCCCTAGTATCCTAAGGATATCTAGAAACAAACCGACATATGTAGACCATTTTCTCTAGATTATTTTGCTTAAGAATTACTAATTAACTATGGAGAGATGCTCCTACCTAAAGTCCAACACTTACTCGGTCTTCAATCTAGTCGTTCCATAAGGTATCGATCCAACATGCAAGATCTGCAATCAAAGACAAGAAAACAAGAACAGAAGGATCTGCAAGATATGATAATTCAAAAGAAATAATCTATCTTAGCAATCAAGGAATCCAAGAATTAAATTATTCAAAAGATAGATGAACAACTCAATGAGAAAACAGAATCCATTTGTATTAACTTTGAACAAAAATATGAAACCTTACAACCTTGACGCCTTGATGTTTGTACAAGTTCTTCCGGGATCCCGAATAGCCACTTTCCTCAGTTTGACAAGACTCCAACTCTCTTAATCAGCATAAGACTATGGCTATGAGTATGTAATCTCTCTCATGCCAATGATGCCAAATGTGGAGAGTATAATTTCTTCAAAAATTCTCTTCTACAAGCTAAGAAGTATCCTTGAGACCGAAACATGATCTCAATTTATAGCAAAAGGGAGGTAGTTTCACTTCCAATAAGGAAGGGATAAAAGCCCTCTCATCATGGGATTTCTGGGCCCAAAAACCAAGGGATAGCTCCATTTATGAAGGGATAAAGGTTCATGAATGGAAGGGGTGAATTCGACTAGATAGTGCTTCTTAAGGCCCCATATGGGAGAATATTCAACTACCGGGCTTCTAGAACTTACTCTTATTTTTATTTTACCTTTTGCGAGGGTCCGTAGTTTTACGAGCATAACGTGCAGATGTGCCCAGGTTTTATAGCAATAAATTGTGTTGATACTATGGGAAATAACTAGCAAAAGTGCGCAGTTAGGATTTTTAGGGTTTTAATAAGTTTTTTCCCAATTCCAAGACTTGATTTAGGAACTCTTATGATTTTGGACCTCTAAGGGAGAAATAAATAGGTAATGATGAACCCGTATAGACAGCTAAATTTCATGGTGACAAATTTTAGTGTAGCATATTACCCCCTAAAGACCGAAGTCTGAAGAGTTCTAAATAATACTGAAGAGTGAAGTGCTTTATCATTCTGAGGATCGGGCTGCAGGCACACTAGTTGAAACCTGGAAAAAACATTCAATGCAAGCATATATATATATGTATATCATCACTATGGTAGCATTTCCATACTCAGATCAAAACTAACTACATGTTCTGATGCAGAAATGGTTTTAGAATTACATAAATAGTAGACACAACATGGACGCAGCCATCTGTCATGAGTAGTCTATTATATCATGAATAATAAAACTCCTCGTAGCCTAGATGGTAGAAACTAGATCAATGGTTTTGATTTCTGCTTTACGAACTAGTACGAATGTTATCCGTGCAATTGATTATGTCAAAGTCGAACATGGTAGAAACCACTTGATTACCAGTCAATGATGTGAACTATTAAAAAGTGAGAGAAACCATCAATAATGACAATGGCTCTCAAAGTACTCAGTACAATCTATGAAATGTGAATTTGTTATCTGAAGTAAAAAATTTCATAGAGTCATTCGCTCAAAGGTAAATGATACAACCTATCGTCGAAGGTGAGAAACTTGCTATTAGGGCATGTAGATCCCAAGGTACGGATAGGATTCTAGATCAAATTTCTACATAATGAGTTGTCGTCGATAGAAAGTGACCCGTCGTAGGAAATCCCATGACACGAAACCATTAGATCAAGTTTTGAAGAAATATTTGCAAGGACTAACTCAAGGATGGTCAATGTGAATGGAGACAAATGTTTGCAATGAATGGTTTATTAAACTGATCTCTTGAACACATAATGACACTGCAAATGGTGACGATTGACCTAAATCTAATACCCAGAAATAGGTTGAAGACTTTCAATGTGGTTTGATTAATTTTTTGGCCAACGGATTTTCCCAACCCAAATATGAATGTGAGAAAAGTGTCGTGTTCAAGAGTGGTATACAACTTTTTGAAACAAAGTGTCACAACTGGATTCATTTTCTCTCTTTTTCCCCACCATTTCTGGCCAGTACCTCTTTTTTTTTACAAGCTTGAGGAGGGTAACATTTTCTTGTAATATAATTTCATCCTTCGGATGAGTCTAACTTAGTATTAAAATCGAACCCTAAGCAGGAGTGGTTGTTCCTATTTATAATTGATAGGTCCTTTACTGTTAAATTTTAACAAGTCCAATATAGGTGAAACTCGGTGTTTTTCAGTTTTAGGGAGTCAGAAGAAAAACTTAAGAAAACTTTGTAGGTGTTATTTTTCGTAAATTTAGTCTCGCAAGCCTGAAAAAGGATAAAATAATGCAGGAGAGAACTCTATTAACCATGATTAGCCAATGTATACCTTTTTCGTAAATAGGCTATTTCAGTCTGGAAAAGGGGTAAACTTATACTGAAGGGACGACTGATCATTTCGTTTAATGAGTTTGAATATTCAAGTACTCGGCAATATTTTCATATTTAGAGACTCTGAAAAGGGCTTAAAAGAGACCTCCAGGGTTTCACTTTTTTCTAATTTTAAAGAGCCCGAAAAAGTGATAAAAGTGTACTCATCATCAAAATAATCCTTTTCATCTAACAAACATGTTTTCTGCACATAAACTTGAAAAATTAAACATATATGTTTCCAATAAGTAAAAAAATTTGGAAAACAACTTTTTAAAGTGGAAAACAAACAAAATAATATTTTATTCATTCAAAAAATCTAATAAAAAGTATTTCAACAAAGTCATTTTCACCTTTTTTTTCAGAGTTGAAAATTGAGAGCTCTGGGCAAAAAAAAATTCCAGAGGTGATAACAGGAGAACCGGCCACTCAAATCGAAATTCGTCGAATCCAGGTAATCCACAACACTCTTATCGGGACACCACAGTTTTTATGAAAGGCGCGTGTGGGGGTTCGCACTTTCCCTATACAAAAACTGAGGAGGCACCGTAACAAAATGAAATTTGATACATTCTCCCAAAAATGGACAAAAATTTTCACTCTAATAGCTTATAACCATTAAATGTGCCCATTTGCAGGTCATTGTACAATGTTGGAGCGGCGAAAACGTGAGCACGAAGAGGTAGATGATGCAGCAATGAAAAATCCAAACACAATGCGTGTTTTGAGAAATTGCAGATTATACAAATTCTAGGCCATTCAAGGCATGAGGGCATAGGTAGATCTAATGACCTGGATGGTGAATAAATGGGAAGTTCAAGAACAAATTTTTATCATTGGAGATCACAAGCTAGAAATTGAGCTTGAAAACATCTACTTCTTCACTGGTTTATCAAAAAGAGGTGAACCTATCTCTTTTTTTGGAGCTAGGAAAGGTGGTATTCCTATCGCTAGCTACAAACAAGAATTTTGTAATGAAGAAGTTGATCCCAAAGACAACTGGATAGACATAAAAACTATCATACGTCTTGAGCTGAAATTCATTGCATTCACCGTTACCAGATTATGTGGAAGTGCAGCTCCACATGTGGCTACCAAGTCACAAATGCAGACAGCTGTTGAATGCTACGTAGGCACTATCTTCAATTATGTGTGAAGGGGTGTTGACCAATTATGAAGTGTCAATCGACTAGAGGAAGAAATCAAAGTTGAAAAACTGGTATGGAGCGACAGTAGGTATCTTTCGCCGCTTTACAATAACTTGAGGATTTCATTCCTTGTCCCTCAATTAATCTCTATTGACCATGGTGAACCTAGATAACCTCGTATGGTACAATGGGTGGCATTGATGGCTCGCCACGGTGGCGACGGCTGCATGGTAGTCCGATTCACTCTAGCATATTTTTGTTGGTTAGAGAACCAAATCTTTGCTATCGAGGATTTACCGTATGCAGGCATTGATTTCCGAGGAGACCCCGAGATGTTCTTACCTCTAGGGACACAATGGGATGAATCAGGTAAATGAAATTTTTGATGAATTTTAACTCTAATTTTTATTTTATTTTCAATCGTCCAATAGTTATAACAAAAAATTTAAATGAATATGTTGGTTCAAAAAGACCAGCCAATCTTCACCGCTTCGAAAGGAAGCCAACAGATCCTATTGCACTACCACAGAACTAGGAAGCAAAGATTCTCATTGACTTAGAGCACAACTTGGAAAGGTTGACTAGAGATATCCCATAGACAACGATGGGTGATATTCCTCTCCGTCTCCAGAGGCATGTCGCTAGTGTTCCTAGCCATTTTCAGAGATACCTGCGTAGAGTGGCGTGGGTGATAGTATATTATCATGATCATCACCACAGATAGTAGATGATCATCGCAGACTATTGTATTTTTTTTTTGTATCACTATCTTTCATATTATAAGGTGTTTTAAACCTATGGTCCTAGATGATGTAATATTTTTTGAAACACAAACTCTATCTATGATATGACTACTTTTGCCGACTATCTTGTTCAACACATATTGAATATTGTTTTAATTACTTTTTTAATGTCGCAAATGTCTATTTATAACATTATTAGCTAATGCATCAGCCAATTTATAATATATTCTTGGAATGTGTTAATATTTTATGTAATCAAACAGCCTTTCCAAGAGACGAACCTTCAAAAATAATCTCAGTAACACTAGATTTCTAATTGCATATACTATTTTTAAATGTAGTACAATTAATTCTGAATCTAACCTAACGATCAAATGCTGAATGCCAAATGAAATGGCATCAGATAATAACTCAACCACTGCGCTATATTCCGCAACATTATTCTATTTTTGACCAAGGCTTACCCCATGCATAGAAACTAACTCATAGGTGGGTGAATAGATAACCCAGGCTGCGGAAAAGATATTCCATGTACTAAGACAAGCACCATCAACAAAACCAATGTACGCTTGAACGGATGTCGACATCTTGAAATATCAAGAGTAATCAAGATAAGCAGGAATAGTAGTCAATGCTAACTTAAACTAGACACACTCATCTAATCCAAAGCAGCTAATCTTAGAAAAATAACTAATGTACTGGTATGATCTTCACACAAAAATCAAGCATAATATCTCTTCAGATAAATTCCATTTCTAGGTTTATCTAAAGAGATCCCATCATAATTAATCAATTCGTAAGCCCCTTTTGCAAGCACTCTCTTGACAATATAAGGACTATGCCACATGGGTTCAAATTTTCCAGCTCCTAATTATCATTATCTTGGTCATATACCAATACTACGTCACCTTCTAAAAAAATACGACGTGTAACACTTCGGTTGTACTGAGCTTTAACGCATTTTTTATGAGCTTCGGTTGTTAATGCAGTGGTGCACCGAGTATCTCTAATTGTGCTAAGTAAAAAAAGTGTTTTTCCTCTTTAGAGGTGGCTGGTAGTAACTCTATGGCTAATTGGAGTGACGGTATTCTGCATTCAATCGATAACATAACTTCTAAACCATAGACTAGTTGAAAAGGATTGAACCTTGTTGCATTTTTTGCTCAGGTTCGATATGCCCAAAGTGCTAAGAAAAGCATAGTATGCCAATTTGATTTATGAATTCTAATTATCCTTTTAATCATAGTGGTTAAAAATTTATTAACGACTTCAACCTAACCATTAGCCTGTGAGTAGTATGAAGTAGAGTTATCATGGTGCAGGCCAAGTTGGTCGGAAAGTTCGGTCATCATGATGTTTCGAAAATGACTCCCATGATCAGTAATGATAGCTTGGGGTACAGCGAATCGAGAAATCTTGTGATTGAATACAAATCTAGCTGCATTTTTTCCATCTGCCACAAAGGCATCACCTCGGCTTATTTGGTAAAATAATCTACGGCGATAATAATATACGCATGCCCCTCGGTTGAGTGAGGGTTACATGTAATGAAATAAATGGCCCATTTTTCAAAAGCACCGACAAAAATTATAGGGTGAAGAGGAGCTGGTGGTGCACGCATCTTTTGATCAAAAATCTGACAATTGTGGCATTTTCAGACCACGAGAATGCAATCTTGGAATAATGACGGCCAAAAATAACCAGTGCGCGATATCTTTTGGGCTGTGGCATACCCAGATATATGACCGCCACACGGTCCAGAATGTCAGTCATTCAAAATTCATTCAGCCTCTTCATGAGTCAAACATTGTCGAAATACAGAATCTGCACCACAACGATAAAGCGTGTCCCCAACAATATTGTATTGCTGAGATTGGTAACGAATCTTTCGTCGATGTGAACATGAAAGTTCATGGTGAAAAGTTTGGGTTTGGAGATAAATGATGATCTCGCCATACCAAGGATCTAACTTACTGATAAGAGACAGAGATTCATTAGCGATCAAATGCTCTACCACAGTTTCTTGATCAGTATTCGGGAAGTCACACATAATTTTGGCGAACACTAGTGATTTATTTGATTTGGATTTTTAAAATTCTAAATCAAACTCTTGAAGGATAACTATCCATTTAGAGTATTTTCCCCAGAGCAATTGTTTAGTCAGATATACATTATCGGGTTGCAATTAGAGAACACAGTTGATTTTCGTAACAAAATGTAATGACAAAAACATTGGACAACTTGCACTGCTGCCAAGGCCAACTTCTCCACATGCGATTATTTAATCTCTGTTGGATTGAGATTTTGACTGAGATAGTAAATCACATGCTCGTTTTGGGATTCATCCTCATGAAATAATACCATTCCAATGGTGGAATCAGAGGCTGCTAAGTATAAAAATTAATCCCGGCTGTAATTTGGTGGATGCAATAATGGTGCATGGGTCAACATGTGTTTTAAAGCATCAAAATACCGATCAGTGATCTCATCCCAAATAAAAGAAACATTCTGTTTCAACAGCCTTGTAAAATCTTTGGTTAACTCAGCATATTTCTGGATAAATCTATGCATAAAGTTTGCTTTCTCTTGCAAACTTTGGAGTTGGCGAAGTGTGGAAGGAGGAGGTAAATTGATAATAGCCTAAACCTTCGAAGGGTTGACATGAATGCCTTCTTTCAAAATGACAAATCCCAGTAATCTACCAGATTGTACACAAAAAACACACTTGTGGGGATTCAAGCGAATATTATAATACCTACATCTCATAAACATCGCTCATAAATGAGTAGGATGATCTTCCCTATGTAATGAATGAGTAGGTAAATCATCGAGATAAGGTTGCACAATGTGTTTAATGTCATGAAAATCATAGGACATAGCCCTTTGAAAATTTTCCCCAGCATTCTTCAATCTGAAAGGTAATTTACAGTAAGCAAATGTTCCCCAAGGACAAATGAATGTTGTTTTTGGTTGATCGGCAGGGAGTAGTTTGATCTTATTGTATCCGGAAAATCCATCCATAAATGAATAAATTTCATTTCCAGCACAATCGTAAATAATTTGGTCGATATAAGGAGTTGGATAATTGTCTTTAGGACAAGCTTTGCTAATATCCCTATAGTCGACACATACTCCTAGTGTTCCTTATTTTTTTAGTAACAGGAGCGATATTAGATACCCAATCTATTAAAGGAATTGGATAAATAAAACCTGCTTTTAATAATTTTTCAACTTTAACTTTAATAGCAGCAACTTTTTGTGGATGTATCGGACATAATCTCTTCCTAACAGGTTTAGCATCTGGGTAAGTCTTTATTTCATGAATGACAATTTTGGGATCGATTCCTGTCATTTCTTCATAAGACCAGGCAAATATGTCACGGAAATATTGAAATAGGGCTTATATGTAGAAATTTCATCTGACATACAAGAAGCACCTATATGAATTTTTTCAATAATTCCTGGTTTAATGGATATGTCAATGGGAACCGTAGAGGAAATATTTCCCAAATTAATTTCAGAATCCGAATTTGCAATCGATATTGGACTCTGGGGTTCATTAACATAATCAATTGGAAAAATAGATGAAAATTTATTTTCAAATCTATTAAGCTCAGGTAAAAATGATGACCTATGATGGAGATCATCCCATGGTAATTCATCTATGGACAATAATTCATAAATACTTTCATCAGTATGAAATACTTTTTGAAAAGGATCAGGAATTGATGTTATAGCTGAGCTTGATGGTGAAAATGATTCTTCATTTATCACATTCATTGGATCATCATCAGTTGATAAAGGATTGGAAATTAACTGTACTACTTGATATGCTATCTCAAAATGACTCAAAGGCATCATGCCATTGAATGAATCAAGTTCTAATTCTAAATGCACTATCCAAGGATAATCAAATGGAATAGTGCTTGATGTAATCATATTGATATTAGAAATATTACGCAGTACATTAGGTGGAGGCATAGAAAAAATTCCCATTAAAGTGGAATCTTTGATTAAACCTACTCCTACGTCCTCATAAGGGATAGTCGATTTTCCAACATGCTGAATACTATCCGTAGAAGCTGGGTCAAACGAATAATATGAGAGCTAATTGATTTTCACAATCTTTCCTTGATGAGGAAACATGATTAATCAAAATACGGATGACACGACAACAGTCATAGCATAAGACCAACTTTGATCCAGAATAAGGTTGTAATCTAGAGGGGCATCAACTACCTCCACATCTAAATTAACGGTTTTACCTTTGACCTCTATAGGTAGATCCTGAAAAATTCCAAATGGATGGAATCCTCTTCCATAAAAATCTTTGAGAATTTTTGGTGATCGTTTAAGGATTGGAGAACCAAGTGATTTCCAATAGTTTAACGACATGATACACGTAGATGCTCCTTCATCAATAACAGTACGAAAGCAACTTTTGTCTTTTACTAGTACTGGAATCTGAAAATCCATTTGATGAGGGAGTCGTGTTGTAAAATTTTCTAAATCAAATACCATGAGGTTCGAATATTGAAGATCTACAACTCCAATTGTTGATAAGAGTAATTTCCTTTGTGCTAGGCATGATTTCAACACTTCCAAGGCCGACATTGATGAAGGAGATATTGCTAAATCCTCCACAATCTTGTAATTTTGAGCAGCTCTCGCATGTGGATTGAAAGTTGATTTACGAAGTACACCTTTAGCAAGTGGTTTTATTACTAAACCGAGATTAGGTTTCTCAATATGGAGTGGATCAGAAACCGAAGGAGATGTAGCTGGTGCAGAATTAAAATTTTCTACTTCTTTACCAGCAACAAGATTCTTACTACCATAATCTCGCGATCAAGTCGCAACCATTACTTGAGACATCATCAAAATATCTCCCGATGTATTAGAAGAAGATCCAATAATTTTTCTATCTTAAACATAAAAAGGATCCTTCAAGACAATGGGGGTGGATGAACCTTTGACAAACTTAGATACCTCAGCCCTATGCGGACATTCCTTGGTGAAATTATCCTCGTCACAAATAAGACAAGGATAACAAGGTTTCCGTTTATCATCAGTCGGCTCATTTTTATCAGTTTTTTCCTTGGGAGATGAAGTCTGTTTATTTTTATTTTTCCCTTTCTTCTTGTTACCAGATTTTGACTTTGTAGTAGATGAATCTACAATGTGAATATCGGTAGAATTTTCTAGGGAAGATTCTCCTTTTGGTTAATCAGGTAAAGTTATTATGGGATAAGTAACCTTTGAAGATTTCTTCTTACTCTTAGTCATGCTAACTGACCCGATTACACCATCAGTGGCATGAGACCCTGAAGGAGTTGTTGTTATCTAACCAAGACATGGTAAATCAAGAATTTTCTCGTACAAAATATCTAACTGGGTATATACCAAGTCAAGATACTGAGCTTGAGCGATGACTTGTTCTTCTGTAACTACTCCTCCTTTAGATACATCTTTAGTGATTTTTGGTAGCAATGATTTGATAAACCATTATGCCAATATTTGATCTGGGATAAAAGCTTTCACCAAATGTCTTCTACGTCTCCATTCATGTATATGATATGATATGTATGTAGATGTGGATTGTTTTATTGAAGTTAATAATTTTTTGTCGTTGTCGTATCTGACTGAAAACTGATAAATGAGTTAGGAAAGCGGTTGCTAGAGCATTGAAATTGTTAAAAGAGCCTCATGGCAGTTCTATGTACCATTTGGCATCTAATCCTATTAATGTTCTCTGAAAAATTATAAGTCAAATAGAATCGCCGATTAATTAGTTGGATGCACATCAGAGGTGGTAAGTCATGACATGGTTGGAAGGGTCCTCTCCTGGTTTTCCTTCAAAATTTGGGATATCACTGGGAAACTTATGCGACATTGGAGGCCAATACAGATGATAATAAATGGGATCATTCATGAGGTGTGATAAATCAGGTAAATCCAAAGTTGTTATGAATGGTAACCAAAGGTTAGGGTCTTGTGAAACTATACCAGTTCCAGGAGGAGGATATCCAAGATTGCTTGGAATAGCCTGTGCATTGGGAATCGGTATGCCCCCTAGATAAACAGGATTAACTGGACCATATTGGGGTTGAGTAGGTGTTTGGTACGTATACCCAGGGTATGGTTGATATACTGTATTTTGCGCTACAGGTCCATATTGATATGGCTCTTGGTAAGGTTGATAATTAAACTGAGGCTAGCTCATTATAACCGTACTTGTACCAGGTTGTCCTACAGGCATCTGAATAGTAGTCAGGGGTGCAGGTCTAGACTGTGGAACAAAAATTGAGGAATTGGTTTTGATACCTTAGGGGCTGTAGAAATAGGAGTTGCAGATACTCTAGGAATAAGTGTGGTAGGCTGAACAGAAATTGGCGCAGCAATTTGGGTTGGAGTTCTAGGTGTACTCAGCCCAGGCTGCTGAACACTACCTAATAAAAATACCTAAACAGTAGGTTGAACAGGTTGGACAGGTTGGACAAGTTATTGAGCGTGAGTATAACCAATCGGTTGTCCAGAGTGATAATAAGGTACTTGCATATTAGATTGTAAATTATATTGAGCTTGAGATGAATCCCACATTGTACTAGGTCTGGGATACGAAGGTCCCATAGAAGGTTGTGGATAAGAAGGACCATAACTAGGCTGATAATTTGGACCATAATTTGGATAATTTACTGGATAATTCCCACTTCCAAGATACAATTTTTGTTCTGGGTAGAATTTCTGCCCTAAATGAGGTTGTGGACCCTGAGTTGGATACTGACCTTGAGGTGGATATTGACCTTGAGGCATGTATTGACCTTGAGGTTATTGACCTTGAGGCCTGTACTGACCTTGAGGTTGCCCCTCAGGCTGTAAATTACTAACTTGAGGTTGCCCCCCAGGTAGTAAATTACTACCTTGAAGGTCAGGGTTTGGAATATTTCCAAACATCATATAAATTTGTTCTGAATTTATAGTTCCAGTATTTGATTCATCTAGTCTAGATGATAGTGTACGTTTATCGAGAAAAGGAGATGCCCCGAAGAAAGTACTAGAGAGCAACTGGTATCCTGCAGGAACTGAAGGACCACCATACAAATATGTTTTTAGAGATTCAAAAACATGGATGACTCACCAAACATGTTTAAAGGAGTTCTATAAACTCTCAGTGTAGAAGGAAATGGAATTCGGGGTGGCGAATAATTCAGACCAACGTTCTGTAGAAATTTTTTCAATGAAGAATACCAAGCGTCTTGTCGAAAAGGACTATAAAAAATTGATTCACGTTCTCTAAGATCTAAATTTTTCTGATCCGAAGGAAGAACTATTTCTTCTTCAGTGTCGGTAACTTCTTCAATACTAATTAGACCAGGAGGAAGATCTTATGTGATTCGAGTCTTCACTCTAGGTGAATCAGGATTACCAGAGGTTGGAGTAACAAAATCTAAATTAGGTTCGAACGTACCAGGTCCAGTTTCTGGCTTAGAAATTTCAGGTTTAGTAGATGATGGAAATTGAGATATCTCTATTTTGTAAATGCTGGAATATTTTCCTGTATATTTCATTTTCCCTTAATAATTTTCAGAAATAATAAAGAGGTCTCAAACTATTTTCCCCAAGAGTTGTAGAGGGTTTTTCCAGGGTCACATTGACCAAAAATATCAGTGTTATTTTCGGTGTATGGTTGTTATAATTTTTCTATGCATTTATTTCCAGTAGTAGTAAAATCTCCTAATTTGTATTTTTAGAAATAAATTTCATTTCCAAATTTTAATGTTTTAATCATGCTTAGATTTCACATTAAATGAATGGAGTGATAAGGAAAAATTGTTAATCGAAGTGGGGTCTGAATTTTTACATTCGATGGACTCAAATAGAAGCAACAAGGATCAACAAGAATATATTTTGACAACACCTCAGCAATTACACTATTAAAAAATAGTGTGTTTCATCAAAAGAGCAAGCATATTGATACTAGATATCATTTTATTAGAGAACTTGTGAGAAATGAAGAAGTTCACTTGAAGCCTTGTAAATATAGTGATCAATTGGTTGATATATTTACAAATCCATTTGTAATAGATGTGTTTGAGTTTCACAAAATAAACTTGGGTGTTGTAAGCCTAGCGAAGACATAGACCAACAGACACGTTTGAGTTGTCATGAGTTATGTTTTATTTTAGCAATCGTAATTAAGCGAGAGTGTTAAAATAGCTAAGTAACTCATGCATGAAGAGTTAGTTAAAATTAGAGACTCACTTAAGTGAGCGTTGAGTAAGTTGAGTTATGTGATTGATGAATTTAGTAAGTGTTTGTATTTCAAGGTGAGTTGTTAGTCGAAAAATTTAAATACGTTTCACCGGATAGCTTGTGTATTTAATGTGAGAATTATTTGTGTTACTTTATATTTTATATCCTCTGCCTTTCCAACATTTTTATGAAACATATAATACAAAAACCACTTAATAAAAAACCATTGTAGAAGACAAAGAAACGTAATATGATATGAATAAACAATGGTAATGATTGTTTTTGTGGTTTCTTATAATATGCATGATTCAATTTTTAATATATCAAAAGTTAATGAATTGTCTCGTTCCATTCATTGAGTTTAAATTCTTATCTATGAATGGAGAAGAATTGTATTGATGTTTACATATCTTAAATTATTCATGCTTACTTACTATTTCTATTGAGTGATCTTTGATACTCATATATTACATAAATGAATGTCCATTATTGTATGAATAAGTGAATTTTTTTGTTGAAAAGGCTCGTCTAAATAAGAAACACTAGGGAAACAATTACCCTAGAAAAATACAATTTTGCTAGTAAATATTGTCTTCTAAGCTTATTTATCCACTTTTTCCATTATAAAAACATTAATATGGATGAAAAATAATATAATGATCCAATCAAGATCACTCAGCCTAAGCAACCTCCTATCTAATAGGAAAAAACTCATAATACACATCTTGATAGGTAGAAGTGATATTTCTTCATTTATGAATGGATTATTTAAAAATAGATATTATTTTATTATGTCTTAGGGAATTTTTTGTTGGAGATACATTTTTGAAGTGATTTTGGTTGTTGCATTAAAGGGGGGAGAGACAAAGCGAAAGGTATTTGAATTAATAGATTTCATGTGTTGTGAATGGTTTTATTCACACATCTCTCCATGTTGACATTTATTTGGATTTTTTCTTTTGGAAAGTGGATTTTAATCAGTATGTAGTGTTAGATAGACAAATCCCTCTTGCGGACAAGAGCGATCTCCCTAGTATCCTAAGGATATCTAGAAACAAACCGACATATGTAGACCATTTTCTCTAGATTATTTTTCTTAAGAATTACTAATTAACTATGGAGAGATGCTCCTACCTAAAGTCCAACACTTACTCGGTCTTCAATCTAGTCGTTCCAGAAGGTATCGATCCAACATGCAAGATCTGCAATCAAATACAAGAAAACAAGAACAGAAGGATCTGCAAGATATGATAATTCAAAAGAAATAATCTATCTTAGCAATCAAGGAATCCAAGAATTAAATTATTCAAAAGATAGATGAACAACTCAATGAGAAAACAGAATCCATTTGTATTAACTTTGAACAAAAATATGAAACCTTACAACCTTGACGCCTTGATGTTTGTACAAGTTCTTCCGGGATCCCGAATAGCCACTTTCCTCAGTTTGACAAGACTCCAACTCTCTTAATCAGCATAATACTATGGCTATGAGTATGTAATCTCTCTCATGCCAATGATGCCAAATGTGGAGAGTATAATTTCTTCAAAAATTCTCTTCTACAAGCTAAGAAGTATCCTTGAGACTGAAACATGATCTCAATTTATAGCAAAAGGGAGGTAGTTTCAGCTCCAATAAGGAAGGGATAAAGCCCTCTCATCATGGGATTTCAGCTCCAAAAACCAAGGGATAGCTCCATTTATGAAGGGATAAAGGTTCATGAATGGAAGGGGTGAATCTTGACTAGATAGTGCTTCTAGAAGGCCCCATATGGGAGAATATTCAACCAGCTGGGCTTCTAGAACTTACTCTTATTTTTATTTTACCTTTTGCGAGGGTCCGTAGTTTTAATGAGCATAACGTGCAGGATGTGTCGCAGGTTTTATAGCAATAAACAGTGATACTATGGGAAATAACTAGCAAAAGTGCAGAGTTAGGATTTTTAGGGTTTTAATAAGTTTTTTCCCAATTCCAAGACTTGATTTAGGAACTTTATGATTTTGGACCTCTAAGGGAGAAATAAATAGGTAATGATGAACCCGTATAGACAGCTAAATTTCATGGTGAAAAATTTTAGTGTAGCATATTACCCCCTAAAGACCGAAGTCTGAAGAGTTCTAAATAATACTGAAGAGTGAAGTGCTTTATCATTCTGAGGATCGGGCTGCAGGCACACTAGTTGAAACCTGGAAAAAACATTCAATGCAAGCATATATATATGTATATCATCACTATGGTAGCATTCCCATACTCAGATCAAAACTAACTACATGTTTTGATGCAGAAATGGTTTTAGAATTACATAAATAGTAGACACAACATGGACGCAGCCATCTGTCATGAGTAGTCTATTATATAATGAATAATAAAACTCCTCGTAGCCTAGATGGTAGAAACTAGATCCATGATTTTGATTTCTGCTTTACGAACTAGTACGAATGTTATCCGTGCAATTGATTATGTCAAAGTCGAACATGGTAGAAACCACTTGATTACCAGTCAATGATGTGAACTATTAAAAAGTGAGAGAAACCATCAATAATGACAATGGCTCTCAAAGTACTCAGTACAATCTATGAAATGTGAATTTGTTATCTGAAGTAAAAAATTTCATAGAGTCATTCGCTCAAAGGTAAATGATACAACCTATCGTCGAAGGTGAGAAACTTGCTATTAGGGCATGTAGATCCCAAGGTACGGATAGGATTCTAGATCAAATTTCTAGATAATGAGTTTTCGTCGATAGAAATTGACCCGTCGTAGGAAATCCCATGACATGAAACCATTAGATCAAGCTTTGAAGAAATATTTGCAAGGACTAACTCAAGGATGGTCAATGCGAATGGAGACAAATGTTTGCAATGAATGGTTTATTAAACTGATCTCTTGAACACATAACGACACTGCAAATGGTGACGATTGACCTAAATCTAATACCCAGAAATAGGTTGAAGACTTTCAATGTGGTTTGATTAATTTTTTGGCCAACGGATTTTCCCAACCCAAATATGAATGTGACAAAAGTGTCGTGTTCAAGAGTGGTATACAACTTTTTGAAAGAAAGTGTCACAACTGGATTCATTTTCTCTCTTTTTCCCCACCATTTCTGGCCAGTACCTCTTTATTTTTTACAAGCTTGAGGAGGATAACATTTTCTTGTAATATAATTTCATCCTTCGGATGAGTCTAACTTAGTATTAAAATCGAACCCTAAGCAAGAGTGGTTGTTCCTATTTATAATTGACAGGTCCTTTACTGTTAAATTTTAACGAGTCCAATATAGGTGAAACTCGGTGTTTTTCAGTTTTAGGGAGTCAGAAGAAAAACTTAAGAAAACTTTGTAGGTGTTATTTTTCGTAAATTTAGTCTCTCAAGCCTGAAAAAGGATAAAATAATGCAGGAGAGAACTCTATTAACCATGATTAGCTAACGTATACCTTTTCGTAAATAGGCTATTTCAGTCTGGAAAAGGGGTAAACTTATACTGAAGGGACGACTGACCATTTCCTTTAATGAGTTTGAATATTCAAGTACTCGGAAATATTTTCATATTTAGAGACTCTGAAAAGGGCTTAAAAGAGACCTCCAGGGTTTCACTTTTTTCTAATTTTAAAGAGCCCGAAAAAGTGATAAAAGTGTACTCATCATCAAAATAATCCTTTTCATCTAACAAACATGTTTTCTGCACATAAACTCGAAAAATTAAACATATATGTTTCCAATAAGTAAAAAATTTTGAAAAACAACTTTTTAAAGTGGAAAACAAACAAAATAATATTTTATTCATTCAAAAAATCTAATAAAAAGTATTTCAACAAAGTCATTTTCACCTTTTTTTTCAGAGTTGAAAATTGAGAGCTCTGGGCAAAAAAAATTCCAGAGGTGATAACGGGAGAACCGGCCACTCAAATCAAAATTCGTCGAATCCAGGTAATCCACAACACTCTTATCGGGACAGCACAGTTTTTATGAAAGGCGCGTGTGGGGGTTCACACTTTCCCTATACAAAATCTGAGGAGGCAACGTAAGAAAATGAAATTTGATACATTCTCCCAAAAATGGACAACAATTTTCACTCTAATAGCTTATAACCATTAAATGTGCCCATTTGTAGGTCATTGTACAATGTTGGAGCGGCGAAAACGTGAGCACGAAGAGGTAGATGATGCAGCAATGAAAAATCCAAACACAATGCGTGTTTTGAGAAATTGCAGATTATACAAATTCTAGGCCATTCAAGGCATGAGGGCACAGGTAGATCTAATGACCTGGATGGTGAATAAATGGGAATTTCAAGAACAAATTTTTATCATTGGAGATCACAAGCTAGAAATTGAGCTTGAAAACATCTACTTCTTCATTGGTTTATCAAAAAGAGGTGAACCTATCTCTTTTTTTGGAGCTAGGAAAGGTGGTATTCCTATCGCTAGCTACAAACAAGAATTTTGTAATGAAGAAGTTGATCCCAAAGACAACTGGATAGACATAAAAACTATCATACGTCTTGAGCTGAAATTCATTGCATTCACCGTTACCAGATTATGTGGAAGTGCAGCTCCACATGTGGCTACCAAGTCACAAATGCAGACAGCTGTTGAATGCTATAGAGGCACTATCTTCAATTGGTGTGAAGGGGTGTTGACCAATATGAAGTGTCAACTGACTAGAGTGAAGAAATCAAAGTTGAAAAACTTTGGGTATGGAGCGATCTTAGTATCTTTCGCTTTGGAGAGGATTTCATCCCTTGTCCCTCAATTAATCTCTATTGACCATGGTGAACCTAGATAACCTCGTATGGTACAATGGGTGGCATTGATGGCTCGCCACGGTGGCGACGGCTGCATGGTAGTCCGATTCACTCTAGCATATTTTTGTTGGTTAGAGAACCAAATCTTTGCTATCGAGGATTTCCCGTATGCAGGCATTGATTTCCGAGGAGACCCCGAGATGTTCTTACCTCTAGGGACACAATGGGATGAATCAGGTAAATGAATTTTTTGATGAATTTTAACTCTAATTTTTATTTTATTTTCAATCGTCCAATAGTTATAACAAAAAATTTAAATGAATATGTTGGTTCACAAAGACCAGCCAATCTTCACCGCTTCGAAAGGAAGCCAACAGATCCTATTGCACTACCACAGAACTAGGAAGCAGAGATTCTCATTGACTTAGAGCACAACTTGGAAAGGTTGACTAGAGATATCCCATAGAGAACGATGGGTGATATTCCTCTCCGTCTCCAGAGGCATGTCGCTAGTGTTCCTAGCCATTTTCAGAGATACCTGCGTAGAGTGGCGTGGGTGATAGTATATTATCATGATCATCACCACAGATAGTAGATGATCATCGCAGACTATTGTATTTTTTTTTTGTATCACTATCTTTCATATTATAAGGTGTTTTAAACCTATGGTCCTAGACGATGTAATATTTTTTGAAACACAAAATCTATCTATGATATGACTACTTTTGCCGACTATCTTGTTCAACACATATTGAATATTGTTTTAATTACTTTTTTAATGTCGCAAATGTCTATTTATAGCATTATTAGCTAATGCATCAGCCAATTTATAATATATTCTTGGAATGTGTTAATATTTTATGTAATCAAACAGCCTTTCCAAGAGACGAACCTTCAAAAATAATCTCAGTAACACTAGATTTCTAATTGCATATACTATTTTTAAATGTAGTACAATTAATTCTGAATCTAACCTAACGATCAAATGCTGAATGCCAAATGAAATGGCATCAGATAATAACTCAACCACTGCGCTATATTCCACAACATTATTCTATTTTTGACCAAGGATTACCCCATGCATAGAAACTAACTCATAGGTGGGTGAATAGATAACCCAGGCTGCGGAAAAGATATTCCATGTACTAAGACAAGCACCATCAACAAAACCAATGTACGCTTGAACGGATGTCGACATCTTGAAATATCAAGAGTAATCAAGATAAGCAGGAATAGTAGTCAATGCTAACTTAAACTAGACACACTCATCTAATCC
>JAXQQM020082703.1:0-18421 GCA_034641835.2 Pinus albicaulis
AATTAATTGTAATTTTTCTCATTGGCCTTGATGCCATCCTGTACAGCTCCATTCTTATTTTAATACCCAAGAGGTGATTTTTGAAATACTTTCATATCTAGTTTTCATATCTGGATTTCACATTTCAAGTTGACAATATAACAGATAAGTTGACAATTTTTTCAAATGCAAATCTAGATAAAAGCATGGCTGTCTTTGTCAATGATTTTTGGAATACCTCTTATCGTCTAAATTATTAAAATATGAGTTCTGATTTGTTGCATTGTTTGTCAAACCACCTTTTTTGTTGCAGTATTTGTAAAAACCAAAGTTTGATAATATAAGTTTATTAATGTCCAGCAAATGATCAAAGGAGTATGTCAATGGGAAGACCAAGGGTTAGCTCAACTGGTTTTTTTTCATGTTGTTGGGCATCTGCCTAGTTCAACCCTCCTGGTTAGGCACACTAGTCTATGACTTTAGCGAACAGGGTTACTAGGGATGCCATCCACAAACATGAGGAAGCATCTCTTGGGTTTCCCCACAAGGTTTTCCTTGGGGAAAATGTTAGGTCAATGGGATTATAAGAGTACATCACTAGCCAAAATACAATGTGGAAGTGTGGAAGTGTGGACTATAAAGATGCTAAAAATCATATCAAAACAGATTTTTAATTGTGCTAGAAGCAGAACAACAAGAGAAGATAAGAAAGTACATGACTCGGAGTGGAGATAAAGTAATTACAAGAAAAAGATAATATGTATGATATCTGAGGACCAAAGGAACTTTAGTTTGAACTAGTCATGGTATGCTAGTGCTGACAGGTGAGGACGAGCAATTAGATCAAGGGGGGTCTCCCTGCTAGAGTCCTCAATGACCGCAAAATTTTTTTTGGACTAGTGGATGATGTCCTTTGGAGTGTGTCTGGGACTGATAGGGCTCTACAGTATGATCCTTGTGGGAAGCCCAAATTTGAGCAAGCTCTCCTAACATCCAGGCATGGAAAAATTCTCCTGATGGATGGTTGGCTGTGTGGATTTGGGGGCACCCAGCTCCAAGGCCTTGTCGAGTTGTCTACTAAATTGTCTTGTTGGTAAAATGGTGTGCACGTGTGGCCTGGAACAACAACTCCATAAGGACCTTGTGAGGTAAGTGACTAGTCCACTCCTTTCCCATATGGGAAGGGGATATTGAGAAATATATGCACAGATCGACAAAATAATTGTATTAGCGCTGAGAACTCTATTATCACAGTGGTTTGTGAAGCTTTCCAATGAATGAACAAAATGTATTTCATTCTGAAAGTACCCTATAATATATTCTACTATCCTATTATCAACTATATAATTTAGTTTAACTAATTATATAAATGGATGCAAATTAATGCTTATTTAGAGTCTTGTTGATCAAAATAATAGTTTATTGCACCTATATTTTATAGTATTATAGTATTTTGGTATTAAAAATAATATCTTCTAAAATTTGGGTTTCGAAAATTGTTGATAACTTCTTGACTGAAGTGCTTGAGTCTCTCCAAGGAGATGCAATGAGTCACAAATCAATCAAAGTAAGGCAGCAAGCTTCACATTAACAAATCAGCCATATCTTCATCTTCTACTAGCTTCTTAACAATGTAACACCAAGTGCCCCTCATCATCTGTAGGCGGTAGCTCCCCGGTGACTGTCACATGCTGACCCAGTGCCTTCTTCAGGCATGATACATGGAAGATGTTATGAATTCGGCTGCCTTGGGGCAGTTCCAACTCATATGCAACCTGTCCGATCCTACGTATCACCCTGTATGGTCCATAAAAGCGAGG
The DNA here is from genome assembly GCA_034641835.2 of Pinus albicaulis. NCBI lineage: Eukaryota > Viridiplantae > Streptophyta > Pinopsida > Pinales > Pinaceae > Pinus > Pinus albicaulis. Next base: position 1,800 of record JAXQQM020082703.1, read on the forward strand.
CTTTAGCTTCTCTGCCCCCTTCTGTTTGAGCGAAGACTGTCGGTATGGCTGTAACCGTAGGTAGACCAAGTCCCCTACCTCAAAGTGTCTCTCCACCCGACCCTTATCAGCATACAATTTCTGCTGATTCTGTGCTGTGGCTATGTTGTCCTTGAGAGCCCGGAGGATGTCTTGGCTCTCTTGGATCCATAATTTGCCTCGCGGAGCCCTGCTAACACCAAACATCATGTCCACAAAAGATAGGGAATGATATCCATACAACGCATAGAAAGGTGTCATACCGATGGACATATGGTGGGTTGTGTTGTAGCAGTACTCGCCCAGATGTAGCCATTTCAGCCATGCTTTCTGCTGCCCACTGACGTAGTTACGCAAGTAGCCCTCTAGCCACTTGTTAACTATCTCCGTCTGCCCGTCCGTCTGGGGATGATAACTAGTGCTCGGTGTCAACTCGGTCCCCACTAGTCGGAAGAGCTCCTGCCAAAATCCACCCATAAAACGGCTGTCCCTGTCGCTAACAATGGTCTTGGGTAGACCATGCAATCTGAAAACCTCCCGGAAAAACAACTCTGCCACCTGTGCCGCTGTGTGATGTGCCGAAATGGCGAAAAAATGAGCATACTTCGTTAGTCGGTCAACCACTACGAAGATGCAGTCCTTGCCCTGCACTGTGGGCAACCCCGTGATGAAGTCCATCGAAATACTTCCCCACTTCCCCTCCGGAATGGGAAGCGGCTGCAACAACCCCGCAGATGGCTCATCGCTCCCTTGTTCCGTCGTGGGTTAAACTCGCACCCCCGACATGTCGGGAGAGTACGTCTCCTGAGCCCTTCCATGCAAATCTCTCCCTGGACAGCCCCCATATCTTGGTGAACCTCTCGATGGCCCGCCACCAGAATCATGTGAAGCCCAGATTCTTCTGAGCCGAGACCCCCTACCAAGAAGATCCTGCCCGTAATAGATGACCCTCATCGTCACCCTCAGACCGCTATCTCATGTTCGTCCATCCAAAGACTGCATGCAAATCTATCTTTGGAGTACTCAACCAGTAGTCAAGCCTTCCAGTCAGCGTCCAAGCTCATGAGTGATAACGTGGCTGGTCTACGGGAAAGGGCATCAGCTACCACGTTATTTTTCCCCTTGACATACTCTATGTCAAAGTCGTAAGCCTGGATCTTGCTGATCCACTTTTGCTGCCTCTCCTGCAACTGCTTCTGCTCCAGAAAGTACTTCAGGCTGTTATGATCTGTCCTCACCCTGAATCTACCGCCTACTAGGTACTGCCTGAATTTGGCCAATGCATGCATGATGGCCAGCATCTCCTTGTCATAGATGGGATAAAGCCTCTCGTGTGGAAGGAGCTTCCGGCTCTCGAACGCGATCGGATGACCCTCCTGCATCAAAACTGCTCCAATCCCCTCTCCTGATGCATCGCACTCTAGGACAAAGGGCTGCGTAAAATCAGGTAGTGCTAACACTGGGCAACTGCTCATCACCTCCTTGAGCTTATCAAAAGCTCGTTGTGCAGTATCCGACCAACTGAATGCTCCCTTCCTCGTCAACTCCGTGAGGGGTGCAGCAAGCTGAGAGAAGCCCTTGACGAACTTCCTGTAATAGGTGCAAATACCAATGAACCCTCGGAGTTCTGTTATATTCCGTGGCTCTGGCCAGTCCCTGATAGCCCGGATCTTCTCCTCGTGGACTCTCACCCCGTCCACTCCTATGATGTGCCCCAGATATAGCATCTCCGTCAATCCAAACTCACACTTGGAGAGCTTGGCAAAGAACTGCTGCTCCTCCAAAATGTGCAAGACCGTCTCAATGTGCTGGAGATGCTCCTCCCAAGTCCTGTTGTATATAAGGATATCATCAAAGAAAACCAGCACAAACTTCCTCAGATGATCCCTGAAAATGTGGTTCATACAAGACTGGAAAGTAGCAGGTGCATTGGTCAACCCAAATGGCATGACCAAAAACTCAAAGTGCCCATAATGACACCTGAAAGCGGTCTTGGGAATGTCCTGTTCCCTCACGCGTATCTGATGGTACCCGGATCTCAAATCAATCTTTGAGAAGAACCGCGCTCCTCTCAACTCATCCATCAGCTCGTCGATCCTGGGAATGGGGTACCTGTTCTTTAGGGTCTTCTTGTTCAGAGCCCTGTAATCAATGCACATGCGTAATGTGCCGTCCTTCTTCTTCACCAGCACTACTGAAGAAGCAAAAGGACTGGTGCTGGGTCGAATGTGCCCAAGGGCCAGCAACTCCTGAATGGCTCGTTCTATCTCATCCCTATAGGCCTTGGGATGCCTATATGGTGTAGTGATCACCGCCTGTATCCCCTGCTCCAGCTCGATCGTGTGCTCAAACCCTCGATTCGGTGGCTGTCCTGGCGGAATGTCTCCAAAAACTACTGCATATCTGTCGAGAATAGTCTGTAGATCAGGGTGCACCGTCCGTCCTGTATCTATTGCCTCCGAAGCCCGCAACTCTACTGCCCACTCTATATCTCCCTTGCGGAATGTCGCCTCCATGCTGTGTGCCGATACTGTCTGGGGTGGATATGTGTTCTGCCCTCGTATCTTCTCATGCTTCCCTGTCTTGGGATCATCCCACTCCATCTCTAAGGCCTTCCAATCCGTCGTGACCTTCCCCAGAGTAATAAGCCACTGGACCCCCAATATCACATTGGTGTCCGGGATGTCCACTACAAAGAAGTGATCGGTCAATGTATAGGTGCCCATCGTCACTGATAATTCTGGTACATATCGAGCACATGCCTTGGTCTGATCTCCTGGTACCAAAACAGAAAACCCATCAAAGCTCTCCGTCGGTATGCCCCTCCGTGCAACCATCTGGGCATCAATGAAGTTGTGGGTGGCCCCACTGTCGACTAAGACCGAAACCCGCTGTCCGCGCACTGTCCCCCGTACGCGCAATGTCAGATACTTGGGGACTCCTCGTAATGCTGCTAGAGCTCCCCCAGTAGGTGCGAATGATGCCCCACCTGCATCGGGTGGTGGAGGTGGTAAGGTACTCTGCGCTGCATAACATCCTCCTGCCTCCTCATCATCCTCCCCATCCTCTTCCCCGCTGCTCTCGGAGAAGACCTCCATGAAATGTGCCTTCCCTGCCGTACATTTGTGTCCCGGTGCCCACGGCTCCTGGCAAGTGAAGCACAATCGCTTCCACCTCAGCTCTCTCCTGGCCTCATCATCAAACTGTCCTCGTCCAGGATTCGCCTTGGGAGGCGGAACCCTCGTGTCCTTACCCTTAGGCTGGAAAGCCTGTCTCTGTGGATAAGGCGGTCGGGTCCTGGGCAAAACATCCTGTAAATCACGAGCCCTATTGATAGCATCCTGTAATGTAGCCGGTCTGTTTGACCGTACTAGGCCACGCAGTGGCTCTGACAGTCCCTCCACAAACATATAGACCATCCGAGCTGTCGATAGGTCAGGTACCATTACTGAAATCCGCAAGAAATCCGAGATGTATGCTTCTGCATTCCCAGTCTGTTTGAGCTTGGTTAGCTCAGCAAAATGCTGCTCCGGATCCCTCCTGTCAAAACGCTCTACCACTCTCCTGGTAAACTCGGCATATGTCGTCACTGTGGAATGCCCTAGTGTCGCCAATCCATGAAACCACCAATCCTGAGCCTCACCCTCTAAATGTAATGTAGCCATCTTAATGGCCTCTGTCTCTGGCATCTGATTAAGCTGGAAATAGATGTCCAGCTTCTCCACCCAAGACTTTGCCGTAGTCTTCGAGGAACCATCAAACATAGGCAAATGGAATCTACTCGCCGCACGGTGGTCGTCACGGTGGTACCCTCGCCCCTTATGCTGGTGCTGCTCATGCTCAGGGGGTTTGAGGCCATATCTATACTGGAGATAGCGCTCAAAAGGGAGAGTATCCATGAATCCCTGGCCGAAGCCCTGCCATTCTGTATAAGCGGCTGTCCATTGAGCTGGACTCACCTCTCTCGGGGCTGTCGACCCCTCGTCCTCTACTAGGAAGGTAGGCATGGTGTGTCGTGTGGGTGCTGGATTCCTCCCCGCACTCCTGTCTCTGTGTCTTCTGGCGGGAATGTGGGCATAGTGGATTATTGTTGTCACAGACGGAATAGCACTGCCCCATCTTGGTATGGAGGCGAGACATGCAGGCCCTTCTCCGACTTTGAAGAATTCTGAGAGCTCTCTCTCGGTGATCCTCTATGGCCCGAAGCCTGCCGCGTTGCTCCTGCTGTCTGACGATGTCTCCATCCTCTGTGACGCCTCTGTATGTGTGGGAGGACCGCCTCTTAAACCTCACATCATCTGCATTGAATTCTGTTATTCATCTTGGATCTGTTTCGAGTGATTCTGATAGAATCACTTCCCCCGAGAGGAAACTTCCACATTCGGCTCATACGTATGCTCTCTCACCGCCATAAAGGGGTTATCCGCGAGAGAACGTCACCAGATACAGCACCCTGGTGAGCGGATCTATGCTGCGATACCCACTTTGTAATATCCCCAAAGGGAAATAACGTGCCACAGAAATACGACGGATAGAAATTAGATGGAACTAGATTATGGAACAAGTACACATAGCATGCCAGAAAAGTGAGCCATTTTATTAATCTGAAAGTACATAGAGAGGAGTACAAGAAAATCAGAATGAGTGCACCTATCCTTGCCCTAGGCAAGTGGAGACCCTCTCAGACAAACAATGGCTGCAAATAAGGACAGCGTCCTAGCTGGCTGGAAACTGCTCTGAAGACTGAAGCTGGAATGCACTGGAACTACGAGCTGAAGACTAAAAGATAGCTGATATCAATCCTCCAAACCCTCACCAATGAAAACGCTGTCCCTGCTAGTGACAGCGCAGAAACAGATGGAGTGCTAGTCACAAGAACCTCCAGATGAGTGGATCAGCTCCTGAATCTTGGAAGCATTTGTCGAGCCTCTCACACCGATCCTGCTCACCGGATCGGCGTCCTCCACTGATGGATCGCGTCCACGCCTCAAATCCTCACCCCGGATCGAAGCCTCCAATTGGGATCTCGTCCTATCCCCTCCGGATGGAGTCCTCTAGATCGGATACTTCTTCTCCAGATCTGTGGATGCGACAATACCTCCATGAATGCAATAAGGCCTGCAGTGGATGCGATGTTATCTCTTCGAGATCTAGGTGGGAGACGCAATATCTCCTCATATCTGCAATCTCCCAAGCTGGATCTAATGTTATATCTCCAGATCTGCACCCTACAGAACTAGATCTGCAAATACCCTTTCAGATCTGTAATCTCCAAGTCTAGATCTATCAATGTGCCCTCAGATCTGCGTTCTTCGGTCTCCTAGAACAGCATCCCTCCTTCTCAGCCTGATCTGCGTACTTTCTCCTCCTGGAACAGCGTCCCTCCTTCTCAGATCTGAACTGCGTCCTTCCTGGAACAGCGTCCTCACTCCCAGGCTGAACTGCGTCCTCTTTTCCTCTGGAACAGCGTCCCTCCTTTAGATCCCATGAAGCACAGAAAGTATTTCTTCCTTCCAAACCTCGGCACTCGTAAATCGTCGCTACTTGCCAACGAAACGAAAGGTGTTACGCAGAACAACCTTACTAGGGCACCAAGTCCCCCGGCTTTCATATAAACCAGAAATAACCTTACCAGGGCAGGCACTCGAAGTTCCCCGAGGCTAAGGGTGAGATCTCCGACCGGAGACACTCGGTTGCACTAAACAGTGCTGCAGACCGACTAAACAACCGGCGTGCTGAAGCAGACAGAAGTCTAGCTCTCAATATCAATATCAAATCATGCATGTCCAAATGAGGTGAGAACCCTCCTTTTATAATGCCAAACTCCCTCCAAAACTTAACTGTGTCCTTACTCTCCTTTGACCTGCGCAGTTAACCTTGGGTCAGCCTGATGCCTCCCCATCATACTCATGTGGACCCCCAAGGCCCCCTCTCTAAGTTATAACGTCAATCAACTAGGAAAAGAACACTTTATTTATGAAGTGAGGTGACTAAAGTGAGGTGACCCCTCTTATTTCTCACTTTATTTATTATTTCTAGCTAAAGCGGCAAAATAAAGCAAAAATGAAATATTCCAATTAGCAAAGCTAATTGGGAATATTACACATCTCCTCAACCTTAAAATGCGGTAGAAAAATATTAGCATGCCTAACCAGTTGTTTTCCTTTGATTGAAGGGTACATCAAGGTTCTTAAAGGACTTCATGCTCTTGATCAAATGCCAATATCATACCGTTACACATGATAGAATCAAATGGAAACATTGCAAATTCCCAAACCATAAAACCCTGAAAACCGTTAAGTCTGCTGAATTTTGAGTGAAACCTAAAATTCTAGTTTCTCCATATGAAATCCAATGAGGTCGAAACCACTCTTAAACATCCTGAGTCATTTCATGGTAATGTTAAAAATTTAAGTAAAAGGATGAAAATGAAAAATAAAGGAAATGTCACTTTTACTTTAAGAATTTAACATTATGATGAAATGTCAATGCTTCTCTTACCTCCACATTAGCCCTAAAACCCATTTTTGGCCCTAAACAAATCGTTTTTTCATTGAAAAAAATTTCCGCCCAGCAGGAAGCGTTTTTTGTTCCGGGGAGCGTTCGGGAGCGAATGCTCCCTAAGCGCTTCCGGCGTTTAAAAAACGCTCCGGAAGCGTTTTTTAAACGCCAGAAGCGCTCAGGGAGTGTTCGCTCCTGAGCATTTCCGGAAACGCTCCCAAAAAGGCAGGGAGCGTTTTAACAGGTTCGGAAACGCGCTCTCGAAAATGCTCCCCTCAGGAAGCGTTTTCGGGAGCGCGTTTCCGAATGCTCCCAAAACGCTCCCGCACGGAGCGCGTTTCGGAAAAGGGAACGAGGGGGGGGGGGACGCTTCCCCGCAACCTAGTTCTAATCACCAAGAAACCCAGATCCAGTGTTTTTTGTCGAGTATTGCAACAGAAAGAGGGAGAAGAGTATATGTTCTGACAGATCTGAGCAGATGGTGCCATATTGACTTAGAGATCAGGATAGGTTGGACAGCATGTCCAAATTTGTTATCTGGAGGGCCAGGATCCTGTCAGTCCTGGACGAGTATGGCCTCAAGGACCATGCAGAGAAAGTCCTAGTTGTGCCAACCGATGCAGATCCTCTAAAGAAGTACGAAGAAAATCAAGCGCGGACTAAGCGTTTAATCATAGACGGAGTCAAAGACCACGTCGTGCCTCATATTGCTAGAAAGAATACAACAAATGAGATGTGGGTAGCATTGGACACGATGTATCAAGGAGGCTATGTCCAAAGAAGGATGGTTCTGGAGAATCAGATGCAGTTGTTCCAAATGCGGAAAGGTGAGGAGATAGATCCATTCCTCTGCAGACTTCAGACTATCCAGGATCAACTGATTGCCATGGGTGCAAATCCAGATGAGGGGCTCCTAGTGAGGACTGCCCTAAATGCAGTCTCTGAAGAATGGGAAACGTTTTTCCAAATCATTTTGGGCAGGGCAGCATTAACATCATGGGCAGACATGTGGGCAATCCTCCGTCAGGAGGAAATCAAGAGATTCACAAAGAGGAAAAGCAGCAGAAGCAAATCAGCCAGAGTGAAGAAAGAAGAGGAGGATGATGCAGCCCTTGCATCAAACGAAAGAAAGCAGCAAGGGAAGAAGAAGAGGGATCTTTCTGAGGTCTGGTGCTTTAACTGTGGCGAACTTGGACACTTCGCCAGCACTTGTCCTAAGAAGAAGGACAAAGGATCTTCTGAATCTAAGGCTGCAGCAACAAAGGATGATGGCTCTAATGATGATGCAGCCATCAGTGCTCATGTGCCTCGAGAGAAGAGGTGGGGTGACATGGATCTGTAGAGCAGCAACAGATCAAGTTGGCAGGATCCTTGAGTCAGACCTACTCTTGGATCACATACAAGCTACGGGAGCCTTAAGACGGTAGCGGGATAAGTCGAGAGATGGTTGCAGAAGGTCATAATGAAGCAAAGGGTCGTGCTGAAGAGCTGAAGAGGGAGCAGCGTAATGTAGAGGCAGCAGCAGCGTAGAGGCAGTAGCGCAGAGGCTGATGGGACTTTAGCAGCGCAGAGAGGCAGTGCTTACACAGTGCAGAGCAATAGCAGCACAGTGTCTTCAGGAGGACAACATAAATCAGCAGCCAAGGGAGCTTCAGTGATGAGATGCAGCCTGACTTGTCTGTCAACAATTGGGCAAGAGTCTTTCAGTGGCTTACTTCTCAGCAACTGAGTTGCAGTGCACCAGTTAGCAGTGGCAGTGCTATGGGTAGCATGATGCAGCAATTTGAGAGGGAGTTGCAGTACAGATGTGGCAGTGTCAGTGGCAGTGAAATGGGCAGCAATATAGAAAGTAGCAGTGCAGTGGATGGAGGGCAGCAGGCGAAGCATCAGCAACACAGAAACCAATACCAAGATCTTGTGATACATGGTGTGGATGTATTGTTAGAGCACACTCCGTGCTAAGAGGGAGTGTTGAGATTTTGTGTAGTTGGGGTAGCATCGGGTGTGCTCTAGCCCTGAACTTTGTGAAGGGGCTAAGAAACACATCACCTCCAAAACCCAGAAAGCGTTTGGAGAAGTTTCATCTGGTGTTAAAGTCATTCAAATAATTAATTATTTTAATGTAATCCCTAAGTCTAAACTTAGGGAAATTAAATAATTAAAGTGAATTAATTAACACATGTGCTGAAATGTTCTAAGAGACGCAGATCAAGCAGTCTTTTAATCTCAGTCGTTGATAAGTGATTTAATCAAGGTCGTTGATTTGCTCAACGAAAAAGTATAAGAGAAAGGTTTGAGGGTCAGTTGGAGAAACACACACGGAGGCAGACCTGAGAAACTAAGCTGGAATTCTAGGGCAGGGTTTGCTAAGAATTTCCGAAGGAGTTTTCAGCAACGAGGGGTAGTATTGGCTGAGGGGATGATCTAATCCCGCAGCCAAGAGTCAGCAAGAGGCAGAGGAGCAGCTTTCAAGATCATCACAGAGGAGCAAGGGCAGCAGCAGCAGCAGTTATGTAGCAACTGTGCAGCACAGCTTCAGCCGCTACGCAGGCCCATGAGGGGAAGCACTGCATCTTTAGAGGGCATCTAGAGTTACGCAGAGGCCTCCAGACGCAGCGTAAGGACTGCGGCACCCACTCTGGGGTTACGCAATCCCCTGCTGAGTAGCACAGAGGGACGCAAAGCCTATCAGGGCTGACGCTGGGGTTTCAGGGGCAGCGTTGGGGTTTCTAGGGCCAAAATCGGGCTGAGTCTTGTAAATTCCTTTTGAGGGTCTGAATCAGTCAGAATCTTGGTCTCAGAATAGCAGGTTAGCTGTAGATCTATTATTTTCTCTGTCAGGTTAACCAATTGGGTGCCCAGATTTGTTGTACTCAGAATCTACTTAATAATAATAAACCCTCATATCTGTCGCATCGGTTTTCCCGCTTTAGGTTTTTCCGGGGACTTATGTCCACAAATCAGTATGTCACTTTGTTGAATGAGCGTAATATTCAGTAAATGATCTGCATGTGTAGGTTGTTAGTTGTGTTTACTTCGGTATTTTTTGAATATCTTTTCTGAAAATAACTTGTATAGCTTAATCAAGTAGGAGAAGTAAACCATGATACTACAGTAGGATTTCTACATAACTATATTCAAGAAATTTCACAATTCGTACACCCTTAGGAGACATTCTCTCTCCTCCGTACGTGTGAAAGAGCAGCTGAGTTTTTTGGACTGTTTGAGAGTTTCTGCAACAGCGTTGACCTTGGGCCAACTCACATATTTTGACTTCGATTTTTGGGACAGAATACGACTTTTGGAGGCCAAGTTTGGTGGCACAAAAATCAAGAAGTTTTGGCCTGTTTGACCGCAGCGTTGACCAGGTTTGACCGTGGATTTGCGGGCTATTTTGTGCTAACTTTCACTGTTTCTTGAGGCCGAGTTTGACTATCTTTGACCGAGCTCCATTGGGAGGTATTTTTCTGGTTTGATCAGCATTGACTTTGCTGGCTAGGGCATCATATTGACTGCTGAAAATTGTACTTTCTCTTTCTGCTGAATTTGAAGAATAATAAGAAGATTTGATCAAAGGGTTTTCCCCACATTGGGGTTTTTCCCTGGCATCCACACAATTATTGTGTCCTCTTGTCTTGGCTTGTCTTTTGGTTATTTATTTATGTTCTATCAACATTTATTTATTATTATTATTATTATTTATTATTTATTTATTTATTTAATGTGATTGCTAAACAGGAAATTGAGTTGAGCTAATAAGAAAGATTGAAGTAAATTGCTCTAAGCATAGAACATCCCATCGTTAACTAAATTTAACAAGATATATTTAGTACTAAATTGGAGCTTGCTGTTTGGTCCTCCAACATAATTTTGGCTAAACGTTTATCCTTATCCTTAACAGCCAGGTTTGAAACACACTTTGTACTATAAAACTATATTATTATCATAGTTATCAAAACCGGCCGGTTTGAACCGGTAACCGGTCAAACTGGTCGGTCAGCTAAGTCACCGGGCGGAACCGGCCATGCAACCGAGTTCAAGGAGGCATCTCACAAAAAAATCCTGGTTAACCGGACCTAACCAGTCGGTTAATGCATAAACCGGTTGGTTCCATACCTAACCGGCCGGTCCCATGCTCAAGTTTGTGCTACCATTTCAAGAGGGCAAGGGGGGCTTCACTTGACTTTGCCTACCCTCTCATTTTCTTGACACATCCTCTTGGCAATTAATGGTAATGTTAAATTCTTAAAGTAAAATACTTTCATCCTTTTACTTAAATTTTTAACATTACCATGAAATGACTCGGGATGTTTAAGAGTGGTTTCGTCCTCATTGTATTTCATATGGAGAAACTAGAATTTTAGATTTCACTCAAAATTCAGCAAACTTAATGGTTTTCAGGGTTTCATGGTTTGGGGGTTTGCAATGTTTCCATTTGTTTCTATCATGTGTATGGGTACGAGATTGGCATTTGATCAAGAGCATGAAGTCATTTAAGAACCTTGATGTTGGTGGCATTGATTGTTGAACTTTGTTGATGTTGGTGGTATTGATTGTTGAACTCCCCTACCGTGGCCTTAACAAGAATTTACCCTTCACTGAAAGGAAAACAGCTGGTTAGGCATGCTAATCTTTTTCTACCACATTTTAAGGTTGAGGAGATGAACCCTTCACTCAAACCAAAATCATTGGTTAGGCATGTTAAACTTTTTCAATTTCTATCATGTTATAAGGTTGAGCAATCCAAGTCTGAAGACTTTGAGCTAAATGATGTTTATGTATCTCTTGTTGATGATCCCATTTCTAGTAGCGATGAATCAATGATGAGTTTCATGAGAGACCATGTTGCTTAGTGATTTGTAGTTTTGATGTCTATTTTTGCTACTACTACTACTACTACTAAAGTTGTAGAGAAGTTTTAGGAGTCCTCAAACTCTAAGTCATATTATTTATGTAGCTCATGTTGATGATCCTTGTCTAGTAGTGGTGATGATTTTGATCATGATGAGGAGTGATCATGTTGTTGATCACTAATATGTAGTCTTGTATTAGGCCAATGGCCTCATAGCTTGTAGCATTGTTTTTGGACTTTATGGGCCATTTGGAGCCTCATTGCTTTTGTATTTTTCGATGATATGTATTGCACTCGGTGCCATTTTGATATATTCACCTTTGCATGGTATATAAATGAGCAAACTTTGCATATTTTGTCTCTATTGGCTTGGAATCATGGTTGCAAATCTTAAAAATAGTTTTTTTTATTAAAAAATAATTATTTAATGTATTTTTTTTAAAACCGGTTCATTGAGATCTGACTGCTCCCAGTTAGACTGGTTCCGGTTAGAAACCCAGTTCATTAGGTCCACCGGTCCGGTCACCGGTTCCGGGTTTAATAACTATGATTATTATGCAATACGAAATAAATCAAATTAATGCATTAAATCCTTTCTTGTATTCCATCTCACGGATGTGTGCTTTGATATCCAATATCATCTCCAGATATTTCAAAGCTGACAATGTCTATGGGGGATTCATTGACAATGAAACCACGTGAAATCTATGTTAAAAATGGTGTACCAAGAAAGTTGTGGTGCTGCTAAAGTTACAGAAGTCGATGCAGTTCAGAAATGTATATCCATAACATGTTCCTTCAATCGCTATGAATCAAGCAATGCAGATCAGAAAAATGGCATACTTAAGCTAAGAGAAATAGGTTATAAACTTAGAGCTAATTGTCTTAGAAAATGGACTTGTATATGTCAGAATGGCTTCAATTTATTGGGCTTGTTAATGAAAAATCACCATCAAATTTCAGATTTCAATACAGATCTATAAAAACCATACAAATTAAATGTGTACGTGGACATGTATGCATATCAATCATTCAATCTTACAGCTAAGGCCGCTCCATAAGGATTGAGAAACACCAATTCCAGCCCATCGAACTGCTACTATAGCTAAAACACCATTTGTGACCCATATCAATGCACCCAAGATGCCCCACCAGGTAAATTTGAAAGGCTGAAATAGAAACCTCAAGTTAAAACAAACTTAAGCCGAAATAGAAACCACAAGTTAAAACAAAATTTATCAAGGAAAGTAGGCGAAGAGAGCTGATCATCAAGAGACTTACAGTATACAATAAGACCAACCATGAAGTCAGGAAACATGTAGTTGATTTATAAGTTTGAAACACAAAAGGGTCCAGTGAAAGAGCTGCAGGCATTTTGATAGGAACCGCTGCATACAAAATTTTAATAATACCATAAGCATCCAGGTTTAGCTCAAAGCCTCGAACAATCTAATCCTTTTATTTGAAAAATTAAGAAAGCATTCTACAAGTCACCTACTTAGCTAACCATTTGTAGAATAAAGCAATAAGCTGAGTAAACATGACACAGAACCATGATGCAGAATTGAGATTGGAATAAGAATTGTCTGCCCAATGTTTGATGCTATACTGAAGGCATGTCTCACAATAGCAGTTTTATCAATGAGTTGCCAGAAATGCATATTTGACACTTCAAACATTTAGCAATCTACTAGCTGGTTATATAGTTTATCTGCATTTTATAAAGAAATGATCTCTACTTTTTGGTATCCAAAGATTGCATGTCCTAACTTGCCAATTCAAAATACATAATTATTTTTTTGCCAACTTTCTTGAAACCTTATCTTAACACAAAACTCCATTTGAACTTTGCATCATTAACAAGGAACTCAATGAGACCTGCTCTTTAGCTATTTGAAGCCACAGCACTCTTGACCTGGTATTGGGTGCACATTGCAGTGGGATCTTTGTATCTTCCTAGTCGCTGTCCATTATCATCCTCTTTTGGGAAAGGCACTAGTACAGTCAGTGCTCTTGGATAAAGAACAAGTTGTCAGTCATGAAAATATCAGTTAAAGGTAACTGTTTCCAATTACTAATTATCCTACAGGAGTTGGTTGCTTCAGCAGAAAATAGCTGGCTCAATTCACCTTTGGCAAATCAAATGATAGCAGAGGTCCAATTTAGCTAGCAGGTCATATCATATTAATAAGGTTTCTATGTCTTGTTTAGAACCAGGGAGACAAGCAGTTTTATTTTTCTGTGAATAATATACCTCCAGGGTTTTAAATTTCTGATTATGAGCTCACCTAAGTACCCAGGTTCATGTTCATGTTTGAATCAGCAACACTGAAATTTGGAAAAAAATAGCACTGCAAAAAGGAATGATATAATTTACCATTGAGTTCAGCTAAAAAAAATTAATAACTTTTAAAAACATGTCAACATCATATTTTGTTCAAAAGCATGTCAAATATTAAGTTTTTTTAAGTTTAACAAAAAAACAAATATCAATGTTCTTTTTATGAATTTTATAAATAACAGTTTGCTTTGCCACTAATTCACCATTAAATTCAAAATTCCCCATTATAGTTGCCATTAAGTTCACCAGTATTTGAGATGAGGCAAATTTCAAATTGTTTTTGAAAAAAAATTGCCACACATGGTGACTAAGGTGATAACCGTTTGAACACATTAATTTACAAATTTTCTGACAACAATAGGGGTGCAGTTAACTGAATAAATGGTTTCCACTACACTTGGCATCTTGATTATGGTAAAGATTGCAGTTGCACATCTTGCTAAATATTTGGCACTAAAATATTATAGTAATTATGTTCAGAATCTACCATTCACTTTCCAATGACAGAAAAGACCCATTCATAAAGTCCAGTTTTAACACCAAAGAAATACATAACAGCTAATAAGCAGTGTGCATTGTACTTCAGGGAAACAAGGCAGTATGGGTGCAATTAATACCCACACATATTCAAGGTCAGGCTATGAGCCACAATGGTACCTTTTATATGAACTCTAGCTGGATTGAGAATGAAATCTTGAAGGTCCAGTCCCAAGTCCTCACCAACCGTTTTTCCCACCCAGGGCTCCTTGCTTAATGCAGTTCTCGCAACTGCACACTCTTGCTAAGAGACATCAATGAGTGTGTGCGACAATGATCCAAAGGAATTTGAATCCCCTCTATTTATAGGAGGGAAATCAAGTCGAATTTCCCTTAGTTTACAACCAAAAGCCCTAAAAAATCACTTTAAGTATTCAACAAGGCTAATAGGTCACAAGCTGACCTAAATATAGCTTCACATAATGATAAAACATAATAAAATGACATCCTTTCTCAACAAGTGTAGGAGAAATAGCCCTGCAACATGACATCATTCTCATCTAATGAGCATCTCCATCAAGCAAGGTGGCAAAAATGGTCTAAGAGTTATACTCACTCCGAGAAATCTCATCAAAGTGAATGGGTGCATCTCCAAGCCACAAACCCTCATCCAAGACGTCATCATCAAAAAACCATGTGTCATCATCCTACGGTTTGTCAAGTTGATGTGACAACCCTAGAGCTGCATAGCATGATGTCATCATCGACAAAAGGTGTGTCAACCCTCCCAAAGTGTCTCAAATGATCACCATTCTAATTTAGGCTTTGGAACAAGACGATGCACATCAAGTGGATTCAAGGCCAATTTGGGGGCATCCTCAGGTCCTCTGGGCCACATCATGAATCCTGCCAACGACCTGACATTTTGGCTTAGAATTTCATCATCTGGAGGTGCGAAAGGGGGCCAATGCTCATCTCTAAGGGGGCAATGTTGAGGCTGCAAGGTCACAGGTGCTCTCATCCAGGCTAGACGTCTTCTTCACATTGTTGGCTTATTTCAGTGGCAAACCACTATAAATAGAGCCATCCCAATTTCAGTTAGACACAGAATTTCGGACAACAGTGCAGTGTAAGGTACAACAGTACTGTGCGAGGTACAGACTTCAGTTATACACAAATTTTCCGAGAGATAGAAGTGTGAGGTACTGTAATATTCCCATTTTTGGTATCATCCATGACAGGGCTAGGAGGGACTTCCAGAGTTAGGAGCAGACAGGTCACATGTACAGATTGGTGCTATCAGTGGGCTCAGGAGCTTTTCAGAGGAGTTTTGAGGAGTTTTCATGGTGTCTGGAGGCATTCGCTTGATATACTCCATCATCCGAGCAGTTTGGCTTTCGTTCTGATGCATTCCGATAACTTTCGGAATTTTGAGTTATTTATGGGCTTAACTCAGCTGATTATGCTCAAGGTGGCATTCCGGGAGGAATACACGATGGAACACCTTAGTGTAATAGCTCATCGGAACCGGGACGAGGAGACCTACACGATGGGACAGTTAGACAGAGATTTCAGTGACCGGAGGAGGCGTGGTAGCCGATATACCCTTTTCTGCATTAAAAGGGAATATTTTATAATATTTTAATAAAAGGGAAAAGTGCTCCATAAATAAAATAATAATAAAATAATGCTCTAGAAGGC
Source organism: Pinus albicaulis (assembly GCA_034641835.2). Lineage (NCBI taxonomy): Eukaryota > Viridiplantae > Streptophyta > Pinopsida > Pinales > Pinaceae > Pinus > Pinus albicaulis. The sequence continues at coordinate 17,690 of JAXQQM020082703.1, forward strand.
TCCAAGGGATCTATAAAAGAAAGGGAGGAGGCCATTGGGAGATATCTTTGGAGTAGATCATTTTCTTGTGTATGAGAGGTTTGAGAACGTGGATTCTCTACTTCAGCCGTAGCCCCAGGACGGAAACCCTCGGGTGAGTTGTGAGTGTTGGACGAAAACCCAACTCTTCAGGAGACTCACTTTTAGGAGTTTCATGTGAGCTTCCTAGAGTTTGGTGTGAGGATCATTCAGATCTTCAACTTGGGCTTCACGCCTATAAGGTCTGGCCACTGGCTGAGGGAGAGTGCAACAGCCAGTTTGCCAAGATGGGCCAAATGGGCTTATCTCAGGCGCCATTCAAAGACATTCCGGGTCAGATCTATATGTAAACCTCTTTCACATCTATAATAAAGTTTCGAGATTTTAGATTTTCCTTCCGTTCTATATGGTATTGGATTGCAGTGTTTCCTGTCATTTATTTTACATGGCAATCTTCTGTTGAATAAAAGTTTATTTTACGGCAAATTATGGTATTCCGTATTTTTCTGCATTTTTAGTTAAAATATCCCATCCGGGATATTACAGTGGTATCGGAGCAGTTGCTCTTGGCTCAGCCTGCGGGTTTACAGTTTAATTGAGGGTTTATTCTGAAAAGCCCAGTTCGAGGGTTTATATCAGAGCCATGAACTTGGCTCAACCTGCTGGATTCAAGTCCTCAGTTTCGAATTTAAGCATCGAAGGGTTAATTTTGGT
>JAXQQM020076017.1:0-13666 GCA_034641835.2 Pinus albicaulis
TACATTTTCCTCTCCAATCTAGTCTCCTAAACTGAGCTCATTTAATTGTCAACCAGGATTTGTAAACTGTTGAAGTGAAGTGTACCATATGTACCTAGGTGCTTGTTTCCTAATGCGTTGTGTGTAGTGTTTTGTGATGTTTTTGGTCTTTTATGTTGATTTATGATGTTTTTGGTCTTTTGGAGTTTTATGTTTACAATGAAAATGCCTAGAAAAACTAATGGAAAGAAATTGGTGGTCAAAAACACAGTTGAGCCTAATGTATGGAATGGAAAATGTAATTAAAAACACTGAAGCAACATCTGAACTATGACTGTATAGAAACAAGAGCTTGATGATGACTTCTTAGACAAATGACACAAACTAAACTTGAGAAATGATCACTAAATATGCAAGTTCTCTAACTAGACAGTTAAACACTAATTTTATCATGATGCAACATTTTATTCTAAGCTCATCTATTCCATGACTAATTCCTAGTTCTATTCTGCAATTTAATTGAATGTCTCAGAACCTATACTCAAAGAGTTGTTGATTTCTTTTCAAAGTAGTTCTTTTGAGGAAGAGCTCTGTTTATGATGAGGAAATTGCAAAGATATTTCAGACCTTGTAGTGATGTTATCTTCTGTTCCTATGGTTATGGATCACTGGTGGTTTTCAGAACAAAAAGATATTTGTAAATAATGAAGGCTGTCTTGTGAATCCTAACAACTAAAGTAATCTATTGTGCAAAGGATGACAGTGTGACTATGAGATGCAAGTGCAATGAGTTAATTTAAGCATGAACCTAAGATGCTTCTAAACTAGAACAATGTTAAACTATAAGTCATCATCAAACTTGAAACAAAGTAAATGAACATGTATTAAATGCAAATGAAACTCCGGAGCATTCTAACTAGCATGCATTATTCTATGAGGTTACACAATCTGTTTGTTCATCATTAGTGATATTTTGGAAGAGTTCCTTCTTTTGGAAGGGATAGAACAATTCTAACTGTGTAATTGTATGCAATTGAAAGCAAATGAACAGAAAGCAAATGAAAAACTAAGCTATCACATCACGGTCATATCTTGAACTTCTTAAGGATGTCTTGGAAGAATTTCTTCTTGTGGAAGAATGATTAGAACAAGTGTAACTATGATAGTGAATAGCAAAAACTACAACTAATTCCTACAGCACTATAGTTATTCATCATTCATTGTTATGATCTGTTGGAAGAATGTCTTCTTGTGGAAGAACTGGAATGAATATAAAGATCTGAAGTTAAAAACAACACAAATTCAACCTTATCCTTTAAGGTCACCACATAGTCATTAATCATTCATCATTTTGATCTTTTGAAGAGTGTCTTCAGGAAGAGCCGGAACGAATATGACTACGTAGCCAGACAAAAACAAACACAAATTTAACTCTCATCCTACAAGCATTAGTTTTAGAAACATTCTTCCTAATTAGTTCCGTTGGAAGAATGTCTTTCTGTGAAAGATCAATTAATATGAACGTAGACAAACAAAACAACTACCAATTCAAATGCAGAACGTAAAGACAGCTAGGAAAAACTTATCTATTTTACGCAAAAGAAATCCGTGCAAGGGGCAGGGGCCCTCTACCACTTGACGGCATTCAACTCCAAATTAAATCACGCCTTCAAGATAATTTTGTCTGCTCCATTAACGATGCAATAGTTTGAACATAATGCTCTGTGTATTCAAAGACGTAACACAGAGTTTACACAAAATCTAGCAGCAAATCTAACACAAAATCTCTAACTAAGCTCTCGGCCTACTCAAGAGTTTATAAAGTAAATGCAAGTAACAATAATTACAACAATTTAGGAATAATGTCTTTCCTTATCCGAATCATCTTAGGAGTCTTTGAGTTGGCTACGTGAAGAAGAAAAGACACCTGGACTGAGACAGTCCTAGTAGGAGTCTTCCTTCACAAATGTGTTCCCACGTGCATAACCGTATCCAGAATTCATTTCCTCTTCCATGATGAGCAACAAACCATGTAGGCACGACGTGGATCATGCCCATATGCGTTTTTCTTCAAGAGGCCACCTGGAACATACTCAAACATGAAGGTAGCTGCAGAATCGCCGGTTAGCTACGGAATGTCTGCATTCTGTAGCTAGTTCCGGTCAAAATGCTTAACAATGGCAACAATCACAAAATTCAACAAGTCAGTCATGTAAACCATTCTAGAAGTAATTCTAACTATTTTTATTGATCAATTGGGTTTAAAATAGAAATGGACAAGGGAAGAATGAGGTAAAATGAGGTGAAGGAAAGCACAAATTTGAAGCTCAACATACCCCCACTGCTGTCTCTTTGCATGTCCTCATGCAAATTATCCTATGAATTCAGAGGCTTCTGCAAGGACATCTAATCCCCTTCTTCTCCTTTGTCTGAAAGCTAGAGGCCTTCTGGGTTTCCTGATCACAAATTTGAACCTGAGGTTTGTGAGTGCCCTGATTAACTTTTTGTTCCTTGTCTTCATCTTCTCATCGGTCCTCTCCACTTTGTTTATATGCAGGGATAAGGTTGAGTTCATATCAGTTTTGAGCTTGATTTGATCTTTGAGAATTTCATTCTCATTTTTTATGTGTCTATTCAACAATTCCAACTCATACCTATCCCTCCTTAATATATCAATTTCAGTCAGTGGAGGACTGGGGGTTCTCTCTCTGCTTTCTGAAGCTGTCCTTTCTAAAGTTTCCACATAATCATAAATTTCCTGTTGAGCAGGATCAATTTCAGGGGTGCCTTCATAAAAATCTTCTTCATCATCCTCTTCAATGGATGTTTCTTCATCTTCAATATTGATTACCCCTGTTTGTTTGTTTGATGTTTTCTTCAGTTTTCCTTTTAATTTGTGGCTTCTCCTAAGCTGAGAGGACCCCTCTCCTTTCTCTGTAACAGATTCCTTGATTATCTTCTCTTCCTTAAGTTGCCTCTTGATTCGAGTCAACTTCTCCAAAATGACTTCCTCACTGCTTTCTTGAACTGGTTTGTCAATTTTATCTTTTGAAGTCCTCCATTTCCTACTTCTCTTTGTGGGCTGTGGTTCAGGTGATAGTTCTTTTGCTTCTTCAAAATGATTTCTTATTAATAAATCATCCCATGCATCATTTGTTTTAGATAGATAATGCTCAATCAAAATTTTGACCAACCCATGATGATACAGGGTTGTCTCTAAAAACTGAACTCTTCTTTGAACACAGGAAGCCATTTTCTTCAGACTTTGATGCAAGAAATATGGTAGATTTAAATCTTCTCCCAGAAAATGCATCATTAGTCTGATGTGGTAGACATAAAATGTCCCATATCTACCCTCACATGTAACAAATTTTTTTAAAAGAAGTAGTATGTTTCTCCATTTGCTTTTCAATGCAGTACTGGGAATTCCTTTCTTGAACACACTAACATCCATATTTGGTGATTTTAAAATTTGTTTCCAGGAGTCATTATGGAATTCTCTATTTTTAAACCATCTTTCTCCAGTTCTAGACAATCCTGTAGCCTCTGCAATAAAAACTTCAGTGACAGTAAACTTGACATCCCCTATTTCAACTTCGGTTCCTTGGAATGATCTGGCAAATGTTTTAGTGACTTCCTTATGGAAGCCATTAAACTTTTCCAAGAATTGAAGCCACCCTATTTGTTGTAACATTTCCTTGCATTGTGGGTATCCTTCTAAATATTTTGATCCCATAGGCTTAGTCCTTACGATGAAACCCATGATTTTTCAATATCAAATTAACACTCTTCTCTACCCACAAAACAATGGCTTTTACTTTCGGATTAAAATGGCTTCAAGCTCTAAATGAAAATGGCTTCAATTCTTAGAATGACATACCTCTGTTTTATAGTGGCAACAGCTTCAAAACCTTTAGCTGATATGCTTCTGTTTGATCATGAAAGAAATCTCAAATTTCGAACTGATATGTATCTGATAGGCAGTGAGAGATGGCTTCAGATTCCTTTTTGTGCAATACCTCTGTCTTTGGTAACAGAAGGACTTCAAACTCAATCACTGAAAAACACCTCTGTCTCTAATAGCAAATGGTATGCTTCAAATTCAACACTACAGCATCTCTGTCTCGGGTAACAACAGACTTCAAACTCAATCACTACCACACCTCTGTCTTTGGTAATAACAGACTTCAAACTCAATCACTACCACACCTCTGTCTTTTGGTAACAACAGACTTTAAACTCTACACGGCCACAATTCTGTGTTGACAGTGAAAATGCTCCAAACTTCGTCCACAGTGATATGCTATCTGTCCACGGGATCAAGTGGCTTTGAGTCCTCACACTGTTATACTTCCAAATTTACCTCTTCTGCTCTGCGTTTACAATGCTCAATGTTGTTCAAACTGATATCCTTTAGCTCTGCTCCTGATGATAATAATATCTCTGTCTTCGGAATGGAATACCGGCTACGGAATGAAGTTATGGTAAATGGTCACGGCATAGAGTAGTGGAGTGAGGTGGAGGGATTGTATTAATGATTGAGGAGACGGCGGAGGATTTTACGACGGCAGGGGAAATCATCATCATTAAATAACTTGGTTAAGAGTCGTGGGAAATTCAAACGCTTTGATCATTTCACCGCTTAAATGCTATCGGATATGAAATTTGAAATGGAAGATTTTAATACAAAGTCTATAGAGGGTTTGTCTGGTGTTTGATCAATAAAAAAAATTAAAACAACTTTTCGAATAATCCACAACTAAACCATGCTAAACTTTTATGAAATGCCATCGTAATTTAAATTTGTTACCTCTGCCCTTTATTTGATTTTTTTTTTTTAGCCTTTGTCTTCTCTGCTCATTTCTGGAGGAGTCTTCATGATTTTCTTGATGCTTTTGATTCATGAATACACTGGGTCACTTTGTTGTAATTCTGATGTCTGCTAGTTGATGCCTTCAGGATTTGTAGCTGCGGAAAGACTATCGGGCTACAGAAAGGCTGATCAGCTGCAGAATGTCCACTGAGCTGCAGAATGTTCCTGTAGAACACTTTAATCATGAAAATGAAATGTTTTTGGAGTATGGGTGAAATGTTATGAAAATGGATGATGGATTATGATATGTATGAAGTGGATAATGGAATGAAATGGATTCAATTCATGAAATGGAATGAAGGAACATAAGGGCTGTACTGCAATTCATGACATATTTTATTCACTTGCAGCAAGATATCAAATTCTATGTTTTGACATGAAAATGAAGTGAATGGGAGATGGAGTGAAATGAATGAGATGTGGAATGGAGTGAAATATGAATGATGGATGAGATGAAGTATGAATGGATAAGTGAATGGAATGAGATGAGATGAATCATAAGTACTATGGAACTGAACTTATGATTTTTATAACAGCTGCTTAGAAACAAAAATGGGAAAAGTTAGAGTGTCAGAGAGACTCTGATTTTCACCCTATCTTTTCTGCATAAACATGCCAATCATTGATTGGTTTTCATGTTTATACCTTTATTTTTTTTTATTTTTTTTTTATATTTTTTTTTTTTCAAAAGAGAAATGCTTCAGAAAATTTAATCAAGTTGATGAAGAAGAGAGACTCTTCTTCATTAACTTCACATCATTGTCTCCTTGGAACTTCTTGACAAACTCTTCTCTCGAGAGTGGCTTGTGGTATAGCTTCAGTCTATGGCCATTCACAAGAAAAGTGACCTCCTCTTCATCTATAGTTCTGATTTTTACTGCCCCATTATCAAAAATTCGAACAATTTTATATGGCCCAAGCCAATGTGTCTGAAATTTCCCTTGAAAATCCTTGAATTTTGAATCAAACAAGAGAGCCCAGTCACCCTCTTTAAATTTCTTCTCCTTGATGTACTTTTCATGCCATCTAGCCCTTTGCTGTTGGACTAGACTTGTTTTCTGAACTGCATCTTGTCTGATCTCATCCAATTCATTAATTTGCTCCAGTCTATGCTTTTGTGCCTCCGTTAGATCAAGTCCTAGCTGAACTGCCATTTTGAATGTTTGAATTTGGAACTCTATAGGAAACAAAACTTGCTTTCCATAAACAAGCTCATAAGGAGTATGGCCTGTTGTGTTTCTCCATGTAGTTCTATAGGCCTACAAGGCTTCAGGAAGCCTATCTACCCAATCTCTTCTATGTAAATGAACAGTCTTTGTTAGGATTCCTTCAATGACCTTATTAGTAGATTCCACTTGACCATTTTCTTGTGGATGATAAGGAGTAGATTTTCTATGCCTGATTTTTTACCTCTCCATCATTTGCTCCACTAGCCTTGATGTAAATTGAGCTCCTTGATCCGTAACAATTTCCCTTGGGACACCAAAACGAGTAAAAATATCCTCAAAAAGAAAAGTAACTACAGATGATTCATTAGCAACAAGTAATGGTTTAGCTTCTACCCACTTAGCAACATAATCAGTGCAAACTAATATGTATTTCTTTTGTCTTGATGGAGGACTAATAGGTCCTACAAAATCCAAGGCCCATTTTTCAAAAGGTTCAATGTGTACCCGAGGTTGTAATGGCATCTCACCTGAAGGAGAAGGTTTCCCTACCCTTTGGCAACTGTCACACCTTTTGACATACTCCCTTGCATCTTTAAACAAAGATGGCCAATAATATCCTAAATTAAGGATCTTATAGGCTGTCCTCTTATCTGCAAAGTGTTCGCCACAAGGTTCATCTTGACATGCCTTGAGAATTTCAGGCATCTCATCTTCACGAACACATCTTCTAATGATCAAATCTGAACCTGTCTTGTACAACTCATTAGCGACCCATGAATATCTTGTACTATCATTAATGATTTTTATTTTATCCCTTGCATTCATAATTGAAGGAAATTTTCCTGAAACTAAATAATTAGCAATATCAGCAAACCATGGAGTTTGAGTAGAGATTGCGAAAAGATATTCATCAGGAAATTGATCTTCAACCGGAGTGTCATCTTTGATATTTTGAATTCTATACAGGAAATCAGCCACAGTGTTTTGTTTTCCAGGCCTATCTAGAATAGTAATGTTGAATTCTTGCAATAATAACAACCATCTTATAACTCTGCCATTAGTAATTGATTTATTCATTAAGTATCTAATGGCAGAATGATCAGTGTGAATAAAAGTTTCATAGCCTGTTATATAGTGTCTAAATTTGTTTATGGCATGAACAACAGCTAAAAACTCTTTTTCAGTTACAGTATAGTTTAACTCTGCAGGAGTCAAATTTTTACCGATATAATAGATGGCATAGGGAATCAAATCTTTCTATCCCAATACTGCTCCTAGAGCTGTATCGGAAGCATCTGTCGAGATATGAAAAGGTAACTTCCAGTTAGGTCCCCTTAATATAGGTGCTTCAGAAATTTTTGTTTTCAGGGTTTCAAAAGCTAACTGGCAATCAGAAGTCCACTTAAATTCACAATATTTGGTGAGTAATTTGAAGAGAGGAGATGCTATTTTGGTGAAGTTTTCTATAAATCTCCGATAATACCCTGTAAATCCCAGAAAACTTCTAACATCTCTTTGACAACTTGGAATGGATAGGTTAGAAATGACTTCAACTTTCGTCTCATCAACTCTAATCCCATCCCCTGAAATGTGGTGCCCTAAAACAATACCTTCAGTGAACATCATAAAACATTTTTCATGACTAAGTGAAAGGTTTGCTTCTTGACATCTTTTAAGACTTTTTCCAAGTTTTCTAAAGCCTCTTCAAATGTGTCCCCATAAACTGTGAAATCATCCATGTACACCTCTACACAGTCATGTATTAGATCAGAAAAAATTCCTAATACTGCCCTTTGGAATGTTGCAGGTGCATTGCACAATCCAAATGGCAATACTCGGTAGGCATAGGTACCCCAAGGACAAGTAAATGTGGTTTTATCTTGGTCTTCAAGTGCTACTTGGATTTGATTGTAACCACTAACCCCATCCAGGAATGAAAAGTACTTTTTACCTGCTAATGTATCTAATACTTGATCTATGAAAGGTAAGGGAAAATGGTCTTTAAGAGTAGCTTTATTCAGTTCTCGGTAGTCAACACACACCCTCCATTTTCCATTTTTATTAGGTACAATTACTAAAGGGGAAACCCACTGACTATCTGAAATAGGATAGATGAAGTTAACATTTAACAATTTTTGTAATTCTTCCTTGACAATTTCTCTAAGATTTGGATTCATCCGTCTTTGAGGTTGTCTGATTGGTTTGCAATTTGCCTCTATATAGATGTGATGAGTACAAGTCTTGGGACTTATCCCTTTCATGTCAGTGTATTCCCATGCATATGCAGAAGAATGTCTCTGTAATACTTTGACTAACTCTTCTTGTTGAGATTTTTCTAGGTTTTTGCTTATGTTCAAGGTTTTGCCTGGAAAAATTTCACTTGTAGAGCTGCCAAATTTGTCCATAGAATGAAGAGACATCTGCCTAGATGACAAGAATTCAATATTGGATCTCTCTTGAAATGATTCTTGTTTTTGTTCTGGAGAAGATTCAAAATTTTCTAGAGTATTCAGAATTTGATTATCTTCACTAATTTCTGAAATTGTGAAGAGTGGTTGTAAATATTCTTCATCCTCTATCCATTTAGTGTCATCTAGATCTGTAATTGTCCTAGCTGGAGGATATAAAGTGAATTTCTTAGTTGAACTACCATCAGAAATATACATATCACCGGACCTACAACTAATAAAAGCATCAGCCGTAGCCAACCAAGGTCTTCCTAATATAACAGGATGGCCTCCTAGATTATTCTTAGGAGTTAGGATCATGAAATCCACAGGGTACTCCCAAGAATCTAGGGACACTGGAATGTCTTCTATTACCCCATCTGGTTTGATCACAGATCTATCTACTAATTGTAATAGTGTGGGTGTAAAGAGAACATTAGGAAGTTTCAGTTTGTCCATGATTTGTCTACTCATGATATTTATTGCTGCTCCTAAGTCAATGAGTGTGTTTTGAATTTCAATTCCATTGATGTGAATTTTGACAACTGGATTTCCTGGGTCAAGGTACTTTGGAACAGTAATCTTACCCATCATAATGTCTGCTATTTGTCCTACCAGTTGAATTTTCTTGGTTTCTCTTATTCTTTTTCTTGTTGTCTTCATACTCAACTCCTTTATTGTTTTGGCTAAAATTGGGATTTCTTTGATGGCTTGCAATAATGGAATTTTAATACAAACATTTCTCAATTCATCTAAGAAATCATAATTAGGCACCATTATTTGTTTTTCTACACCTTTATCAATTTGTAGTCTTTCCGGAAAGGGAGGTATAGAAGTAGATGTGGATGGTTGCTCTAATACTGGAGTTGGACTTATTGGATCTTTTTGTTTCAGTTTTTCAATGTTTTGGCCTTGAAAGGATGTACCTTCCTCAAGACTTTTATTAACCCGTAGGGAATCTTTCTCAGAATTATCTTGTTCTTGTATGATCACAGAAGGTTTCCTCTTCTCAAGTATCCTTCCAGACCTAAGTTGAACATCACTAAGGTCTAGAGGAGTAATTAAATAAGTTGGAAATTGTTGACCTTCTATCATGTATGTATTCTGAGGGTTATTATTATTGGGGTTTGGTATGGGCTGAGCTGGCAATTGATTGGATTTTTGAGGGAATGGTAATGGAAGTGGTTGATTTTGATGAGGTTGGTTCGGATGATGTTGTTGAGGATTTTGTTGAAAATTTTGTTGAAGATTTTGAGGAAAATTTTGTTGGGAATTTTGAGGATAAAAATGTGGATATGGTGGACAGGATGGTGGATACTTATAATATGGAGAGTATCTTCCATAGGGACCTTGTGATCCTTGTGCCAAAGCTTGAGATTGATTTTGAAATTGGGGCCAAGGTTGCTGCCAAGAATTCCAAGGTGGAGGTTGATTATACATTTGATCATGGAATCCTTGTGTCTGAGGTCCCTGCCAAGGTCTTCTAGATACAAAGTTAAGAGACTCTATGGAATCTATAGGAGTTTCTTCTTGAAAAACAGCCTTGAGACCAGGAAGAGAAGGACAATTCTTGGTCTCATGTTTCTCAGAACAAATGACACAGGTTTCTACAACTTTTACATCTAAAGGACACTCTCTCAAGGCATGTTTCTTTCTACATTTGGGACAAAAGATTTCCAAGGCATCAGATTCAGCCTTTTGCTTGTTTTGTATCTTGAGGGTGTCTATTTGTTCACTAAGACTCCCTAAGATGTCAGATTTAAAATCATCAAGCATATGTCCTATTTCTGATCTACTTACTGTCCCAGAAGCAGATTTACTTGCCCTTGCAAGAGCAGGATCTCTTGGACCTTTGATAGTTTTGGATTTCCCTCTGGAAAGGTTGATACATAACTCAGATATTTCAGGTAATGTGAGTTGTGATATATCCCCTTTTCCCATCATGTTAAGGATATCCAACCATTCATCCCTAATGGTTTTCAACAAAATAGTTTTTAAAGTGTCTTGATCTAGGTTTTCCATTTGTGCCCTTTTTATGTTGTATTTAAATCTTTCCAACAAATCTTCTAAGTTTTCATCTTCTTTTTGTAACATCTTGAACACTTCTTCCTTATGATTAAACGGCATACAATAATCCAAGTATCTCTCTAGAAATGCTTGTTTCATGTCTTCCCATGTTCTAATGGAACTACTGTTTAAACTCATAAACCACTTCAATGCTGCTCCTTTCAGATTCGAAGGAAACAATTTCAATTTTTGAGCATCTTGAAGGTAGTCATAAGCCCTACACAGCACTTCAAATTCAAATAAGAAAGTTTCAGGATCCTCAGTTTTAAGTCCATAGAAGTTCGGAAGGACAGAAGGTGAAATGTTTTTCATGGTTGTATTAGTTTCTTCGTCAAGTATAGGGAACCCAAAAGAGCTTCCTATTCTACCTCTTCCTCCATCTGCACCTCTACCTCCTCTTCCTCCTTCTCCTCTACCTCTACCTCTACCTCCTCCAAATAATGTGTGTTCTCCATTAACAACTCCTCCTCCTCCTTCTTCTGCCATGGTTGACTCTCCTGTGGAAGTAGAAAGGCTTGTATCCTCAACAAAAGTTTTTGGATCCTCTTCTATGGCAGGTTCAGTGGATGAAGTGGAAGGTTTCTCTAATGGAATAGGTGACCTTAGATCTTCTAGAAGTCCAGGATCAGTAAAGGATGGAAGATGGGTTTGAGTTGAAGGTGTACAAAATCTGGATCTGGATGAAACAAGTGGTGTTCTAGATATCAAACTTCTGCCTCTGCTGCTTATAAATCTTCCCCTTGAATCTCTCTCCCTACGCATAAAAATTTTTTTGGATGCTAAGAAACAAAGGTTACCTAGTTTTCACTTCCCCGACAGCGGCGCCAAAATGTTGGGGTCTCAATCTAGTCTCCTAAACTGAGTTCATTTAATTGTCAACCAGGATTTGTAAACTGCTGAAGTGAAGTGTACCATATGTACCTAGGTACTTGTTTCTTAATGCGTTGTGTGTAGTGTTTTGTGATGTTTTTGGTCTTTTATGTTGATTTATGATGTTTTTGGTCTTTTGGAGTTTTATGTTTACAATGAGAGTGCCTAGAAAACTAATGGAAAGGAATTGGTGGGAAAAAACACAATTGAGCCTAATATATGGAATGGCAAATGCAGTTGGAAACAAAATCTGAACTATGACTAAATAGAAACAAGAGCTTGATGATGACTTCTTAGACAAATGACACAAACTAAACTTGAGAAATGATCACTAAATATGCAAGTTCTCTAACTAGACAGTTAAACACTAATTTTATCATGATGCAACATTTTATTCTAAGCTCATCTATTCCATGACTAATTCCTAGTTCTATTCTGCAATTTAATTGAATGTCTCAGAACCTATACTCAAAGAGTTGTTGATTTCTTTTCAAAGTAGTTCTTTTGAGGAAGAGCTCTGTTTATGATGAGGAAATTGCAGAGATATTTCAGACCTTGTAGTGATGTTATCTTCTGTTCCTATGGTTATGGAGCACTGGTGGTTTTCAGAACAAAAAGATATTTGTAAATAATGAAGGCTGTCTTGTGAATCCTAACAACTAAAGTGATCTATTGTGCAAAGGATGACAGTGTGACTATGAGATGCAAGTGCAATGAGTTAATTTAAACATAAACTTAAGATGCTTCTAAACTAGAACAATGTTAAACTATAAGTCACCATCAAACTTGAAACGAAGTAGATGAACATGAATTAAATGCAAAATGAAACTTCGGAGCATTCTATCTAACATGCATTATTCTATGAAGTTACACAATCTGTTTGTTCATCATTAGTGATATTTTGGAAGAGTTCCTTCTTTTGGAAGGGATAGAACAATTCTAACTGTGTAATTGTATGCAATTGAAAGCAAATGAACAGAAAGCAAATGAAAAACTAAGCTATCACATCATGGTCATATCTTGAACTTCTTAAGGATGTCTTGGAAGAATTTATTCTTGTGGAAGAGTGATTAGAACAAGTGTAACTATGATAGTGAATAGAAAAACTACACTAATTCCTACAGCACTATAGTTATTCATCATTCATTGTTATGATCTGTTGGAAGAATGTCTTCTTGTGGAAGAACTGGAATGAATATAACTACAGTATCTAGTTAAAACAAATACAAATTCAACTCCTATCCTACAATACCATAGTCATTAATCATTCATCATTTTAGTCTGTTGGAAGAATGTCTTCTTGTGGAAGAGCTGGAACGAATATGACTACAGTAGCTAAATTAAAAACAAATACAAATTTAACTCCTATCCTACAATACCATAGTCACTTAACATTCATCATTTTAGTCTGTTGGAAGAATGTCTTCTTGTGGAATAGCTGGAACGAATATGACTACAGTAGATAAAACAAAACAACTACCAATTCAAATGCAAAACGTAAAGCAGCTAGGAAAAACTTATCTAGTTTACGCAAAAGAAATCCGTGCAAGAGGCAGGGGCCCTCTACCACTTGACGGCATTCAACTCCAAATTAAATCACGCCTTCAAAATAACTTTGTCTGCTCCATTAACGATGCAATAGTTTGAACATAACACTCTGTATCCTCAAGGACGTAACACAGAGTTTACACAAAATCTAGCAACAAATCTAACACGAAATCTCTAACTAAGCTCTCGGCCTACTCAAGAGTTTATAAAGTAAATGCAAGTAACAATAATTACAATAATTTAGGAATGATGTCTTTCCTTATCCGAATCATCTTAGGAGTCTTTGAGGTGGCTACGTGAAGAAGAAAAGACACACAATTTGGGAGCCGGTCAGCAGTCTTCCTTCACAAATGTGTTCCCACGTGCATAACCGTACCCAGAATTCATTTCCTCTTCCATGATGAGCAACAAACCATGTAGGCACGACGTGGATCATGCCCATATGCGTTTTTCTTCAAGAGGTCACCTGGAACATACTCAAACATGAAGGTAGCTGCAGAATCACTGGTTAGCTACGGAATGTCTGCATTCTGCAGCTAGTTCCAGTCAAAATGCTTAACAATGGCAACAATCACAAAATTCAACAAGTCAGTCATGTAAACCACTCTAGAAGTAATTCTAACTATTTTTATTGATCAATTGGGTTTAAAATAAAAATGGACAAGGGAGAATGAGGTAAAATGAGGTGAAGGAAAGCACAAATTTGAGGCTCA
>JAXQQM020089199.1:0-35246 GCA_034641835.2 Pinus albicaulis
TGACAAAAATGATGTTCCATTGCAACATAATAAAGTAGTAGAAGAAAATCAAATGGAAGATCTGAATCTGGGTACCAATGTTGAGCCTAAAATTGTAAAGCTATCTAAGAAGGTCCCAAATGAATATAAGGAAAAATACTTGAAACTATTTCAGTCATACAAGGATGTATTTGCGTGGTCCTATCAGGACCTGAAAACTTTTGATATTAGTATAATGCAGCACAAAATTCCTCTGAGGGAAGATGCAAAACCTTATAAGCAGAAGCTTAGACAGATAAATCCTTTGTTGCTTCCCTCTATTGAAAAATAAATCAAGAAGCTGCTAAAGGCCAAAATAATTGTGCCATTAAGGTACTCAGAATGGGTGGCAAATCTAGTCCCTGTTCGAAAGAAGAATGGAGAAATAAGGCTATGTGTAGATTTCAGGAATTTAAATAGAGCATCTTTAAAGGATAATTATCCACTGCCTAAGATGGATCACATCCTGCAGAAAGTGGTGGGAGCCTTTAGAATGTCAATGATGGATGGTTTTTCTGGTTATAATCAGGTAGCTATGTTTCCAGAGGATCAGAAGAAGACTGCTTTCACTACACCATGGGGCACATTTATGTATGCCAGGATGCCTTTTGGGTTGATTAATGCAGGGGATACCTTTCAGAGGGTGATGTATATTTCTTTTGTGGGTGAGCATGATAAATTTCTAGTGGTGTACCTTGATGATATTACAGTGTTTTCAAAAAATGATGCTGAGCATATTGAGCATTTACGAAGAACTTTTGAAAAATGCAGAAGGTATGGCATTTCTCTTAATCCACAAAAGTCTTTATTTGCATTAGAGGAAGGCAAACTTTTGGCGCATATTGTAACTAAGGATGGGGTAAAGATAGATCCCAAAAGAGTAGAAGTCATAAATGGTATTCCTCTTCCTAGAAGCAAAAAAGAAGTGCAAGTATTTTTGGGATGAATAAATTTTCTGAGAAGGTTTATTCCTAACTATGCTGAGATAGTTAGGCATATAACTAATATGCTGAAAAAGAATAATGAAGTAAAATGGTCTCAGGAATCTAGAGAGGCATTCGCCAGGATAAAATAGGCATTTGCTGGAGCTCCTGTGCTAGTTGGGCCTGATTATACTAAACCATTTATGATCTTTTCTTTTGCTTCACCTCATACAGTAGCTGGAGTGTTATTGCAGAAAAATGAAGATGGATATGAGCAGCCTATTGCCTTTTTCATCCAGGTGCTTCATGACGCTGAATTGAAATATAATATATTAGAGAAGCAGGAATATGCCCTAGTAAAGTCCCTCAAAGCTTTCAGAATGTACATTTTGCAGTCCCACATTACTGCATATGTCCCTACAGCAGCTGTCAAATACATTCTCATTCAGGGAGACAGTGAAGGGAAAAGGGGGAGATGGATTGCAAAAATACAAGAATATGATTTGGATATCAGACCTACTAAGCTGATTAAAGGGCAGGGACTAGCCAAAATTTTATCGGAATCAAATTATCAGGCTTTAGGCATAAATTTGTCCATGGTAGCAAACGAAGAGTCTGAAAACGAAAAAGAGCAGCAAGGGCTGGAGATGGCTACTCATAAAACACACATGAAATTTCTCACCAGTCCATGGTACAAAGAAATAGTAGAATATCTTTTGACACTCAGCTGTCCTCCCAGCTGTGATAAAGCAAAATACAGAGCTTTAAGGTTGAAGTCACAAAAGTACATAGTTGCTAATGGCCAATTATATTGGAGAGATCCTTCGGGCATCCTATTATTGTGCCTCACAGAGGATGAAGTAGAAAGTATAATGGTGGAACTTCATGAGGGAATTTGTGGAGGCCATTACAGCTGGAGGGTCACAGCTCATAAAATATTGAAAGCTGGTTTCTACTGGCCAAAATTATTTGGAAATGTTTTTACTTGGGTTAGAGCATGTGATAAGTGTCAGAAATTTGTTGAGAAACAAAACTTAGCAGGTCTGCCCTTGATTCCAGTTCATGTGAATGAGCCATTTCAAAAATGGGGAATAGATTTTATTGGAGAAATACATCCCCCATCAAGTGGACAACATAAATGGATATTAACAGCCACAGATTACTTTACAAAATGGGTGGAAGCCATACCTGCCAGGAATGCTACTGACACTGTCATCATAAAATTCATGGAGGAAAATATTATATCCAGATTTGGCTATCCTGCTAGAATAGTGACTGATAACGCACAGGCCTTCAAATCTGCAAAATTTGTGAATTTCTTTCAACAGTATAATATTGCACTTAATCATTCCACAGCTTACTAGCCGCAGGGAAATGGCTTGGCAGAATCTTCCAACAAAACCCTAGTGAGGGCCTTAAAAAAGACTATAAATGAAAATCAGAAGAATTGGAATTCCCAAATGAAATTTTATCTATGGGCCAATAGAATTACTTGTAAGCGAGCAACTGGGAAATCTCCATATGAGTTGGTATATGGACGAGCAGCAGTGTTTCCTGTGCTGCTGGCCTTACCACTGGCACGTTTCATGCAGGAAAGTCAGGAAGAGCCTGATGATATGGTCGAGAGAATCAATAAACTGGTAGAGTTAGAGGAAACACGAGACCAGGTAAACCAGAGGTTAGTTGAATATCAGGAGAAAATGAAAAACATTTTTTATCAGCATGCAAAAGATAGAAAGTTGCAGATTGGTGATCTGGTGCTCAGGTGGGATGTCCGGAGGGCTGAGAAAGGAAAGCATGGAAAGCATGGCAAGTCGACCCGGATATATGACGCTAGTGCCCGAACGAGGAGATAATAACACTTTTTCAGGCTGAGAATTTGCGGTGACTGTGGATGTTGTGGCATTTATTTTGCTCTATTTCCAATTCTGATCCAGGCAGCAAGTGCCTGATGTACCATACTGTATATTAGTTTTGCTACAGTTTTTGTTTAAACAGGGTGAGCGGGTTAATGAATCATGAAGAGAAAGGGTTTCGAAGGGCAGATTCCACAGAGTTTACATAAGATTATGATCAGGAGGTCTGCAGGTTCTCGACACGTCCAAGTATGAACGTGTCGTCCCCAGTTGGAGCCGATGTTATCCATGTCAGCCCCTCATTTAAATTTTTGGCTTCCCGTCCCTCCTGAACCTTTCAAATTTTCCATTGTGGCTTTAGAAGTTCGTTTTCGCTTATCGTTGCCTCCCCGCTCCCTAAAATGATCAGAAAGTGCTGCAAATTACATATTCAAGGTCGCAAAATGTCTGGCCCCTTTCAGTCATGGCCCCCTATATTTTACCGTCCAATGTGACCATATCTCAGGACCAAGGGTTAAGTCCCAAAGGCGCTTGAACGTATGCGGCTATCGCGCGCACTCTGGACCGTTCAATTAACCCATAAATCGACGGCTCGGAGTCTTATTTACTATGGTGGTCCCCACGCCCGCAACCACTGCTCGAAAACCGTCTGGTTTATTCCGTACCACCTTTGCTGGGCAGGCGGTATTCCCCCTTTGGCCAGTGATTCCATACGCTGATCGCCGCGTGTCCCTCTGTACTTTTCCAAAACCACTCCATTTCGCGCGTTAACTTTCGAGCAATGATGTGTAGCGAAATTCATGTAAACCGTCTGATCCTAAGCGCTCAATCCAACGGCGATTAATCTCCAGAGTTGCACGGCCTTTAGCTCCCGTCCACATTGCCCCTGGCCCACATGCTCATGGCTTCTGGACGCGTTTTCACCGTCGATTTCCCCCAAAGATCGAACGGACTGTATTTAAACCTCACCACGCCATCGACCCTGTGGCTCGACGTCACCCGTCCACGTGCTCCCTTCGTAGATGCGTCAGTCTCTCATCTACATCCCTGTCAAAAGGTCAAAGTCCATTGCCTTCGTTAATTTTCGTGTATCCTTCCAACCTTCACCCAGAGTATTTCTCTGCCATGGATATGCATTTTCCGTCACCCTACATCGTCTCACCAGTTTTCTCCAGTCTGTATCACTATTTCCATGGCCATCGCCGCATCCATCACACCTTGGTTTGATTTCCTTTAACATGTTTGTGATTTTTGCAGGTCTGCAGCGATGAAGAAATGGCTATTACTCAAGGCCACCATTACAGAAGCCGAGAGTGCATGACAGGACCATGTTTCAGGAGCAAAATTTGTGAAGAAAGATCCGGGAGCCGCTACGATATGACCAACATTAAATGAAGCAGGGGCTAAAATCTGTCGAAACCTCTAGAGAAATTCAAAATGCAGATTTTACAGATGGAGATATTAATTGTCGCGACAAACAATATCAATGAGAGATCCAAGGAATGCAGTGTCTGGCATTGAACAATTTAAATTCCAATTCGGCATTCAGAAGACAGAGAGTACAAGTACATAAAAATCTCATCCTCCAGGTCTTACTTCAACAGATTTTTCTCTCAGGAAAGTACGAGTGTTATATTTTTTATTCTTCATACCTTACCTCTAAAGAGATCTTCTACCCAGTGCATTTACTCCATGGAGCTGGCCGCAGAGTACATGTAATATTTCATGGCCGTCAAATAGTATGGGCGCGAAATGTTTCCACCCTTTTGCTTTAATGAAACAATTAATTGTTTTCACCTACCTCTTTTATTAGTTTCTCTTATCCTTCTTCTATAAAAGGGAGGAAGAAAGACATTGTAAGGGTTCCAGACTTGTATCAGAAAATTGTGCAGTGAAAGGCACGCTTTGTATACTGGCTGTGTACGTGAAGGCTCGACCCGTAGAGGGTGTCGGTGAGATGAGTTCTATACGTAATGAGGATTCGGTCTTTATTTCACGATGTAACCTTCTCTTGTGATTAATACAACATTTCATTTCATATATCTTCTTGTATCATGTACTGGAATGCGAGTGGCTCACTGATTTTAGGTAAGGATTCATCCTCGTTGATGCCCATACTTGGATCAGTCAAGCGCTTTAAATATGGCTCAGGCATGATATACTGTTTCATGTTCATTCTATCCATCTTTCTGCTATATTAGTTGCTTTGGGAGGGTGCTTTTAAAACGCCATTGTCATGTATGGATTCTTAGATTGATAAGCCCATACATGGTTCTGTTGTGTATCTAGGTATAAGCTCAAGGTTAACTAGTATTCTCCTCATGTTTCTTTCACTCCATACTCCTTTTGATACTTGATTTCTGTGGCATATTATTTGAATCGGCCCTCTTTACAGTAAATTTTCTCTTAACTGTCTGATGCTTTTGTGTTGGAGTTTTACATCTTGTCTCTGCAACATTACTTTACCTGTGACAGTTTCTGTAAGTCCTGGTTCCATTTAAATCAATTTCCTTGTTTACAAGAGATAGCAGGAGAGTTTTGGATTGACACCCCAGTTTTATTATATGCTCCCTGCTATGCTAAGATGTCTTAGGCACTGGTCTATGGCAACTCTAGACTGTCTCTAGGAGAGACAACAATTGTTGACAACATCTTTTTGGCGTCGTTGCCAAGGACGAATTTAAGAATATCAGTTTCCCTGGGCCTCGACAATCTTTATTCACTCTCTAATCAGGTGAGCACAGAGAGTTGAAGAGTTGCATATCTCTCACCTTGGCGACTCCACTGTTATTCATTTGATAAATCTATTGGCAGTCCTGGCTCCTCGAAAGCCACATTTAAGGTCAGATACGTCCAAATCGAAGATACCCTCTGTGTCTGACCCAGAGAAGATTATACACAGAAGAGGTTGGAAAGAAAAGAAATCAGCCTGTGCTGAAATCCCTGAGTTTTCCACAGAAGATTATCTATCCTCTTCTTCTCAAGAAATTCCAGTAGAAAATCCCGATCCCACTGAGGAAAATCTTGAATATTACTCAGATAGCCCACCCAGGGGAAGTGCTAGAACCAAAGATAATTTTTGTCCTACCCCTGAGGCCGAAGAAGTTAAAGAAGTTACAGAAGTAGCCCCTGTTAACCGTGAACTGTTCCCATCTACACCTCAGGCTGCTGTACAATATATACCTATTGTTGTTCATACTCCGCTTCCACCTCCTCCTCTTCCTCCATTTGTACATCAAATTGTTGCACAACCCCCACCTCCTCCAATTTTTAATGTTCCTACCTTCTTGCTGAATAAATATGCTCCCCTGCCATTACCTCAAGTGCTGAATGATATGCCACAGGACTATTTGAAGATCTTGCCCAAATTCACTGGAGAAAATGAAATTGATGCTCAAAAACACCTTGAGACTTTCTGCTCTTTTGCAGAGAACTTTAATGTTGAACATCTAGATGTGGTCTTAAGACTATTTGTGCAATCTTTGGACGGTGAAGCCAGAAAATGGTTCAAGACATTGGGAAACTGTTCCATAACCACTTGGGATTATATGGAGAATACTTTTCTCAGAAAATGGGGAGAAAAGAAAGATCATGGACAGTGTCTCACTGAGTTCAATACACTCAAGAAGAAACATAATGAAGGGGTGTCAGAGTTTATTAAGAGATTTAATAAGTTATATCTAAATCTCCCTGTAGATATGAAGCCTCATCAGAATGCTGCCAAAGTTGTTTTCATAGCAGCCTTTGACTCAGACTTTGGTTTCTCTCTCAAGGAAAGCAAACCTACCACCATAGATGATGCTCAGTCAGATGCTCTTGAATTAGAAGCAAATTTTTCTTCCACTGGAAAATTAAGAGGGAAAGCTGAACAGGATACTAGAAGAAGGGGGAAAGAAGAAGTATCTACTTCTAATCAGAATAAGGATTCAGATAAAATTGAAGAAATGAGCAAAATGATTAAGAATATTTCTAATAATCTGGTCAAGCTGGAATTGGAGACCAAGAACTCAGCCTCCAAGAATTTTCAGAATGCTCCAAACATGGGTTACAATCCTCAGTATAGAAAGCCACCCCTGTAAATATTGCCAAGGGAAGCAAAGGAGCAACAGGATCAAGTTCCACACCCATTATACTTGGAAGGCCCAGTAGATGACTCCACTGATGATGCTGCCTATGAACTGCAAGATGTAAATCTTGCCTTTTCAAACAATGATGAAATAGAATGCCCATTGCAAGAAGGAGAAGAAGAGATCAGAGACACAGAAGATGCAGAGATTGATCATTATTGCAAGCAGTTTAATGATTTAATGCAGGCACATTTTAACAGAAAATATGATCTCAGATCTTCAAGGAAGAGAACTCGGACTCAAGAACATGAAGAAGAGCCTCCCCAGAAGGAAGCACCTGCTCAAAAGGAGTCAAAAATGAAGAAAGTCATAGACAAAGGTAAGAGTCCTCTAAACAAACCTCTGCAGTCTAATGATCAAACTCCTTCTTCCTCAAAAGTAGTCACTCCTCCTAATGTTGAGTCCGTGTCAAAAGAAGTTAAACCTTCAGCTGAAAATAAAGAGTCAAAAGAAGTTGTAATAGAAAAGTCTCCTCCTGCTTTTAATTTGCAAAAAGAATTGAGAAAGTCAAAATCCCAGTCCCTTTGACTGAACTATTGAAACAACCTGCATATCAATCTCAAGTCACTTCTTTATTGCTCCCTCCTGAAGCACCAATAATTCCAGACAGTCTTAATCTTCAAGAAGAAAGACCCATGGTAGTCTTTGGCCCACATGTCGAGGAGATATACCCCTCTACTCCTCCTTTCTATGTGTCTCTAGTTATTCATGACCTGCTGTTACACAATTGTATGTTAGATTCTGGAGCTTCCCATAATCTTATGCCTTTATGAGTCATAGAACAACTAGGACTACAAATCACACGTCCATATAAAGACCTTTATTCATTTGATTCCAAAAGAGTTAAATGCTTGGGGATGATTAAAGATTTAGTGGTCAATCTGGCCCAAATTCCAGCAAAAAGCGTAGTTATGGACATTGTGGTGGCTGATATCCCAGCTCGCTTTGGCATGTTGTTGTCAAGGTCCTGGGGAACAAAATTGGTGGGTCACTCAAACTAGACTTAACATATTCCACTATTCCAGTTTTTGGTGGCCAGGAGAGGAGATTATACAGAGAAACCAGATTTGTCAAGATGGTGACTAAGGCTGACAGCTCAGAGAATTCACCAGTCTACAGCAAAGAAGGAGATTTTTCGTGTTTCATGCTTGAAGAAGATCAAGATCATGCTCAGGAACCGTCCTTCTGTCAGATTAAAACTGAGCAGTCTTTAGAAAACCATGAAGCGGGAGTATGGACTCTATATTTTGATGGAGAAAATTCAAGAGAAGGTAATGGAGCTGGAGTATTATTAATCTCCCCTACAGGAAAATGGGTGCCACTGTCTTTTAAATTGGAATATGAGGCTACTAATAATGTGGCTGAATATGAAGCACTGTTGCTAGGATTGCAGACAGCCAAGAGCATGGGTATACAGAGTTTAAAAGTTCTGAGAGATTCTGAGCTGGTGGTCAGACAGATCAGAAATCAGTGTCAAACCAAGCATCCTCGGTTGAGATCATATAGAAATGAAGTATGGGACATGGTGGAGAACTTCTTCTTGGCATTCAATATCTAGTTCATGCCCCGGGAGCAAAATAGAATGGCGGATTCTCTAGCTATAGCTGCCAGTACATTTCATCCTACTCAGAACCCTCTCTTGAGATATGAAGTTGAGGTACGTTATAGGCCATCTATCCCAGATAATATTAAGCACTAGCAGGTATTTGAAGATGATGAACAGATGAAGAAATTCCTGGAGACAGTGGGGGAATTCTCCAATATGGAAATTGATGATGGTGAAGAAGATGAGGCTGAAAATACTTTAGAAAATAAGTGGGAAGAGAAAATGGCAGGAAATAAAGTGTTGCAGCTGAAAGGAAATGTTATACCTAGAGGGCTGGTGCCTCTAGAAAGATTATTTGACAAAAATGATGTTCCATTGCAACATAATAAAGTAGTAGAAGAAAATCAAATGGAAGATCTGAATCTGGGTACCAATGTTGAGCCTAAAATTGTAAAGCTATCTAAGAAGGTCCCAAATGAATATAAGGAAAAATACTTGAAACTATTTCAGTCATACAAGGATGTATTTGCGTGGTCCTATCAGGACCTGAAAACTTTTGATATTAGTATAATGCAGCACAAAATTCCTCTGAGGGAAGATGCAAAACCTTATAAGCAGAAGCTTAGACAGATAAATCCTTTGTTGCTTCCCTCTATTGAAAAATAAATCAAGAAGCTGCTAAAGGCCAAAATAATTGTGCCATTAAGGTACTCAGAATGGGTGGCAAATCTAGTCCCTGTTCGAAAGAAGAATGGAGAAATAAGGCTATGTGTAGATTTCAGGAATTTAAATAGAGCATCTTTAAAGGATAATTATCCACTGCCTAAGATGGATCACATCCTGCAGAAAGTGGTGGGAGCCTTTAGAATGTCAATGATGGATGGTTTTTCTGGTTATAATCAGGTAGCTATGTTTCCAGAGGATCAGAAGAAGACTGCTTTCACTACACCATGGGGCACATTTATGTATGCCAGGATGCCTTTTGGGTTGATTAATGCAGGGGATACCTTTCAGAGGGTGATGTATATTTCTTTTGTGGGTGAGCATGATAAATTTCTAGTGGTGTACCTTGATGATATTACAGTGTTTTCAAAAAATGATGCTGAGCATATTGAGCATTTACGAAGAACTTTTGAAAAATGCAGAAGGTATGGCATTTCTCTTAATCCACAAAAGTCTTTATTTGCATTAGAGGAAGGCAAACTTTTGGCGCATATTGTAACTAAGGATGGGGTAAAGATAGATCCCAAAAGAGTAGAAGTCATAAATGGTATTCCTCTTCCTAGAAGCAAAAAAGAAGTGCAAGTATTTTTGGGATGAATAAATTTTCTGAGAAGGTTTATTCCTAACTATGCTGAGATAGTTAGGCATATAACTAATATGCTGAAAAAGAATAATGAAGTAAAATGGTCTCAGGAATCTAGAGAGGCATTCGCCAGGATAAAATAGGCATTTGCTGGAGCTCCTGTGCTAGTTGGGCCTGATTATACTAAACCATTTATGATCTTTTCTTTTGCTTCACCTCATACAGTAGCTGGAGTGTTATTGCAGAAAAATGAAGATGGATATGAGCAGCCTATTGCCTTTTTCATCCAGGTGCTTCATGACGCTGAATTGAAATATAATATATTAGAGAAGCAGGAATATGCCCTAGTAAAGTCCCTCAAAGCTTTCAGAATGTACATTTTGCAGTCCCACATTACTGCATATGTCCCTACAGCAGCTGTCAAATACATTCTCATTCAGGGAGACAGTGAAGGGAAAAGGGGGAGATGGATTGCAAAAATACAAGAATATGATTTGGATATCAGACCTACTAAGCTGATTAAAGGGCAGGGACTAGCCAAAATTTTATCGGAATCAAATTATCAGGCTTTAGGCATAAATTTGTCCATGGTAGCAAACGAAGAGTCTGAAAACGAAAAAGAGCAGCAAGGGCTGGAGATGGCTACTCATAAAACACACATGAAATTTCTCACCAGTCCATGGTACAAAGAAATAGTAGAATATCTTTTGACACTCAGCTGTCCTCCCAGCTGTGATAAAGCAAAATACAGAGCTTTAAGGTTGAAGTCACAAAAGTACATAGTTGCTAATGGCCAATTATATTGGAGAGATCCTTCGGGCATCCTATTATTGTGCCTCACAGAGGATGAAGTAGAAAGTATAATGGTGGAACTTCATGAGGGAATTTGTGGAGGCCATTACAGCTGGAGGGTCACAGCTCATAAAATATTGAAAGCTGGTTTCTACTGGCCAAAATTATTTGGAAATGTTTTTACTTGGGTTAGAGCATGTGATAAGTGTCAGAAATTTGTTGAGAAACAAAACTTAGCAGGTCTGCCCTTGATTCCAGTTCATGTGAATGAGCCATTTCAAAAATGGGGAATAGATTTTATTGGAGAAATACATCCCCCATCAAGTGGACAACATAAATGGATATTAACAGCCACAGATTACTTTACAAAATGGGTGGAAGCCATACCTGCCAGGAATGCTACTGACACTGTCATCATAAAATTCATGGAGGAAAATATTATATCCAGATTTGGCTATCCTGCTAGAATAGTGACTGATAACGCACAGGCCTTCAAATCTGCAAAATTTGTGAATTTCTTTCAACAGTATAATATTGCACTTAATCATTCCACAGCTTACTAGCCGCAGGGAAATGGCTTGGCAGAATCTTCCAACAAAACCCTAGTGAGGGCCTTAAAAAAGACTATAAATGAAAATCAGAAGAATTGGAATTCCCAAATGAAATTTTATCTATGGGCCAATAGAATTACTTGTAAGCGAGCAACTGGGAAATCTCCATATGAGTTGGTATATGGACGAGCAGCAGTGTTTCCTGTGCTGCTGGCCTTACCACTGGCACGTTTCATGCAGGAAAGTCAGGAAGAGCCTGATGATATGGTCGAGAGAATCAATAAACTGGTAGAGTTAGAGGAAACACGAGACCAGGTAAACCAGAGGTTAGTTGAATATCAGGAGAAAATGAAAAACATTTTTTATCAGCATGCAAAAGATAGAAAGTTGCAGATTGGTGATCTGGTGCTCAGGTGGGATGTCCGGAGGGCTGAGAAAGGAAAGCATGGCAAATTCGACCCCCTCTGGTTTGGCCCCTTCAAAATTGCGGAACAGGGAGATAATAACACTTTCAAGCTGGAGAATTTGCAGGGTGACTTGCTGGATGCCCCTGTAAACGGCCAATTTCTAAAGCCCTATTTCCAGTTCTGATCTAGGTAGCAAGCGCCTGATGTACCATACTGTATATTAGTTTTGCTATAGTTTTTGTTTAAACAGGGTGAGCGGGTTAATGAATCATGAAGAGAAAGGGTTTCGAAGGGCAGAGTCCACAGAGTTTACATAAGATTATGATCAGGAGGTCTGCAGGTTCTCGACTCGTCCAAGTATGAACGCGCCGTCCCCAGTTGGAGCCGATATTATCCATGTCAGCCCCTCATTTAAATTTTTGGCTTCCCGTCCCTCCTGAACCTTTCAAATTTTCCATTGTGGCTTAAGAAGTTCGTTTTCGCTTATCGTTGCCTCCCCGCTCCCTAAAATGATCAGAAAGTGCCACAAATTACATATTCAAGGTCGCAAAATGTCCGGCCCCTTTCAGTCATGGCCCCTATATTTTACCGTCCAATGTGACCATATCTCAGGACCAAGGGTTAAGTCCCAAAGGCGCTTGAACGTATGCGGCTATCGCGCGCACTCTGGACCGTTCGATTAACCCATAAATCGACGGCTCGGAGTCTTATTTACTATGGTGGTCCCCACACCCGCAACCACTGCTCGAAAACCGTCCGGTTTATTCTGCACCACCTTTGCTGGGCAGGCGGTATTCCCCCTTCAGTCAGTGATTCCATACGCTGATCGCCGCGTGTCCCTCTGTACTGTTCCAAAACCACTCCATTTCGCGCGTTAACTTCTGAGCAATGATGTGTAGCGAAATTCATGTAAACCGTCTGATCCTGAGCGCTCAATCCAACGGCGATTAATCTCCAGAGTTGCATGGCCTTTAGCTCCCGTCCACATCGCCCCTGGCCCACCTCCTCATGGCTTCTGGACGCGTTTTCACCATCAATTTCCCCCAAAGATCGAACGGACTGTATTTAAACCTCGCCACGCCATCGACCCTATGGCTCAACATCACCCGTCCACGTGCTCCCTTCGTAGATGCGTCAGTCTCTCATCTACATCCCCGTCAAAAGGTCAAATTCCATTGCCTTCGTTAATTTTCGCGTATCCTTCCAACCTTCACCCAGATTATTTCTCCGCCATTGATATGTGTTTTCCGTCACCCTGCATCATCTCACCAGTTTGCCCCAGTCTGTATCACTATTTCCATGGCCATCGCCGCATCCATCACAGCTTGGTCTGATTTCCTTTAACATGTCTGTGATTTTTGCAGGTCTGCAGCGACGAAGAAATGGCTATTACTCAAGGCCACCATTACAGAAGCTGAGAATGCATGACAGGACCATGTTTCAGGAGCAAAATTTGTGAAGAAAGATTCAGGAGCCGCTACGATATGACCAACATTAAATGAAGCAGGGGCTAAAATCTGTCAAAACCTCTAGAGAAATTCAAAATGCAGATTTTACAGATGGAGATATTAATTGTCGCGGCAAACAATATCAATGAGAGATCCAAGGAATGCAGTGTCTGGCATTGAAGAAATTAAATTCCAATTCGGCATTCAGAAGACATAGAGTACAAGTACATAAAAATCTCATCCTCCAGGTCTTACTTCAACAGATTTTTCTCTCAGGAAAGTACAGAGTGTTATATATTTTATTCTTCATACCTTACCTCTAAAGAGATCTTCTACCCAGTGCATTTACTCCATGGAGCTGGCCGCAGAGTACATGTAATATTTCATGGCCGTCAAATAGTATGGGCGCGAAATTTTTCCGCCCTTTTGCTTTAATGAAACAATTAATTGTTTTCACCTACCTCTTTTATTAGTTTCTCTTCTCCTTCTTCTATAAAAGGGAGGAAGAAAGACATTGTAAGGCTTCCAGACTTGTGTCATCAAATTGTGCAGTGAAAGGCACGCTTTGTATAAATTTTGTAAAGCTTCTGTATGAAGGCTCAGAGCCCGTAGGGTCTCAGTGAGGAGGAGTTCTATCTGTAATGAGGATTCTGGTCTTTGGTATTTCACAGTATGTAACCTTCTCTTATGTGATTAATACAACATTTCATTTCATATATCTTCTTGTATCATGTACTGGAATGTGAGTGGCTCACTGATTTTAGGTAAGGATTCATCCTCGTTGTTGCCCATACTTGGATCAGTCAAGCGCTTTAAATATGGCTCAGACATGATATACTGTTTCATGTTCATTCTATCCATCTTTCTGCTATATTAGTTGCTTTGGGAGGGTGCTTTTAAAACGCCATTGTCATGTATGGATTCTTAGATTGATAAGCCCATACATGGTTCTGTTGTGTATCTGGGTATCAGCTCAAGGTTAACTAGTATTCTCCTCATGTTTCTTTCACTCCATACTCCTTTTGATACTTGATTTTTGTGGCATATTATTTGAATCGGCCCTCTTTACAGTAAATTTTCTTTTAATTGTCTGATGCTTTTGTGTTGGAGTTTTACATCTTGTCTCTGCAACATTACTTTCCCTGTGACAGTTTCTGTAAGTCCTGGTTCCATTTAAATCAATTTCCTTGTTTTACAAGAGATATCGGGAGAGTTTTGGATTGACACCCCAGTTTTATTATATGCTCCCTGCTATGCTAAGATGTCCTAGGCACTGGTCTATGGCAACTCTAGACTGTCTCTAGGAGAGACAACAATTGTCAACAACATCTTTCTGGTGCCGTTGCCGGGGACGAATTTAAGAATATCAGTTTCCCTGGGCCTCGACAATCTTTATTCACTCTCTAATCATGTGAGCACAGAGAGTTGAAGAGCTGCATATCTCTCACCTTGGCGACTCCACTGTTATTCATTTGATAAATCTATTGGTAGTCCTGGCTCCTCGAAAGCCACATTTAAGGTCAGATACGTCCAAATCGAAGATACCCTCTGTGTCTGACCCAGAGAAGATTATACACAAAAGAGGTTGGAAAGAAAAGAAATCAGCCCGTGCTGAAATCCCTGAGTTTTCCACAGAAGATTATCTATCCTCTTCTTCTCAAGAAATTCCAGTAGAAAATCTCGATCCCACTGAGGAAAATCCTGAATATTACTCGGATAGCCCACCCAGGGGAAGTGCTAGAACCAAAGAGAATTTTTGTCCTACCCCTGAGGCCGAAGAAGTTAAAGAAGTTATAGAAGTAGCCCCTGTTAACCATGAATTGTTCCCATCTACACCTCAGGCTGCTGTACAATATATACCTATTGTTGTTCATACTCCGCTTCCACCTCCTCCTCTTCCTCCATTTGTACATCAGATTGTTGCACAACCCCCACCTCCTCCAATGGCAAATGTTCCTACCTTCTTGCTGAATAAATATGCTCCCCTGGCATTACCTCAAGTGCTGAATGATATGCCACAGGACTATTTGAAGATCTTTCCCAGATTCACTAGAGAAAATGAAATTGATGCTCAAAAACACCTTGAGACTTTCTTCTCTTTTGCAGAGAACTTTAATGTTGAACATCTAGATGTGGTATTAAGACTATTTGTGCAATCTTTGGACGGTGAAGCCAAAAAATGGTTCAAGACATTGGGAAACCGTTCCATAACCACTTGGGATGATATGGAGAATATTTTTCTCAGAAAATGGGGAGAAAAGAAAGATCATGGACAGTGTCTCACTGAGTTCAATACACTCAAGAAGAAACATAATGAAGAGGTGTCAGAGTTTATTAAGAGATTTAATAAGTTATATCTAAATCTCCCTGCAGATATGAAGCCTCATCAGAATGTGAAGACGGGTCCTTATCAGAGACCTCCAATGAATTTTAATACTCAATTACCATTTCTTGCTATGTCTGAATTACCCGATGTGTCAAAGTTAACGAACGAACGAATTCTTCATAACCCATATTGGCCTCCAGTTCTGACCAAGATTCCTGGTGATTGTTCTAATTTTGAGAGCAAGTCTAGTGAAGACTCCCAAGCGCATGTTATGACTTACCACTTGGGTGTTCCTCTAATTCTTGGGTTGATGATTCTATTTGGCTTTGTCTTTTCCAGCGAACTCTTACTGGTGCTGCTACAAAGTGGTACATTGAGGTGTCTCGTGGCATCTTCCAAGACTTCAATTCTTTAGCCATGGCATTCCTTATGCATTTTCAGTTACCAGTCTGCTATTAGACTAGGACACACCTTCTCACTTCATTGAAACAAGATCGAGCTACTCATATCTCGAATCATATTCATGAGTGGCGACGTCGTCATCGCATGATTAAATTTGAAATTCCTGATCAGCTTCTGACTCATTGGTTCACCACCTCCTTTGTCAATCAGATTGTGAAAGACATAGCTACGGGGGCATGTGTAATCGAGGGAAAAGTCATTGCTTACTCCCAGTACCTTGATCTTGTGTACTCTTAGTTTGATGCTTTGTACGATATCTTACCTGATCCTCCCCGAACTGAACTTCTAAACCTCCAGTGACTCCATCTGTCAATGGTATTATTGGTTCCATATCTCAAACTTCTCAGAAGCCTTCTTCTTCAAACTCTGGGAAGCCGAAGTCTACCTCTTCGAATAATGTTCCTTCTCAGTCCACCTCGAATTATATTCAACCCGTAGAAGTTAATGTCGTTTAGGCCAATCTAGTGGATAACACTTCTAAAGGTAAAAAGAAGGGTAAAGGTAAGGCCAAAGCCGATACCCTGAAGTAGGATTCTCAGAAACCTTGTGGTGGCGATGGTTCTCAATGCAAGCCAAAGTACCCTTGTTTGATTTGTGATGAAGAGCACTTCACCAAGGACTGTCCTTGACGGTCTGAAGTGAGTCTATTTCTCAAAGGCACCCAGGAAACGACGGTCGTTCTTAAATAACCTTTCCCATCCCAGCAGACCCAGATGGTAGAGAAACCTCAGTCCTCTGCCCCATTTGGCTCTCAGGTGTTCATGATGAATGATTCTATAGTCGTTTATATTGCTACTCGATCGAAAGATTAACCAAATTTCATCAGGCGACAGGGCAGGAGATCGCTGATGGTCCTTCTCCTCCGCCTGTTTCTGGTCTGCTTGAAATTGAAAGGCCTAGTGTTGAATCTGTTGTACGGCCACCGTCCAAAGGTGTACTCTGCAAGTCTTCTTACAATCTCAATGCTCGCACCGCTCATCATTACAATATTGTTGAGGATTTGGCTCAGGTGCCATCTGCAATTTCCGCATTAGAAGTACTTCAGAGTTGTCCGTCTCAACGAAAGGCTTTATTGTTTGCAATTGGCGGGATTGATCCTGCTAATACTAGCCTTCTCGCTTTCGATTTAGAGAATTTCGTTCCATGACTTCCGCATCAGATTGCGTTAATTATCCAAGTTGTTATTAATGGTCTCGACATCCATCGAACATTTGTGGACGAAGGTGCATCAACCTGTGTCATGTCATCTTCTTGCTGGAAAGCTATTGGTTCTCTAGCCCTGAATTCATCACCAAATGCCCTTGAATCATTTGACGGAAGGGAATCAAAGCCTTTAGGTGTTCTCGCTAGTTTACCAATTACTTTGAAAGGGAAGACATTCAATGTCGAGGTAGAAGTAGTTGATGCCAAACTCAATTATAATCTTCTCCTCGGTCACAGTTGGACTCATGTCGTGTTATGCATTTTGTCCACTCTCTTTAGTGTTCTGAAATTTCTGCACGAAGGAAATATTTTTACTGTTGATCAATTGTCCTTATTCACCTCTTCTTCCAAGAACAACGTTCCGTATGTGGATAATATTCCTACTCCCTACGAGAGCGTAGGGCCGGGTCTTTTCAAGGATCCTGCCCTCATGGGTATTTTTCCTCTTCCTCCACCAAACATTGTTCAGATCAATATGATCTCTCGGTCTGATGACCCACGGATTATTCCTTCACCTAAACAGATCGATTCTTTTGGAGATTCGATGTCATTGAGGCTGATTGAGATTGACTATTGTGAACTCGTTGCGACTTTGGAAACTTCATCCTCTGATTATGCTCCTTTGAGCAGTTCTCTTGACATGTATTCCCAATCCCCCTGGCTTGGTGATTCAGATTTGCCTGATCCTTTGAAAGAAGTGTTTCCCTCCAATGAAGCCATCATGGAAACTATGTCTCTCGAAGATCTGTCATGGCATGATGGTCATCATCGTTCCTCATTCATGCCTGGCCTCAGAGCCATGTCTACTAGTCTTGAGCGTTTTGCATCTCAGGTTCCTTCTCCTCCGCTTCAAATGCCTGTTCTGACACATGGCGTCTTTACGGAAGGTAACTTGAGTAATATTACATAGACGATGCCTCATGACATTTCTGTTAAACTAGGAATCATCGAGAACATCCATATCGGGGTCACTTTTTCTTCCGACAAAGTACAAGTTTACACTAGCCTTTTCTGCGAGTTTCGTGATGTCTTTGCATGGTCCTATGAAGAAATGCTTGACATTGATCCTAGTATAGTGGTGCATGAAATTTTTACTTACCCTGGTTCGAAACCTATTCGCCAACGTCTTTGTCCTGTGCACCTTAGAAAAGCTGCTGCTATTAAAGGTGAAGTCGAAAAGCTTCTCAAAGCTGGTTTCATTTATCTGATCCCTTTGACAGAATGGGTCTCTAATATTTTTCCTGTAGATAAGAAACAGGGAACCATTCGAGTCTGCGTTGATTATCGTGATATTAATAGGGCCTGTCCCAAGGATAATTATCCTACTCCCTTTATCGATCAAATCATTAACGACTTTGCTGAGAGTGAAATTTTTTCCCTCATGGATGGTTTTTCTGGTTATAATCAAATTAAAATTCTCCCGACTGATCAACATTAGATTGCCTTCATCTATCCTTGGGGTACATTCACATATAAGAAGCTCCCTTTTGGTTTAAAGATTGTTGGGGCCAATTTTCAGCACGCGATGTCATATGCTTTTCATGATATTCATCACATCGTTAAGCTTTATCTAGATGACCTTTCGGCTCATTCAGCTAAGCGTATGGACCATCCTGACCATCTTCATCAAATTTTTCTTTGTTGTCGTCATTACAACATTCGGCTTAATCCGCACAAGTGCGTATTCTGCGTTGATTCTGGTAGACTCTTGGGGTTTATCGTGTCCAAATACGAAATTCGCCTCGATCCATTCAAGGTTGAGGCTATTATCAATCTCCCCTCTCCCTCCTCGTTGCATCAGTTGAAAGGTTTGCAAGGGAAGGCTAATTTTCTATGTCATTTCATACCTAACTATGCCGAAGTGGCTAAAGGATTCACATGATTATTAAAGCAGGGCATCCCATTGTGTTGGGATGAGATTGCTAAAAAGTCCTTTGAGACACTGAAGAGGTTTCTTGTTAACGCTCCTCTGTTGCGTCCTCCAAACTATCATCATGATTTTTCCCTCTATTTAGCCGTTGCTTTAAGCATGATTGCCATGGTTCTGGTACAAGACGATGATGACGGTAACGAACATGTTATCTATTACTTATCTCGTAACCTTATTGACCCTGAGACATGCTATGCACATGTCAAGAAGTTAGCATTAGTTGTGGTTCAAGGAGTTCAGCGTTTCGTCATTATATTCTTTTGCGTACTGTGACTGTGATTTCTGATTGCAACCCTATGACCTATATATTGTCTCGACAATTGCTGGGGGGAAAATACTCAAAGTGGATTGTCATCCTCCAAGAGTTCGATTTGGAATTCACTGCTGCCAAGTCGAAGAAATCATTAGTCTTTGCTAATTTGATATGTTCCCTCGCTTCCGACTCTGCTCCCTCTCGTTCTGAGGAATACATTCTAGACGATACAATTTTCTTGATTAGCACCCTCGATCCTTGGTATAGTGATATCATCGTCTATCTCCAGACTTCTACTTTTAGATCTGAGTTGACGAAGGATGCCCGTCGATGCATCCGACACCAATCGCAACCCTGTCGTATAGTCGGAGATATGCTCTTTCGCGTCGGAGTGGATTCCATACTCCATCGATGTTTGACTCTCGAGGAAGCTGAGAAAGCCTTGAATGATTGTCACATTGGCGCCTGTAGCAGTCACATGTATGGTTATGCCACTGCACAGAAGATTCTTCGTGCTGATTATTTCTGGCCTTCTATCTTCAAAGACTGCATTGTCGCGGTTCGTAAATGTCATTATTGCCACATCTATCAATGCAATATGTGTGCATCGCCTGTACCTCTTCATCCTGTCATTACCATTGGTCCCTTTCCAAAGTGTGGCATCGATTTTATGACATGTAACCCTCACTTGGCCAGGGGGCATGCTTATATTATCATAGTCGTTGACTACCTCACCAAATGGGCCGGAGCAATGCCTACACTTGTCACTAACGATAAGACAACTTTTCAATTCATATTTAATCACATCATTGCTAGGTTTGGTGTCCCTCAAGCCATCGTTACCGATCATGGTTCCCATTTTCGACATTACATGGTGGTGGAGTTGACTTCTAAGTTGGGTCTGCGTCACGACAGCTCAACGCTGTATTATCCTCAGGCCAATGGCCAAGTTGAAGCTGTAAACAAAGTTCTTGTCACCATGCTTCAACATACGATTGAGATCCACAAATCCAATTGGCATCTCATGTTATTTTCAGCTCTTCGACCATACCGAACTTTAGTTAAGAATGCGACCAGATTCACTCCTTTGCAGTTGGTTTATGGTCTGGAAGTTACTCTTCCGATCGAGTGTGAAATACCTTTGCTCAAATTAGCTATTGAATTACTGTCGAACACTTCACCAGAAGAAGAGTGTCTCCTTTACTTAGAAAGGCTGGATGAAACTCACCTCTTTGCTGCTCTGGTTATCGAAGCACAGAAAAAGAGGGTCAAAGCTCATTTTGATCAATCGGTTTCCCCTCGTTCCTTCATTGAAGGAGACCTCATCCTCCTGTATGACCAAGCTCATGATAAGCTGGGGGCAGGAAAATTTCAACCCATGTGGCATGGGCCCTACTTTATTAAACGTGTGTTGCAGAATGGGGCCTATGAGCTCATTGATTACGAAGGTCATCCTTTAGAACAGCCCAGAAATTGGTTGTATCTCAAAAAATATTATGCATGAGTCATTCATGCATGACTTGTGTACATACGTGTCATTTTAATATTTGTACATGTTTTTGGTTTGGTGTGCTTTGTGAGCATGTTTTCCTGCTTATTGGGTCTTGCTTATTGTGCAGATGTCTATTACCCCCTATGTCGGTTTCGCAGATGGTGCTTCTCGCAATACCAGGAATTTTTCTTCAGCAGCTTGGGTAATTTATGATCCTTCTGGTGAGTTGATAGATCTGCAAGGTATTTGTCTAGGACGGACTACAAACAATGTCACTGAGTACAGTGTTGTCCTAGAACTATTAACCAAGGAAATCAACCTCGGCATGTGCGCATTGCTTGTAAATCTAGATTCACAGCTTGTCGTTCTTCAGCTCAATGGTCATTATTCGGTCAGAAACCCATACATTCTGAGATTGTATTTACATATTCATTTGCTGGAAAGACATTTTGATTTTATTAGATATCAACATATTCCCAGGCGAATGAATGCATTAGTTGATACAGTGGCTAATATTGTATTAGATAGACATTTGTGTAATCTGTAAAATCATCATCATATGTAAAAGATCCATGTAGGAAAATAGATGTATATATATATATATATATATATATATCGAATGTTTGCATCAGTGTGCATCGTAAACTCAAAAAAAAAAACAAAATGTGTGTTTCTGTTACATCCTGA
Source organism: Pinus albicaulis (assembly GCA_034641835.2). Taxonomy (NCBI): domain Eukaryota; kingdom Viridiplantae; phylum Streptophyta; class Pinopsida; order Pinales; family Pinaceae; genus Pinus; species Pinus albicaulis. Next base: position 21,328 of record JAXQQM020089199.1, read on the forward strand.
GACATCATGTCTCTCAAAATATGCATATATAAAACCTAGGTGTCTAATCAGCGTGATGCTCATGATAGCGTGTCACTGCCCGTACAAGCTGCCTCAGCAAGCAGTGAATTCAGTTTGGCACCCCTACAGTATGTCTCTAGTAGGCACGAGGAACATCATCGAATCGTGCATAGTCTGGGACTTCGCGTGTGATTCCCTCCAAATTGCACACAATCTCTTCTTCCTCGCCTCCCTCGCCATGAGGGTCAAAATAGCGAGGGATTCACCTCGCTATTAGATACATGCCTGCGGGTCTCTCTGGGCCAGTATCTGCAAACACATGGGTTTAATGTCAAAACATACATAATTAAAAAAATCATAACACTCATGAAAATTAAAAATGAGTCTTACCAAAATCTTCATCCCAATCCTCTCCCTTTGGGAGTGGGAGGTCCGGGTCACCAGTAATATTTGTACAAAAGTAGGGCCAGTCCTCCATGACAATCAACTATCGGCGGAGCCAATCAAAGAACTCCGGTCTCCAGGACATCTGTTGACCGCCCCCTGCCCTTGGCATCAGAGCTGCCCATCGAGTCATATGTGGTTCCCTCGCTGGTGGTGTTGGGACTGTGACCTCCTGACGCTGAAAGATTGGTAATCATTCTAGGAAGAACGATACTAGGATAGACCCATAACCAAATTGCTTCAATTTTCCTTTCTTGCACTTTGTTAGCTGGATTTTCATATTGATTGTCACGACCTCTGCCCAGTTTTAGATGGTCAGTGTCAAACAATCTACAACAAGAAGTAGCTATGTCTTTGTTGCTTCATGCGGTTCTTGCGATCCCGCAGCTCGTGTGATGGTATGTAGCACTACTTTTAGTGCCAAGTCTGGGATAGTTTGGATATTTACTTTCCCACTTCCTGATCCCTTTCGTGCCCCTAGACATATGTTGTTAATCACCATGGACATGTTCTCCATGCAAGGACCGGTGCCTGTTAGGATTGGTGCTACTCCCCTTCGCGATAGTCCTATTATGAAGTAGACATCAAAAACATCAATCTCAAGTTCCTGATCTCGAAGGATGAACTTTTCTTGATCCTCATCCCATATGCTGATCAAATACTGTAGTAGCTCTAGTTAAGCATGGAGACACGATGTCAAGAAGAAAATTTTTAGTCCACTATCTCTGAGAGCTTCCATGCATCTCTCAGTTTCCATGGCAAGCTCATCTTCTTCGCTATGTTCCCGTTCTTTCCATTCGATCACCATTATGTCGTCTTTTACCTCCAAACATGTTCATATGAACGATATTAGCTGATTTAGAAACTTAAATTTGTGAAAAAATGGGCCCTTAACTTGAATTTTCAAAGTTAACATGGTCTGTGCGGTTGGCGCGACTATTTCTAAAATATTCGCGCCAATGGGCCTGCCCCAGTTCATAAAAATTGGCGATTGGCGCAAGTCCATGCCTGAAACTCGTACCAACCGTCGTGCCCTAAAATTTACATTTTCTTCCTTAGAAATCAAAATTGAGGGTTGCAGGAAATAAAAGAGGACTTAAACTGAAGAGAAGGGTGTCGGATCTTACCTGGAACCGATGGATTCGAGATTTGTCTGCCGGATCGTTTGCAATCGTCGCCGCAAAATCACAGTGTAAAATGGGTAACTATTGCTCCACAAGAGGTAAAAAGTGAAAAGTAATTATTTTTACCATTTTTGGCATTTTTATACTTTTCACAACCCTAATTAGGTTTTAAGACATGTTTTCAATTTTTTTTTTTTTTTTTTTTTTGGGAAATGGGTTTTACACATGTATCTTGTGCAGCGATAGGTTTTCACGCAATAGTGATGAAGTAACGAGTTGTATTTTATACTTTTTCGGACTCGGTAAAAACACGAAAAAGTTATTACTACTGGAGTCATCTTTCAGCTCTTTTCTGACTCTCTAAAATTGAAAATATTGTCGAGATTCTTGTCATTTTGAATTCATTAAATGGTTTTGAAACGATATCTACCCAGTATACGTTTAACCCTTTTTCGGGCTAGGATGGATTATTTACGAAAAAGGAATACCTTAGCCTATCGCAACTAAGAGGTTCTTTCAGATATTGTTTTCTACCTTTTCGGATCTGAGAGACTATTTACAAAAAGGGAAATGCTGGAGTTTTCTTTTCCGCCTTCTTTTCAAACTCTCTAAACATGAAAAGATGTCGAGTTCTCCCTTTGTTAGGTTCGTTAAACCCTGATGACATCAGATTTCGTCTCCGTGACGTTACTCGAGTTCCTCCTTCCTAGGGCTCGTAAAATGTACTAGGTTGGATTTGTCTGAAGGAAAAACTTACATTACAAGCATATGTTATCCCCTTCAAGCTTGTTTTAAAAAATAATTGGGGTACTCGCCAGATAAGGTGGGGGGAAATGGAACCAGTTTTAGTTATGTTGGCAGTATGTCGCTCTTGAACATGACACTCATCTGCATTTGTGTCGAGTTGGGGACATCTTATTTTGTCATTCTTGCCTTCCTGGGTTTGGGTAATCTGTTTTGACCTCTTATCTACTCTTTGCCATGTCACCATGACCTCAGATCCCTTGATGTCAAATACTGCCAAATCCAGTGTCCTGTCACTGATATGTTCAACAGAAGTTTACCTCTGCATTTTTTCAACCTCCCTCTGATTCTCTGTTGGTCCTGATTCATTATCATCATGTTCCTATGTCTCGTGTTGATGATGTGAGAAACATTATGGCCCTCCTTCGACCAGGTCACTTCCTGTCGACTTCACCTCATTATCTAGGAATTTGATCTAAAGACTCCCTTCTGGTACCTTGGAGCCTGCATGCCTCAATGGCAGGTTCTTCGCATTCGACGCAAGGTCCACATCATTGACCTTCGATCGAGTGATTCTGCGGGTGTTCAACGCCAGATCACTGTTCACATTCCATGGATTGTACCTGTAGTACCTTGAGATCCATTGTCATTATTGGTGGTTTCTCTCGTGCTTGTTAACAGCTTTCATCAGTGTCTGGTAATTAGGTTATTTTCTTGCATGTTCGACTTCAGCTCATATATTCTCATGCTTGAATTTGTACTTGTTTGGGTTGAGATGGAGCGCAAGACCCTGGGTTTTTTCTGATGAAATCCAGGCTGTGGGTTCTTATGGATTATCATGACTTATTACATGACTCTTTTGATTGGATGGTTGCGACCATACCTGAGTCTATTTGTTGATCCTTACTACTGGATGGTTGCGTCCATACCTTAGATATCAGTTTTTATACTCTATTATGGATGACTGCGCCCATGCCACATCTTCATGTATCAGAGATATCAGTTGTATATGTAAATTGCAAGTTTTCTGATGGTAGTGTTTAGTTCGAACGCGTTCTCATGAAGCATTTCACCCCTACCTCTCTCTCGGACCTCATGCTTTAGGGGGCATCTGTTACACAACATTTTGTCACTGTCCCTGCAATCCCCATCTCGCACATTGGAGGGTCGCTTCTGTGACTAATAAGAAGTGTCATGCCTTGCAAAGACCATCATTGTATCCCTTTACATCAGAGAAATATTCTTTCTGTTGACAATTCCTTGACCTGAGCCTCAGAAAGCCCTGTTTTTGCCTTGGCATGAATATTCAGTTCTGCTCTCGCACCACTGAAAGAGATTAACACTCGACCCCACGCCAGTGGGCGCTCTGTCCTAGTTAGCCTCCCACGCAGAGTTGTTTATGGAATGTTTTATAAAAATAGAGGCGAAGATTCCACTCTAACAACTCCAAGGATGAGTCATTTGGAGTGGTTGGACTAAATAACCATGAACTCCCGCCTTTATTTTATGGTTTCCACCTCTTGTGGGAACCTCCTAAAGGATAGGCCTCCCTTCCACCTTTGTAGGGATCCCAACCTCCTCCTTTTCCTCTATAAAAAGAAGTTATATCTCCTTTCATAAGCTAGCTAAACATGCAGAATTAAGTATACTATAGTTGAACTATTGAAGAGATAGAACAAGAAGGAAATTCATTGAGAGAGCTTAAGCCCATGCCCTCATCCCGTCCGAATCCCCTGATGAACATCTGAGACGCGCTTCGGTTGAACCCCGCTGGAGGAGACTGCAACGTCAAAGCTTTGGTTGTAACTCTTCCTTCTATCAATACATTTACGTGACTATTGTTTGGTTCCCATTTTGTGTTATGTTATATGTTTAATGCAATATGCTTAGCCCTCTTTGACTGGCTAGTATTTATTGTTAACACTGGAAAATCAGACAGCAGAAGATGACATTAATTAATGTTAAGCCAAAGGATTTACAGGGCAGGAAGACATTATGGAATCATGAAAGTATTTAAAATCTCTAAGGTTTTGAGAAAATCAAATTTGAACTAGTCCAAAATGTTGATTGTGTGCTTTATCCTTTGAGAAGAGTGCCTTCTACGTGCCTTTTTGCCCAATAAGCGCACATTCCTGAAAATGGAAAAATGTCGCTTTTCGGGACCACACAAAGCAAAGGACAGTTTCTCCTTACGTGAATCTACCTAAGGACAGCCACCAGCGCCTCCCTAGACACTATGTGAGCACACAAAGGAATATTTGGAGCACACAATGGAATCATACCTCTCCTTTGGGTCACCATCCACCATGTACCAAGGGATGGAAGGAGGATTTGAAATCCCCTATATAAAGCCACGAAGAGATGAAGAATGGGTGATCACATTGTTATGCTGGCCAGAATTGCCCAAGCAATACCAGCAGTGTGTGACCCAGAGCTGGAGATAGAGGGGACTCAATTGTTGGCCACCCAACAATCCTACTCCACCACAGTGGAGAGAGAGGGAGACTACATCAGAGGTAGAGCTTGGAAAAACAAGATCCTTGCATCGGGACCTAGAACCATTGTCTAGGGGCCCTTTGGCAAGTGGGTAAAATTTCTTCTCCTTATCAAACGTTTAATAAGAAGAGGCCTAGAACCATCGTTTGCGTTATTATCGTTTTGACTCTCTTCAATAGCTTCTATATATTTGTGTTTTAGTTTTTAGTTTAATTTGAACATACATTCGCATATTTTTTCCTCAAGATTATATGCTTTTGAGTTCCACCACTGTTTTCCTGTTACTAATATTTTATAGAGGTAGACCACACTCCTTAAACTGGTGCAATTTCGTACACTCATGCGTCAAATCCACCACAACAGGATTGGCGACTCGACTGACGTTTTACAAGTTTATGTGGTTGTGTCATCTCTTGCAGGAGACCTTTGTCTATGCTGGAGAGTGGAGCTGATAGTCCTCAGATCCATCTTACAATCCCTAGATTCACTTAGAGTGACAGACTGAAGAAGGCAGCTCCTAATATTTTTACTTGCAGAATTTTTGCACGCAGTTGTTTCTCACAAACGTGTAGTGTGTGCATTCAGGACTAACCTGCGCGTAGGAAAGCACACCTATCAGAGCCTTTTCTGCGCAATTTATAGAATGAGATTTTTGTCCCTATATTTTGCATTTTTCTGCTTGTAATGTGCAAGGCAACCCCTAATGTATATGCCAACACTTGTGTTGATACCCCACAGCTTCTGAGAACTCACTTTTAGTTGCATTCTATAGGCTTAGAGTTAGTTTCGCTTCAAAGTTGGTTTTTGCAAAAATCTTCACATAGTTTAAGTAGGGGTGAAATTAACCATTGCATTCCAAACAAGTTGTGTTTTTCAAATTCTGGTACTCACACTTAGATAAACTAGTCCAAGTAAGTGGCCCAATACCACGCATGCATAGCTAGTTTTATTCTTTCTAGTGTAGAAATTGTTTAGTTTAGTTCAATTTTTGCATTAGAGATTGCGGGACTAGGATTGAATTATTGATGAGAGCAAGTAATCTCTGTTACCTTTGCACCCTCTGGTGATCCTAGGTAAGCATATGAATGCTTTATATTTAAAATTCGCCATCTCCCTTTAGTTAGCCACATAGATTAACTAGGAAAATTTGAAAGCGGCCCATTATCTACACATGTTTTCCATTTGAGCCAGGAACAATATAACATAGTTTAACTAGGGGATTTTTGTAAAGGATCATTGATATCCATATGTTCAAAATATGAGCTTGTTCACCTTATGCTCACACACACTCACCCACTAAGAAAAGGAAGACACCTAAAAACTAACTTAACCAAACTCACTAAATTCTCCCCATAGGGGCAAAAAAGAATTTAAAGTTTAAGTTAGGATCAAGGGGGTAGGCATCCAATAAGCCACCTTGATCATACTTCATATAGAAACATAGAAGTTGTGTATTTAATGAGCTTCAAATCCACCTATCATCCCATAGCAAAGAAAACCTGAGCGCGACAGAGACCCGATTCAGAGGGGGTTAGGCTTAGGCGTAGTGTGTGCAGTATCAGTTGGGGCTATTTGACGTGGCTGATACTCGGTACTATTAGCTGACTACCAAGAAGCCCAAGACTCGAACTCTCACGTGGGACAGTGGTTCTTAGTGGCCAAAAACTAGGGCATCCTTTACCCTATAGGTGACGGTGCAGGTAAGCACCAGACCCTCTACCCTTACCTCGGTGGATTCTCTTCAGCTGACTGGGGGCATCGCCAACTCTTACGGGACGTTATGCCATTACTCGCAATAAATCTTCTGAAAGCCCAATTACTTTTGAGTGTGTCCTGATGCATAGGTCTTCTAGGATTTTGAGTATCATGCGCAAACAAACAAAAACAATTTTTTTTGCTTGATTGATCACATAGATTAAGTTAAAGGGAAAATGTATTTCATTTTCACTTTGTTTTATGTATGTGGCTATAAATTTTCTTTGATCATAGACTCTACCCTCTCAAATTTTTCCAAAACCGAACATGGTCGACACCTGAACGGTCCCAACAGAACCTCGTCAATCCAGGTGTCTTTTGGACCTCCTACAATTACAGGGAGGGGTTCCAGGTCTTTCGTTATTCAAGCATCAAAGACGGAACACTACCACCGTCATTGGTTCATCCTTTATTGGAGCAACCATAGTTGGGAACCCTATTCGGTCTCCAACACCACATCGCATACCACTCCTCACTCGACCCCTGGGGAGCAGAAGAGTGCGTCCCATTCGGGAAGCCAACTGAACACACATCAGGGTACGTCACAGGCTAACCCTCATTCTAACCAGAATTTCGTGTTTTCACATGTTTCCATGGCATCAACCTCTCAGTCACCTTTCTTAGCTTCATTGAATCTACTCGATTTAACCAAGCTAATGAATGACCCCATCACACACAATCCGTCGTGGCTTCCCATGCCCACAAAGCTCCCTTCAGATATACCAAAATTCAAAGGCAAGAAAGCGGAAGACCTAGGTAATCATGTAATGACCTTTCACCTGTGGTGCTCATCGAATAGTATCATTGACGACACAATTCGATTGAGGCTATTTCAATGCACTCTTACGGGAGTAGCCGCGAAGTGGTACGTGGAGCAACCTCCTGCTTCACATGGAACCTTTAGCGCCCTTGCTACCGCGTTCCTCACATATTTTCAATTACCCATTCACCATGATTCGAGAATGGAGTTACTAACTCATTTTAGAAAAACCCCCACCATCCATATCTCAGACCATCTCCATGAATGGAGGCGGCGTTGCAGTTTATGTAAAGCTAAACTCGACGATTGGGTCCTCTTAGATTTATTCTTGAAAACTCTGACGGCGGAGATTTCAAAGGATGTAGCACAGCAAAACCCCACATCCAAAGAGGATGCAATCAGTAAATCCCATAAGATTGAACCGATTTATACGCAATCAAGATACATTTACAACATCCTGCCTAATGCCCCGCGCCTGCAAACTTATCAAGAATTTCCAGGCGCGTCGAAATATTCAAATGGATTAATAGGGTCAATGACCCAAGGTTACCTAGGCAGTAGTAGTCAAAAACCTGGTTACGCATATATTTCTACTCAGAATATGCCTCAACCCGAATTTCAAAGTCATCATATGCCTCAGCAAAATTTGACTAATAGGGCGCAAGCATATCACCAAGGAGGACCCCATCCTCCAGTAGAGGGGACCCAGTATGCAGAAAGAAACACTGATGGAAGAGCTCCCCTCCAATGGCCAGGTGCAAACAAGGGACAACATTATGCTCAGTCCCTAGCACATGACCCACCTACGCAAACCAATGCACAGGTGAACTTTGTGCAGCCGTCCCAAAATCAACCACACTAGTATAACCAGAAGAAATACCCTCCTAACGTGGTTAAGAAAAAGTCAAAAAATAAGCCAAAAGGGAACCCTGGATAGGGGGGCAACAACCAACAGCATCCACCGCGATCCCAAGTTGGAGGTAACTCCAACAGGAATCAGAACTAGGAGCCAAGCAATGCCCAACGGTAAAGCAAAAGGCCACCTTTGCGAACAAACCACTCTTGTTCAATATGTGGTGAGTTGTGGTGAGTACGGCCACTATACTCACCACTGTCCCAATCTCCCTGAGCTAAAAAAGCTTTAGAGTAACCGAGGACAAGGAGGGTCTTCCCAGCAACCCATTGTGATGCAAGAACCATTTCCAAACCAAGGGACGGTAAGCACTCACCAACAAAACCCAAACGATTCCAGGAAAAACAACCATGAAATCTTCCTGACTGGGGAAGAGATGTTTTTTCCAAACACGAAACTGCAACTACAACACCCCACCAGACACCACTACGTCAGGGGCTAGTACTAGTGCGCCGACTACACCTTTGACCATTTCAAAGATGCCTATAGAACCATTGCCAAAGGTGGCAAAGGGGCCTAATAGGCGAGCAGGTAACTACTCCAAAGTGGCCCATAATTATAGCATCGTGGACGATTTAGCTCAATCACCCGCTGCTATGTTAGCTTTGGAAGTACTGTAGTCATGCCCCACATAACGGAAAGCCCTACTTTTTGCATTAGGCGCTATCGACCCTACCGATACGCGCATGATGTCTTTTGACTTAGACAAAGCCACCCCTAGGCTTCCTTATATGGTCGCCTTCCAGATACCAATGTCGGTCCATAATATCACTATTCACTGATGTGTCATAGACGAGGGTGCATCGACATGCATCATGTCAAAAAAAAAATGGCAGAAGTTGGGTTCTCCTGAACTAAAACCCTTAGTCATAATGCTTCGAGCGTACAATGGTCGTCCCTCGACCCCCATCAGCCTCTACCAAAATGTCCCGGTCTGCTTAGCCGGAAAGATGGTCCACATAGACATTGAAGTCTTGGATGCCCACTTGGATTACAATATACTCCTCGGGCGGAGTTATATGTACGCCATGTCCGCCATAGCCTACTCCATCTTCCGCATTATGATGTTTCCCCACGAGGACCGCATCATTACTGTAGACCAGCTAACACACAACAAGAAGCATCCCCTAACCAACAAGGATGTAATTCTGCCCTATGTAGATACAGCCTTAGATGGTCTTTCATGGTACCAAGAATATGGCCTTGGCTAGTTCAAACTGTCGTTCATTCTAGGGTCATTCCTAGGAGATCCTCCCATTATTCCTAAGGTATCGCCTGATGTCACAGGGGCCTCGGTGTGTATGGTGTCCACATCAAGCACCGAGGTTAGTCAGTATACAGACTCAAGCAGTAACGACACCGAGGCATCGACCACGACAGCCTCTCTAGCCTATGTCACCTCCCAAACCCCTTTCCTCTACCCCCCAGCTAGCATTGTCTCCCAGCAGGTTTTGGAAACACTGGTATTACCCAACATATCGTTGGCATTCCCAGTTTGGTACCTCATTCCTCCTTTTGGAACAGGAGCCACCAACGTTATTTCCATGGGGTTAAAGCCCCTCAGTCCTGAGGAACCCCCACCTACCCAAAAAATGATCAACACCACCCCCACGAAGGAAATTCCCATTGCGAAACCGGTGATCAAGGCCAAGAAAATCGGAAATAGAGGAAAGAAGATGGTGACCCCAGCTATTCAAAGGGAGTCACCAGTCTACACCATATGCGACATTATAGTCCATCCTACCCATATATGTCTGGAGCTGGACAAATTAAAACCACTCCTTGGTCCCGAAGCAAACACCTCGACGCCTCGTTCCCGTAAAAGGGAACCTACCACCAAAGGTAAAGGAAAAGCGTTGCATACCACTCACGCATGCGCTATCTGTACCACCTATGGGCACTATACCTATCGTTGCCCAGAGATCCCGCGATATAGGGACGCCTTACATGCCATCGAGCGATCCTACCAAGAGGATCCCATCGCCTAATCTGTCAAAGATGAACCTCATGTCGTCATGTACATGCAGGAGGAACGACTCTCACCAGAAAGATAGCCATTTGTCTCTCATCCCCCCAAGCAACCATACACCAACCAGGGAAAAGGGAACCTGGTTTCCTCATCATCTTGAGTTATCAACCACATTGATTACTGCAGACGAATTGGTCGGGTCATGGACTTAAGGTCACGTAGGCAGCAGTAATCTATATTCGGGGAGATCCTAGATGGGGGGTAGTAACCGACAACACACCCCCCCCCCCATGATCTCAGTCTGGGGGCAACCACAACTGAAATCAAAACTAGGAGCCAAGTAAAAGCTCCTAAGGGAACAGAGGCGATGCCACACATTCGCACTCCCGAAAAAATAAAATTTACAGCGTCAACAGGTATGCCCTCGCTCATCTTCTTTTTTAAAGCTCATGCCTTTCAATAATATTTGATGAAAATAATATGCTTTCACTTTAGGTAGTTGTTTTTGTAGGAGGAACCTACAAACCATTTACAACACCATCTACGGAAGGTTCAAGAGCAGGTATCATTCTACCCCCAGCATGATAGAGTCCCAGAAAACTCTGCATATCCTGACATCGTTTCTCCATCAGAAATAAACCATAGGGTCCTCATATCTGACCATGTTTATCAACACCTCACCCTGCACATGATAAACATCTATGTTGGTCGGTAGAGCCTCCCCTCCATGGCGCTCGTCACCCGAAATAGACCATATATCATAGCAAAAGTGGCGCCATGGCCATACCTCTTCAGTCCGGGAAGCACCTTGTGCCAATCCATTCACGATGCATAAGGTCATTTTACCATTCAAACTAAAACTCCCTTCCCGGACAACCAAGTTGTACAAGAAGATCAAAAGCGCACCCCCACGCATCGCATTTGGCCCACCATACTCCCACTAGCATAATCCCATCTGCGACAGTTCTTCATCTGCTTCATCAACCCCGCACAAGAGACCAACCAATGGGACCCCCACCACTAGCAAAACATCATCCTCACGCCTCCAGTGAGCGAACACTTTCATGTTTTGGGGTACCCTTCTTTGTGTTTTGTACAAACCAAACCTCATTATTTTATTCTTTTGGTAAGTGTACAAAGACCGCAAATGGTGCACTTCATCCCTTCACCCTCATATTTCATCTTTTCTCCCATGGCAGCAGTCCCTCATTCCCCTTGGTCGGAGTATTTCACCCACACGCACGCACCATCATGACACTCATAGCCAAGTTTACACCCGCCTTGGATGTCCTACCGACTCCAGGGATTTTCCCTTCAGAAATAACTATGGCTGCTGCCAAGATGCTAAAGTATACTCCGACCACGGGCCACTAAATCCCCATCATCAGTTTGCAGTCACCTTTCACAAAAATTCCTATGTTAAACCCATCACATATAGGTCCTCAACCCCTTAGGTCGGCAACCCATGGTTCGGTTAAGGCTTCCTTTTTGTCGACCTCGACACCTATTTTCCAAAAAGGAAGCGGTACCTTGGATCACCCCTCCCCATGCAAAGGGGTATCCTCGGGTGGCACTGTGGGATACATCATTGTCCACAGATGTCATCGACCCTCCTAAAATTCGACTATGGCAAAAGCTTTCATGTCAAGATGGTATCGTACCTTACAACCATTGCACTTTGATCAGATCCATCGAAGACCCGTGCCTCCATAAGCGTCTCTGTCAAACAATGCTTACACGGGAAGGTCCCAGCCAATACCTATGCGTACATTGCGCAACTATATGATCCGGATTTATGCAAGAACGCAACAGAATAAACATATAACCATAAATACAGAGATGCAGCGGAAATAACACTTCATTTCATTAATGTTAAAGAACTGAAATTTGCTTACAGACATAATGGAAATAAAACTAGTTAGGGCGTTGGTAGCTATCTCTGAGAAGAGATGTGGCGGCTACAGGCCTCTGAACTGAGTTAAAATGAGGCTCGAGGGCCTATTTATTATTTAGAAACAATGGGAAATCCTCAACATCCAAAACCCTAACCCTAGGAGATGAAGCGCCAAAACTATGGGCCCCGTTTGGGTAAATTGGTGTTTCAACTTCCCAGGGGCGTAACTTTGGCATACGATCTCCGTTTGACGCGTACCATACCTCGTTAGAAAGATCTATCCAAGGAATACAAACTTGGAACAAGCAACATCGATCCATGGACCCATGTTGCTCTCCGTTTTCCCAAAAAACGTCGTTTAGGGCCTCAAAACGGCTCCGGAAGTTTAGGACCCGAAAAACTGCTAAAAATAGTAAACTGTGCCGAAACTGAAAAACTGAAATAGACAATGGTGGAGCCGCAAGTGGAATAGGCGGGTGACCACCAATATCCACCTGGATCATTCCTCCCCCCTTAGGAAGCAATGGTCCCCATTGCGTTAAGTTCCTCCATGAGATGAGGAAATTTCTGCTGAACTTGGTCCCTGGTGAACCACTTTCCTTGGTGCAGGAGTTGGCCAGCTTTGACAACCCGATATAGTTGGATCTTCTGCTGGCGAGTGTTCTTGATTTGCATGCCCATGATGCAATCTGTGGTGGCCTGTTCCATGCAGTCTGGATTTAACTCAGTTGGTGTGAGTTGTTCTGCAATGTCCGAGGTGTCCAGTAGAGGTGGGAAGTAAGGACGAAGGAGATCCACATTGAAGACTGGGTGCAGACCAAGGAATGGTGGAATACTGAGCTCGAATGCATTGTTCCCTCCAGCCTTGGTGATGGTGTACGGCCCGTATCGGAGCGGGCGAAGCTTGCGGTGGGGTCCAGTGAGGCGCTCCTTCTGCAAATGTAGCCATACTTTGTCACCCACCTGGAAGTTGTGTGGCACCCGGTGTTGATCATGGCGTTGTTTGTACTTGGCATTGGCTCTGTCCAATATATCATGAACCTGTTGGCGGATGTGTTGAATGCGCTCGATGAAGCTACTGGCTTTGTCAACTTCAGACTGGACATGAGCTGAATTGGCCTGAGCAGTTGCAAATGGCATGGCTACATCAATGGGACATAGTGGTTGGAATCCCAAGCCCACCTGAAAGGGGCTATGGCCGATTGAACTGTGGAGAGCCCAATTATAACTATGTTGTACATAAGGGAGGCTCTCGTCCCATGTGCGTGGATGCTTTGAATTGTACATGCGCAGAATGTGTACAATCATTCTGTTGACGACCTCTGTCTGGCCATCTGTTTGGGGATGGAAATTTGTGGACTTGGTGAGCTTGGTATCCAACATCGACCAGAGGCTGGACCAAAATTTGTTGAGGAACCTGCTATCCCGATCTGATATGATAGACTGTGGGATCCCAAAGTGCACCCACACTCGTTCAAAGAAGAGTTTAGCAGTGGCTTCTGCTGTGATATTCTTCTTGCAGGCCGCCATAATGGCCATCTTCGAGAATATGTCGACGACCACAAAAACACAGTCATTTCCATGCTTAGTAGAAGGCAGGCCCGACATGTAATCCATGGAGATGGATTCCCAAGGTCGACTAGGGGTAGGTAGAGGAGTATATAGGCCTTGCTTCTTGATGGTCGGTTTGGCAATGGCACAAGCAGTGTAGGATCTGATGTGCTTCTCGACATCCTTTCGAAGGTTCGACCAATAGAAATACTTCTGCAGGATTGCTACTGTTTTCTCGACCCCGAAATGCCCAGTGACTCGACTATAGT